>JAPQWV010000742.1:0-248838 GCA_027422505.1 Craterostigma plantagineum | reverse complement strand
ATGATAATTATAATAATACTAATAATAATAATAGTCACTAACAATACTAATAATAATATAATATTGCTACAATAATAATAGTCACTAACAATACTAATAATAAACATCAGCATCATCTATCTGCCATGATGCGCTAAGTGGCCGCCTGTCCCACAACGAGCTGCCTACGAACTCTACTCCTCGACGGTTGCCTTGGTCGCATCATCTCCCGGACTTCGAGGTCGTCGCGGCCGTGGTGAAGGTGTCGTAAACGCCTAATATGCGATACAAAATTTAATTCACGTAAATAGGGCTTTAAATGCCAACTGAAGGAACATACCTGATTATCCATATACTCTGGCTGTGAACTATGCTGGGCGCAGATGATTGCAAAATGGTGAGAAGTCGTCAAAGAATGACGGGTTCACAGCTTCGTGCACTTGTGATGGTCGGCCTCATGCGTGTGAGATGGTCCGGCCTCACTCACTCGTCAACTCGGCGTCGCGAGATAAACATGCCATCCATCTGCTCCAGTAAGCGGATGGTCTCCTCATGTTCGCCGACTCGCGTAACGAAGGCTGTCGTGAACCCCGCGTTCCTAACAATTAAAGAGTAATTATATCATTGGGGCTATTAAAACAAAGAACAATAATACATAAATTAAACTTACGATGGACTCCATAAAACACGCACCCCCATCTGGAAGCCCTGTGACATCTGTATCGCATGTGGAGATATGTAGAGGCGAGTGATCCGACGAAACCACTCGTAATATCCATCCTCCACCGAGTTGAAGCTAGTCGCGGCGGACCATCCACGACCGTGTCATCTCGATCCTCCATAATCCAACCAGCCTGCATGATGCGATCTCCAGTCCATCCCCGACCGCTGTCGACGCTCGTACGTATGAAGATTGGTATCTCGATACGGCGGTAATAATGGGAATCCCTTGGATAATTCCAATTGCCGAAGTACTCCCTCGGGTAATAAAACTCCACGATATTGAAGAATATAAGTGGACACCTCGATCGACAAGCGATCGGTAAGCACTCTGGAGGAAGAGCGACAATCTCTGGGAGCATCATGTTGTACGGAGTCCATGCAAATTGGTGCGGCTGCATGCGATCAATGCACTCGCGTTGGTGCGTACGTTCGAATTCGCGACGTGGTGAAATCAAAGAATGGTTTCCACTGTCAAATATTAAACAACACTTATAAACGTAAGAATGAAAAAAAAAATTCGTAACTTTCACAAGAACGACCATACCTCGCAGCATGTGGCGGGGCGGGTAAGACTATCCAGTCGATTGTTCGGGGCTCCATCGCGATACGGTTAACATCCGTACTGGCTGAAATGGCAAAATCTCATATATGCCCATGCCTAAAAACAAATCCATTGTGATAAAAATTGATTAAAATAACTATAAATTTAATCAAATTTTCAATAAATTACCTGCAACAGTCGTAGGGGTCCGCCCATATTTAGCTTTTCGGCTCGTATGCCGAACAAGCTCTCTGTATAGGAATGCCAGCACCGCACTACCCCAACTAAACGTCCGCACCTCGTCAATATCCTCCAGCAGCTGAAGGTACGTCAACGATACGGTGCTGGCGCTACAATCGGGAACATCACCGCACCGAAGAGCAGCATCGCATATCCACGTGCTGAACAGTCGACCACCTCTACCTCATCACTATCATCCGTTATCGGATTATCCAACAACCAACTAGCTAACGTTTTCATCGACAGCGCTGACCCCTAAATTTCATCATTCGGCGGTCTAAAACCTAGCAACCGCTCACACTCGTCTACCCACTGTGTGACCGTCCTCGTATGGATCACCCGGACACACAACTACCATCTACAGGCAAACCCCACAGTATACCTACGTCCTGTGGAGTAACCCGTCGCCTCACCAACATAAAAATGAAACGTATGGGTCTCTTTTCTCCACGCTTCTACCAATGCTGTAATCAAATGAGGGTCAACCCTCTGTGACATACAGCTGTAGACGCTATATAGACCCATATCGTTCAACTTCCCTAATAAGCGACCGTGTAGGTGATTCGGTGCTTCTCTCGTACCCCACTACATTTTCTACGACCTAGTTCTAATAGTACTATCTATCGCATTCCTATCCAATAATAAGTCTCTACTACGATGATTTGACTGCATCGTCAACACCGAACTATCAATAGGCCCGTAACAAGCATCCAAATCCATTCTACATTTAAGAAAACGAAACCAAACACAACAAAAGAAAATTAACATTCGATAATGATCTATTAATGCAAAAACCATTAATTTCGTATCGTCAAGGGTTGCTCACCTGATGTAAATCGGCGTAGTACGTCGTAGTGGCGGCGGCGGGGCGTCGGGGCCTCAAGGCACGGGGTCGGGTCACGACGGGGCGGCGCGTCACTGCGGGACAGCGGCGGGCCGGCGAGGGGCGGGTCAAGATGGGTCACGACGGTCACGGCGGGCCGACAATGGGCGGGTCACGGCCTGTCCGTCGAAGGACGGTCGCGGCAGGGCGTCGGGTTAACGACGGGACAGCGGCTCAGCGGGACTCCTCGGCAGCGGCTCAAGGGGGGGGCGACGGGCAGAGGCCGGTCGGCGACGGGTGACGGGCGGCGCGGGCGACGAGCAGGCAGGGGCGGCGCGGGGCGACGGGCAGGCACGGGCGGCGCGGAGCGACGGGCAGAGGCCGGCGGCGAAGGGCCACGGGCAGGCACGGGCGGCACGGGCGACGGGCAGCAGGGGCGTCGTCTTCGTTGTTCGTCTTCGTCGCGTCTGTCGTGTTCGTCGTTTAAAAACAGATCTAACTCGTCATCCGGGTGACGAGTTACTCCGTAACTCGTCATCCTGGGTGACGAATTAGGCCACATCACTGCTTTGCCAGCGGGGATAAGTAATTTGCCAGCGGGGATAAGTAATTCGTCATCCTAGATGACGAGTTTCGTCATCTGGGATGACGAATTGCTCTATTTTATTAATACTTTTCCTTTTTGGTTTATTTTGTTAATGGTTTATTTTTTTGTTTATTTAATTAAAAATACCCTTATTGTTATACACCATGTTATATTAATTATTGTTCCTCACACTGTCTTAGTCTGGTCGGACTTCTTTGAGTCATATAAGTAGGTATGAGAAACATCGGGGAAGTGACGTATGTCCTTATGGATGATTTTAAAAAAGAGGAACGATTCTATTTCGTTTTAAAAAAAGAGGAACATGACTGAAATACCCTTACTAAAATGGTTAAGGAGGCTAATCCGACTCATTAACAGCGAAAAGTTATTCGAGTTATATTCGAGTGACAAAACACTCGAATAAACGACTCGAATAATTGCTTATCCGACTTACTAATAGCGAAATATTATTCAAATTTATTCGAGTTAAAAGCAAAACTCGAATGACGTACTCTAATAATAAATCGAAGAGATAAGGTGACTCGAATAATGTGCAGAAAATTTAAACGAATAAGCAACATTATTCGAGTAGCTTATCGAGTTTTCATTTCGAGTCAATACTCGAATACGTAACTCAGATAAGATACTCGAATAAGCAGTATTTTAAAAAGTTCGGAAAGAAAATTAGACACAAAATCACTCGAAAACCTAAGATCTCTCGCGCTCTCTCTTCGAAACCAAATAACTTACTCGAAATCGTACACAAACCACGCATAAACATCAATGGCGAAACAAAAACGAGATCATCGGAGCCTTTCGCGCCTGTGCGTAACCGGGTGGATGAGCAAATCGACGCCGGTAGATCAACAGTGAGTTTTTGGTCGCATTTGGGTTTTTGTTAAATCGAATTGGTTGAACGAATTTCTTGGTTAGATCTTTCGTTTCTAGCGTTTAATCGATCGATTTTGATGTTAAATCGTTGCGTAAAACATCGTAATCGGTCGGATTTTTGTAAAAATCGTTTTCATCGCTTTTCGAGTAATATTCGAGTAATTAGGGTTCGAATATGCTTGACTTATTCGAGTGATGGTTTACTCGAATAAATAACTCGAATAACAGAGAATTTTTGTGTTTTGCGTTTTCAGGTCTATCTTCCGACGAAGTTGCCGGCGGACAATTTCTACCACGCCACCCTCACTCTGAACTCGCAGTACATGCCGGTATGCGAACGCATCCGTACGCTTTGAACGAGGAGGAAATGAAGGAGATGGTTAGGCGGACTCAGTTCGGGAACCTGATAAAGGTGGCCCGAAACCACTACAACTCCTATATGATCCTGTGGTTTTTGATGAGCCGACAGGTGAGTACATGCCGGAGTCGAAGGAGTTCTGGATGGTCGTTCGTGGGCGGCCCTTACGATTTTCATTGGTCGAGTATTGCCTACTCACGGGCCTCGACTGCGGCGCAAACGAGCCGGAGATACCGTCATCGACGAGTTTGCGACGAGGCATGGCCTGGTATTAATTCTATTTTTTTTATCTTTTTGATTCGTGTTTTTACTTCGATTTCAAACTAACGTTTGTTTTATGGCTCGCAGCAAGCCCCTTATATATTATATCGATTTGGATAAGAAAGTCACGGAAATGATCCGTGACGCCGGTGGAGCCTCACGTGGATCCCGAGAAATGAAGATTGCGGCACTTTATTTTGCCGTCGGGCGTGCTCGGGGAGCGGAGGGTAAAGAAGGACTTGAAGGTCAAGGAGGAGTGGCTCCGTCTGGTGAGGACTTCGATCGCTTCAACGAATATCCTTGGGGAAGGATATCATTCGAGGAGATCATTTATGGTCTGAACAAAGACCTCTTGGGGAAGCACATGGATATGACATCGAAGGGAAAAATCGAAACAACCTTCGATATCAGCGGCTTTGTAATGCTGCTTCAGGTAATTAGTTTTGTATTATTATTTAAGACATATTATATTTATTTTACTTACTTTACTCTCTTTTATCAAGTTCTGGCGTTACGAGTGCTGGCCGACCGTCAGGCAAGAAAGCCGGCGAAGGTCTCCCGATACCCCGTATGTGCCATTGGAAGACCACATTTTACGGCAAGTGCTCTGCTCCGGGATGGCAAGCGGTCGAGCGTTATTCGGTGCCGTGCGATGGATGTAAGTATATTTATTTATTTATAATATGAAATTCATTTAGATTGCGTTTTCTAAGTTGTCAAATACACAGGACGTGCGGTGTTGCCTTACACCGACCGATGCGGAAGCCGATCAAGGCACTTCCACACGGTCGCCGGCTTTTGTGGCAGGGATGATGCGTAGCCCAGAGGATAGTGGAGTATCTTCTAAATGGCTGCCGGTCTACTGCACCGAGCATCGCTTGCTCCGTCTCCTCCTCGGCCGTCTCCTCCGAGGTCTTCTCCTCCGAGGCCGTCTCTCCTCCTTCCGGCTCAATAATCGCCCATTTCGTAGAAGAATGGACAGGCTGGAAGGCGATGTAGGGGATATGCGGGCGGAGATTAGGGAGCTGCGCTCGATCGTGCTCCAAGGTATGTCTTACTTAATGTTTATTTATAAGATTATATTGATATTACGTAAATCTAACGTAATACTCTAATTTTGTAGCCCTTGAGAGCCTGACGCCGAGAATGGTGCGGGATATTACGAGAAGCTACGATCAGGACATGCCGCCTCTTTCGCTCCTCATTCGCCGCCGAGAGGGAGTCGGGACATGCCGCCACCTTCGCCTCCTCCTTCGCCTCCTCATTCGCAGAACGTGACGGGGAGTCGGGAGCAGGGGGCGAAAATGTGGAGATGGCCCGAATGGATATAGATATGATGGAGGCCGCGGCGTGGCGGCGGAGAGGGCCGCGGCGGAGAGGGCTGTGGCGGATAGGGCAGCGGCGGAGGCGGCGGCGGGCGACGGCGGAAGCGGAGAGGGCCGCGGCGGAGGCCGCGGCAGAGAGGGCCGCGGCGGCGTCGAAGGCAAGAAGGCGGGGTGGGCGGAGGCGCAGAGGGCCGCCGCGGCGTCGAAGGCAAAGAAGCGGCGGAAGCGGAGAGGCCGGCCACGGACGGAACGCCCGAAGAAGAAGTCGAGGTTGCTTTTGAGTCCGTATACGCCGACGCCCGATTCGCCCCTCGCGTTGCAATACACGCCGCGCGGACATAGAGCAGATCATCGGCGACGAGGTGAAGAATTGGATGCCGTCGCGGCGGAGTGGTGGCAAAAAATGGCGCAAAGGAGGAACGGAAAGGAATGCTCCAAGCGTACGACAAGAATTCTTTGCCGACCTGTCCACTCCGAAAGTGTGGCTTTCGGATGAGGTATGTGTGTTTTTTGCTAAATATGTTCATATTATTTCGTTTAATAACATTATATGCTATTATTGCAGCACGTCAACGAGGATTCAGCGGGTTCAGGCGATGCAAGAAAACGCGTGCATGCGGAGCGAATCGCGTACGTGAACACCAACTTCGCACATGCAGTCAAGATGGAGTCCGCCAAACAGCGACCGGGAACATGTCCTCGTTCGAGCTATTCGCCACGGGAGAGATCAATGCGATATACGGCGGCAAGCCATCACTTCACTGGAGCCAAGCGGATGTGGCCGTCATCCCATTGGCATTTAACTCGCATTGGGTGCTCCTCGTCGCTCGGTTCAAGGAGAGGAACATCCTCGTTTTGGATTCCGATCGTAGCAGCGATTCGGGCTTGAGTTCATGAATCCGTTCCTCGATCCTTTGGCCGAAGTGATACCGCTGATGCTTCAACACGTAGGTGTGGAGCAAGAATCGTGGAGAAGTTTGCTTGGGTGCGGTGCCCCAATTTCCCTCAACAAGTCCTTAGGTAATTTTCCTATTTCTCACTTCCTTATTTTCTTAAACCTGAAATTGTTCTATTTCTCGAACAGCGGAGAGTGCGGTATGTACATGCTTAGGGCGGCGATGTCTCTGTTGATCGGTAACAGAGATGATCTCTACGCTTTGGACGATTCTAAAGTTTGTCGTTTAGAAAGTTTTTGACTATATGTATTAATTTTAACAATTGGGATATTGTATGAACCATTTTAGATATATTTGTATAGATTCTTTGATTTGGAATTGTTCTGTATTATGGTTGGTTGAGTTGCTGTTGAGGTTGTTCAGAGTGTTCAGGTTCAGTGTTGTTTTTTTCCAAATTTCACTGTTATTCGAGTGAAAGAGCTTGTTCGAATAATGATATTATTCGAGTAACCTAATCGAGCTACTTCACTGGATCAGTTGATTTTATCGGACTTCACAGTTATCCGAGTCAAAGATCTTGTCGAATAATGGGAATTAAACGAGTAAGCTATTCGAGCTCAATCCGAGTATCATATAGCACTCGAATAAACTTCACTGGATCAGTTGTTTCTGTCGAACTTCACTGTTATTCGAGTGAAAGAGCTTGTCGAATAATGTTACTTTTATCGAGTTGCGTATTCGAGAATATTCGAGTACAATACATAACTCGAATAATTTAAAATCGAAAATATTGTTTTTATATCATGAGCATGAAATGTTAAATACATTTCATGTTAAATAACATTTTCTTTCTAAGTAATAAAATATTATAGAGATTCTTGAAAAAAGAAAATCAAGTTGATATTTCTATACATGTTATATATATTGTTGATGGAATGTATATACTAACTAAATGTCCTATCTACCATGTATTTCATTGTATGTCATGCAACGACTTTTATTAAACATTGTTAATCTTCATAAAGCGACTTATTAACATCATGAAGGCCCAAAAACATCGAAATATTGATATTTATACATCTATGTATCGAGATAATTAAAATTCAAAAATTCTGAAAAGAACACTCGAATTGCAAGATATTATTCGAGTTCGGTATTCAATTTTTTTGTAAATTATTCGAGTTATTCGGGGTACTCGAATAAGTTCGGGTTTTCGTTTTCGACTTTTTATCGTTACGTTATTCGAGTGACCTATTCTAATAATATTCGAGTTGTGCAGTTTACTCGAATAACAGTGAAAAAAGCTACAATCAAGCCAAACTCACAATATCCATCAATCTCATACAACCTCATACATCAAACTCATACAACCTCATACATCAAACTCATACAACCTCATACATCAAACTCATACAAACTCATACATCAAGATTTACTTAATGTCTACGACCAAACTCACCGACGGATGGAAACCTCTTTTCTTTTCTCCGACCACGCCTTGCTACGAACGGAGGCGGCAACACCAATTGATCCGAGGTATCCCACTCGGCTTGATCCGGAACCGGCGAAACTCGTCGTGATAAGCAGACTGGCACGTTAGGACAGAAAATATTCGAACACAACGGGTAGAAACTCATGTTCGCTCGTAGACTCGCCGCGATTGCATGTGGACAAGGAATCCTGCCGATGTCGAATTGGCGGCACGTACAAGTCTTCGACCGCAAGTTAACAATGGCACGACCCCCCGGAGATCGGACATCGTACTCATGCGGAGCGATTTCATGTACTTCATACCCTTGACTTAGCTCATACCTCTCACGGAGCTTCATTTCCACCGTCGGGGGAAACCGCGTGGTTGCTTGTCGAGATTGCTGTCTGTATCTAGCAAACCAATCCGCCGTCAGCCTCTGTATCGATTCCAGAAGCGCAATGATCGGTAGCTTTCTTTCTTCGCGGAGTCTTGCATTAATCGATTCCACCCGTTCGTAGTCATGATGTTATAGCGAGACGTCGGAGAATAGGCTCGACTCCATCGTTCCTTAGTATCAGTCTGTTGCAAATACGCGTATGCGGTGGGAAACCTATTCCCAAAATCACCATATTGTGAATCAAAGTCGCATTGCTTGTATATTTTAGCATATGGTATGAACGTCTCGATCGCACCCTGCTTCTTACACTTGCTTTCATATTTTGTGACAGGTGCCAAATACAATGACCGTGGTGCGCACGACTGTAGACGGCTGCAACGGCGGCTTTGATAGAAGCAGATCTATCGGATACGATGACAAGATCGTCCTCCTCGTTGGGCACGACTTGCAAGAGCTCGTTCAAGAACCACGACCAAGCTTCTATGCACTCGTTATTGTCGATTATGCCCCAAGCTAAAGGAAACTGATGGCGGTCGCCATCCTCCGCTGATGCAATGAGCAACGTACCCCCATACTTTCCTTTCAACCAGTACCGTCTATGCAAACAACCTTCCTCATGTGACGGTATCCCGCAATACAAGCACCAAGGGATAGGAATGCGTGCTTAAATCTCCGCTCATCGTCCAAATATACACTTGCTATGGTCCCGGATTCATTCTTCTCAGCGTCGACAGTATGACGGCAACTAGGGGTGGTTCGGTACGGTATACCGTACCAAAACTATGATACCTTATACCGTACCGAAATTTCGATATCCAAAAAAATTATACCAATACCATACCAAAATTTCGGAATACCTTAAATTTTGATACGGTATCATACCGAATTTCGGTATGGTATCGGTATCATACCTTCTATACCATTATACGGAGGTTTTTTACCATGCATGTCTCGCGACTCGTTAATTCGTTGTTTTGGAATTTTTAATCAATTCAAACTCCTTAGGCCCCAATAAGATAGATTATTAATACCAAATTTTTCAAAAAAAAGATTTTTAACCTTAAATAATTTACATATTTTAGCCAGTCTCCTTAGTAAGACAAAAAAACTTTACATAACCACAAAATACAATTTCATATACAGATTAATTAGAACGAAGCTGTTATATTTAAAAAAATTAGTGAGATTAACAAAAAGTAATTGCATTGCATCTTCACGCTTTCAAAATCATGAAAAAAACATTAAAAAGGCAAAAATTAAACGTTACTTGAGTTACATAAGTAAAATATGGTGGGCCTAATATTAGAAGTTGTGTATAAGTTAATAATTTATGGCTAATAAGTTGATGAAGATCATTTATTTTTCATTTTATATTTTTTGAAATAATATAATATATATAGGTGTGTATATATATAAATATATATAAAAATTTTAGAATTTCGGTATTCGGTATAATCGGTATACCTAATTTTAAAAACTTTCATACCATTACTGTACCGAAAAGTTTCGGTACGGTATCATACCTTACCAAAAACTTCGGTATACCAAAATTTTCGATATTTTCGATACGATTCGATACGATAAGGACGGTATTTCGATATTTCGGTATTTTTCCCCAGCCCTAACGGCAACAGCTTGTAACTCTCATCGTGGTCATCCTTCATTGCATTTTGTGCTAAAATGCCTCCTTTCCTTGCTTTGAAGTACGAAACTTCGATCCCACGATTTCTCATCATTGTTTGAATGAGTTTAGGGGCCGGTGTACTTGTTGACCCTGAAAAGATTCAAGCAGCATATCACTCACGGAGGTTGACGATGCTTGAGTGTCTTGCGTTCCGATTTGCAAGGTCGCATGTATGTGTGTTGCAATACGTACGAATCGAGAATACGGATGTATCCTTAATCTTCGCCGTCCATATCCTCCAAGTATATCCATACCTCTTTGCATCTCATGCCATAGTACGATCGGGAAGATTTTATAATCTTGACCTCGAAGCATGCCTCTATAACAACTCTTTGGATCCTATTCTTGACGGCCTTCTTATCCTCGAATTCATCACCGACCTTCAGGGTGGAACCGTCGGTAAAAGAATACCGATCGCTAGGAATAGTTGCATTTTCCTCTTCCTCCTCCTCCTCCTCATCATTCCCGTCCGCATTTTCTCCGTTTACGCCATCAAAATTGACGTGCACGTTCTGCCGTGATGCAACATTCTCATCACGGTCGTTCGCCTCATTGTGACCTTCACCCCATAATTCACATCTTCGCATCCGTCGATGATACGGTCAAAATAATCATCGATAACCACCTCCATCGCTACGAACCTCAATTGGAACGGGACCAACTTCATCATCTGCGAGAGTTTGACGGTGGAGGGTAATAGGGAGTCCAATCTCCACACGGAGAATCGGTCTATCCATTGGACCCCTAAGTATATATAACCTTCAAACTCTCGATCATTCTTTATATACAACGGAGCACACCCTTCCATACCTCTCATAGATGGCTGATAACTTAGCTTTAACTCCGGCCTCCCGCTTACGCCAATAGTCTCGTATATTTCGTTCCGCAGATCGTCCAGCAACAACAATCGACATCGAACCCAATGGGCTTCATATTTGTTCCCATCCTTGGAACCCATGTCCATTTATTATCATTCTCAATTATCCATTCTCCATCGTAATCATCATGATGCTGGTCGGCATAACCTGAATATGAAACAAATCATTGTTATAAAATTTAATTGCAATAATTATTCGAATAATTACAATATTCGAAAAATAAAAATAATCGAGTAAACAATTCGAGTAGTAAAACAACTCGAATAAAGTCTTCGAGTATTAAGATTTTGAAGACACTCGATAAGTTGTTATCGAAGAAATAAATGGAATAAATCAACTTTTATTGCAACGAGTTATTCGAATAAATAAAATATTCGGAAACAAAAATTATTCGAGTAAGGCATTCGAGTTCACGCTTAACTCGATAATGTGTTCGAGTATTATATTATCGAATAATATGTAAGTGTAAAATTTCATAAACAATAGTATTATTCGAGTAACTTTTCCGAGTTTATTCGAGTATGATGTCCGATTGTATGTTGCCAAAACAACTTATCCGAGTGACGTTTACGAGTCTAAATAAACTCGAATAACGAACTCGAATAACCGGAAAACGAAAATTTTCTGCAAATTCGCACAGATCTAAGGTTAAAATGCTACTCATAACTACCCAAACCTTCGAAAATCTAATACCCGATGCTCGAAATGTAAATGTCATTAACATGAACGGAAATTACAATGCCCGATATATATACTTGTAACCGGTGTTAACATGTACGGAACTTACTGTATATGCGTTCAAGAACGAAATTAGGATTCTTGGAGCTTGGGTGTTTCGATTTCGGCGGATGCTTCAGCTCGTTTTTCCTTCAAGATCTCGTTTGGTGCTTCGTGGGTGCATTAATGAATGAGGTTGGTGCGTTTTTTTTATATATTATTTCTTTTTTTTATTATTTAGGTATTAATTAGGGGTTTAGTTAATTAAGGAAACATGTTCCTCTTTTTTAATTGACTCGGTCAGTTCCCTTTTTTTTTTAAAAAGAAATCAAAAGTTATCTTATTTTTTAAAATACCCCCTTATCTATACATATATAATTTTATTTGCAATATTATTCGAACTCCTATAATAATCTTGGCTATAAGTTTGCCTTGGTTACTATGAGATATAAAAGGGGCAATTATCATTCAGGCCCTTGTCAGAAATTTTATTTAAAATTCAGTCCCTGTCAGGGAAAAATGAGTTTCAAGATTCGATTTCCACAGTACCACTTTATTGTTCTAAAATAACAATATGTTGAAATTTTTTGACACAAAACGATCATCCGATACAGTTAAAGATCATCATATACCAGTTCATTTATGCAGTGCCACTTCATTGTTCTGGAATAACAATATGTTGAAAGTTTGTAACACAAAACGATCATCCTATATCATTCATATAACTCTTATACCACTTTTTAGTTAGGTACTTATCTCTAAAATTTACAGAAATTGAGTCCTTTAAACTAAAGTTTTTCTTATAGGTGCTGAATCTTAAATTAAACTTCTGACGGGCCTGAATTTAAATTAACCCTATAAAAAATTAGAGTTACCACTTGCATCGAGCCTATGGAACAATGATTAGGGTTCTAAAGGAGTTGATATATAAAGTGAAAGTATCCATGTTAGTCGAATTATTCGTATGATATAATTGTTCAAGGCAATGAAGAGTAGCTCTAATATTTAATATGTATGTAGGGTTCCAAATAAATCCAAATTAGAACATTGAGAGGCAAGTTGTGGCCATTCAATGGGAAAATTGGATACACTTTCTTTTCCAAAGCTTAATTTGAGGTGAACTACAAGACCTGACTTTAAAATTTAATGGGACCAATTTTCACTGCTTGATGAGATTAGAAAAAAAAAGGAATACATTGCATAAAAAACAAGTTGAAACTATAATATAATGTGACTTAGGGCTTCAACAAATATTACACCGATCCAATTTCTTCGACCAAAATCCAAAATTTTCGATCCATTATGCAAAACTTCCAAATCTTGACAAAATCTAAAATTTTTAACGATTTATAGAAAGTGGTATTCATGTCCAATTTCGCCAGAACCTCCCAAGGAAAACCTCATTACACACATTCTCTCATCAAGCTTCAAAAGCTTGCTATTTCTCTATATATTCTCTCTCCAATAATCCTATACACATACGAGGGGTTGTGATTAGCCCACCTCACTTTTCCTTCACTTTATCGTACTTACGCAAATACTAAATCATCATCTATTAAAAAAGAAAAAGAAAATTAAAACCCTTAAGCAGAACAAAGTCTTCGATGATGATAGAGTCTCTTTCTTTCTCTTGTTTCTGTATCGTCTCTGTCATCTCTTCACCTCTCAGTTTACTGTTATGCAACTTCTCTCTGGTACTATCTACTTTGTCACGGTGATTTCACGCTGACTTTTTCTTTAATTTTCTTTATTTGTTCTTTTTTCAAGAAATCAATAGAGATACAGAAAAAGATCAGTGAATTGTGTGCATTATATGGGCCATTGTAATCGCTTTAGAAGCTGCTGCTGAAGAAGAAGAGAAGCTGAAGAGAGGACCCATCGTATGCATCAGACAGTTCATTTTCATATAATTTGCTTCTTACAGCACTTATCTCTTATCCTTTCGTCTCTGAACTGAAGTCTGACTCTGACCTAAATTCAGCGTTTCGTCTTGTCTTCACTTACCTTTTTTCCATTTCAAACCCTTTTGGGAGATTGTTCCAAGATTTGCTTCAAACCCTCATAGAGAGAGATCTAAAGCTCGTAGCTTTTCGTTCTTTTTGGGTTAAAACCCTAATTGATGTTTAGCCTTTTCATCCGTTTGCTGTATTAGTGTGTAATAATCTTCAGTAGTTGTGGCTAATCATTGGGTGGGAGGAAGCTCATCGTCAGCCCTCGGCGGCGGAGGACCTTTCGTTGGGCTTCAATGCCACCAATATCTCCACCGCGGGTTCCGCCGGCGGCGCCCCGCGGCCTACCCTTGGCCGTCCACCGCCGCGAGGAACATAAATAGCGGGTTATCGCCGGAATTCTTCTTCGTTTGCACCTTCTCCGCAAAGCCAGCCGACCACAATCAGCTTCGAGCAGCCCCACCACACTTTCAATGTAATCCCTCTCTTGTCCGCCGCCGTTCCCGGCGGAATCTCCGTAGGCGGCAGCAACGTCTCCGACGATCATCACCACCACTACTATCATCACCATCTTCACCAGCAACAGCAGTTCTTGGACAGTAATTCTTCAAGGGCGCCGTATGGTATCAAAAACGCCACCAAGCCTGCCGCCGTGAACGTCCTCGACCACCACCACCATCAGGCGGGCAGCGCCGCCGCGTCAGGCAGCAGCTCCGTCGCCACTTGCCAAGACTGCGGGAACCAAGCGAAGAAAGACTGCCCTCACAGAAGGTGTAGGACTTGCTGTAAGAGCCGAGGCTACGACTGCGCCACCCACGTGAAGAGCACGTGGGTCCGGCGGTGAGGCGGCGCGAGCGTCAGGTTCTCACGGCGACCGACGCCGGCCACGGCTTCAACGTAGGCTCGGCCAATTCGCAGTCTGCAGCTTCTTCTGGGGTAAAAAAACCTAGGCTCGGCGATGCTTCTCAGATCACCGCCACCACCACGGCGTCGCACACTTCTACTTCCAACACTACGCCGCCTAGGAGCTTCGACACCACTTCTAGCCATCAAGGTTTCATCTTTATCTTAAACTCTTTATTATTACCTCAACTACTAAATATGACGAAAATAGTATTGATTAGTGAATTTGCATATAGATGTGAGCTTTAGAGATTCTCTGCCGGGACAAGTGCGAGCGCCGGCGGTTTTCAGGTGCGTCAGAGTGACGTCACTCGACGAGGACGGCGAAGACGAGTATGCCTATCAAGCAGTTGTAAGAATTGGGGGACATGTTTTTAAGGGGTTTTTATACGATCAAGGAAGAGACTCGCTCCCAACATATCTGAGCTCCATTTGGGCGGCGCCGGCGCTGGAGATCCCTGCGATGTAGGCGGCGCCGGCGGTGGTGTAATAGAGGTGGAGGAAGGCGCGGTGGTGGTTCTTCTTCAGGGACACGTGGGACTATAGCGCGGCGGTGGTGGATTTCTAGGATCAAGCTATGGTGATAACCCTATTAATTAATTGATCTTAACATCTATTCTATTTAATTATGGTCCTGTTAATGTATATATACGTTCTTACATTGGAGAAAGATCGTAGTTTGTTGGCGGTTGATGACTTTTGTGATATAAATTATAATATAATGTATAGGGACGAACTATAGTCCTATAGTCACATGTAGTAAGTAGTAGGAATGCATGCCGTTTTAACATCCCTTTAATTTTAGGGTTAATTACGAGTCAGGCCGTAATAATATTCTCAACTAGTGTCCAGGCCCCAATCAAATTCTATTTAGTATGAAGGACCTGTTTTTCAAAATTCTTAGAGAAAAATACCCAAACTACGCGATATGACATATTTACCCCTAACAGATGCAAAAATTACACACTTTTGCCATCATCTTCTCCAACGAGCGAGCTAATCTTCAAGCTTGATTTCCACCTATAATCTCGACATTCGTGAGCAGACGAGGTCCGACCCTGACCCGTTGTCGTAGTAGAGCTCGGAGGAGGCCACAGGCGAGGCGATAGGGTAAAAGCGACTGAATAAGAAAAAATCGATTCAATATCAACTTTAACGGCCGAACAAGGTAAAAGCGGCTGAATAAGATAAAATCGAATCAAACGAGTCTTAATATTAAAAGAAAAAATAAGTCGGTAACCATTAAATTGAGAAATTTTAGCTTTCTCTAAGACTAAAACGTTTTTTAAGTGAGTAACAGTTTACACAACAAAATAAAACATATACATGTAAAAAAAAACACTTCATTGAGAATATTCTAGAAGGTTCTACCGTCAGAGAATTTAACATAATTGTCAGAGCATATTTACAGGACTTTCTCAAATTGTACCACATTAATTGGAAATAATAACACACGTTGGGTTAAAAAAACAACTCGAACTCAATTAATAACACACTGATCAATACTGATACCTCATAAATGTTATTTGATACCACGTCAATAATTCGATTAATTCGTACAATAATACACTTTTATTTTGGATGTTTAATATGGATGTTCATGTAAATATATATTTGATGAAGTTTAATCACCACATTCCTTTAAAATACACATTAGGCGAAATTTGATCCTCAATAGAAGAATGTTGATCTCAATAGATATATAAACATGTAGTCCTCCATTGCAAAACATAGACTATCACATCTTTCAATGGAACATAACATTACAAATTGCACCACAAACATGTTCAAACGTCAACATTAAGTACTAATAACATTTATAGACCACAAATACAAAATACTACGCTCAAAACCCTAAATTCGAGGCCCGAAACCCTAAACCCTAAATCCTAAACCCGAACCCCAAAATTTTTTAAGGTTGTAGAAATACCTACACAAGTCGTGGATCATTCTCCCAAAATTTCATGTCGTAAACCCTTAATCTTAACCTCGAACCCGTAAGTCCTAAACCCCAAAAACTATCGTCAATTTCATATGAATGTTGATAAGTTTCACAAAAATAACAAATGTCTTCAGGGTAATAACAAATGTTGACTCAAAAATAATAAAACGCTGAAAGTTAATAACGTCTTGTTGTCGTAAATAACACATTCTGTATACAAATAATGGATCGGGATAAAAAGAACGAAAATCACTAATGACACTAAAAAAACAGATGAAAACTGCATAAATCACGTCGTTATTGACTCAATAAGGTAAAATAGACCTCAATTTCTCATGGGTACCTCGAATTTATATCGAGTAGTTGCAAGAAATGGATATTATATTTTCCCTAAATCGTGTAAAAAAGAAATACTTATAACATAACAAAAAATAACAAATGTCTTATGGTTAATAACAAATTTTGACTTAGAAGTAACACGTCGCTGAAAGGTAATAACAAATTGTTCGTCGTAAATAACACAGTCTGTATACAAGTAATGGATCGAATGGAATAAAACGAAAATCACAAGCGACACTAAAAGCAAGATGAAAACTGCATAAATCACGTCGTCATTGACTCAATAAGGTCAATTAGACTCAATTTCTCATGGGTACCTCGAATTATACCGATTAGTTGCAAGAAACGGATATTATATTTTCCCTAAATCGTGTAAAAAAGAAATAGTTATAACATAGCAAAAAAGAACAAATGTCTTATGGTTAATAACAAATTTTGACTTAGAAGTAACACGTCGCTGAAAGTTAATAACAAATTGTTCGTCGTAAATAACACAGTCTGTATACAAGTAATGGATCGAATGGAATAAAACGAAAATCACAAGCGACACTAAAAGCAAGATGAAAACTGCATAAATCACGTCGTCATTGACTCAATAAGGTCAATTAGACCTCAATTTCTCATGGGTACCTCGAATTTATACCGATTAGTTGCAAGAAACGAATATTATATTTTCCCTAAATCGTGTAAAAAAGAAATACTTATAACATAGTAAAAAATAACAAATGTCTTATGGTTAATAGCAAATTTTGACTTAGAAGTAACATGTCGCTGAAAGGTAATAACAAATTGTTCGTCGTAAATAACACAGTCTGTATACAAGTAATGGATCGAATGGAATAAAACGAAAATCACAAGCGACACTAAAAGCAAGATGAAAACTGCATAAATCACGTCGTCATTGACTCAATAAGGTCAATTAGACCTCAATTTCTCATGGTAACTCGAATTTATATCGATTAGTTGCAAGAAATGGATATTAAGTTTTCCTAAATCGTGTAAAAAAGAAATACTTATAACATAGTAAAAAATAACAAATATCTTATGGTTAATAACTAATGTTGACTTAGAAGTAACACGTCGCTGAAAGGTAATAACGCTATGTGTGTCGTAAATAACACATTCTGTAGTCAACCAATGGATCGGGGGAAATATAACGAAAGTCGCAACGACACTAAAAACGGATGAAAGCTACATAAATCTCGGCGTTATTGACTCAATAAGGTAAATAGACCTCGATTTCTCATGGGTACCTCGAATTTATACGATTACTTGCAATTTATGTCGACATCTAGATTCGATTTACCATTATTTTTCGAATTTGCACCCTAATTAGACAAACAAATTCTACTCGTGCATCGTCAATATCATAATGAATCCAACATTACATGTCGAATCGATTGGATTGGTCAATCGGATTTTTTTGTGCTCGATTCAGTGTAAGAAAAATTAGTTTGAAAAAAATTCTGTTGATAACGTTTTGCAGTAGCAAAATAACACAATGTTGTTGAAAAATAACGTATCTGTTTTGTATAGTAACACTATGCTGTAACTATATAACATACAATGAAGTAAAAGTGACGCTTCATATAAGACCAAAAAGCACGTCGTGACTTCGCTGGAAAAAAAGGAGCAAAGAGTATTTTCGTCAAATTCTATTTTGGGTCCTTTACTCAGATTTTTACAAAAAGTGGGTCTCTTAAACTTATTCATATTCTGACAGGGTCTGACAAGTAAATAAAACTTTAGGGGGGCCCTGAACAGAAATCTTCTCTTAATTTTTAAGTGGATTGTTGTGAGTTGAAGATCTCGCAGTTTTGTATTAAATTGATGTATTAATTATGCCCTCTGAGAATTTAAATCTCGGCCGATATGGATATATTGACCCATAAATCAAAGTACGTAAATAGCCCTTTCAAACCCTAGTCTACATAAATGCATCTATTTTATTAAAGTTCGGCATATATGTGATTCTTGCATCGAAATTTTAGCCTATATATATCATACGCGACACGACAAAGAATGACGCTATTCATTATATTAAAGCTGAAATTAATAAAAATAGCGTTTGATTTTCAATGTCTGCGATAATCATATGCTGTGGTGTGTATGTGATGCTTTTGTCTGCACTTGAGTGTGTTCGAAATTATTCCGTAAAACTTTGGTTATGTTTCGCGCATTAGGACAATGAATTGTTGAAATACATTTATTATTATAGGTAACCATTTCTTGTTATATATTATTCAATGCACTTGGATTGGATTTGGATTTTGCCCATTCTTCGATTTTTATGCCCGTTTTTCGATTTTTTGTAGTCAGTGATCACGTCGCATCAGTTCGCTACTTATCCATTTTTGTTATTTTACTGGATTGCTATTCACCGCCCCCTTTTTACTTGTTACCGCCCCCTAAAGGGCTGAAAAAAAGACGATTTTGCCCTTATGCTATTTAAATTAATTTAAAAAGAGAAAATTATAATAAAAAAAGAAAAATATCTATTTAAACCTTGTCCAGACAACACTTTTCAAATCGCATATCCAAATCAGACAAAAAAACTAAAATCGCAATGGATCGCCGACAAGGACTAGGAAGGGAAATGGCTTTTTTTCACGACAGGTAAGCCAAATTAACGTAAAACATCGTTCGAATTTCGTCTCAATTAAACTGTATTTCCGTTCGGCGAAAAAAAATAAAAAAAAAATAAAAAAAAAAATGACCGAAATCAAATTTCGGTCGGTACCAGTACTGACCGAAACATAATTTCGGTCAGCACTGGTACCGACCGAAATTTAATTTCGGTCACTACTGGTACTGACCGAAATCATGTTCGGTCAGTACTGGTACCGACCGAAATTATGTTTCGGTCGGTACAGTGCTGACCGAAATCATGTTTCGGTCAGTACAGTGCTGACCGAAATTAAATTCGGTCGGCACTGTACCGACCGAAATTTGATTTCGGTCAGCACCAGTACTGACCGAAATGTGATTTCGGGTCGGTACCAGTACTGACCGAAATTAAATTTCGGTCGGTACCAGTACTGACCGAAATTAATTTTCGGTCGGTACCAGTACTGACCGAAATTAATTTTCGGTCATTAATTTTTTTTTATTTTTTTTTTAAAAAAAAAATTTTAATTACAGACCGTGGGTGGAAAGACCCTACCCGGAGGAAGCAGTAGACCCCCCCGTTGGAGCCAGGCCCCTTGACGCTGTTGCTATTGTTTTTTTATCTTTTATTGTATCGGACGGATTTTATATATGTTTTCAATATTTTTCGCATATTTATTCCGTTTCGAATAAAAATATACAAATAAATAATTCAAATAAATAATAAAAATAAATAATCCAAATAAAAGTACTCGAATGACACACAAATAAATAATATAATAAATAATCCAAATAAATAATCCAAATAAAATATACAAATAAATAATCCAAATAAATAATAAAAATAAATAATCCAAATAAAATATATAAATAAATAATCCAATAAATTTTTTTTTTTAAAAAAATAAAAAATTTAATGACCGAAAATTAATTTCGGTCAGTACTGGTACCGACCGAATATTAATTTCGGTCAGTACTGGTACCGACCGAAATTTAATTTCGGTCAGTACTGGTACCGACCGAAATCACATTTCGGTCAGTACTGGTGCTGACCGAAATCAAATTTCGGTCATACAGTGCCGACCGAAATTTAATTTCGGTCAGTACTGTACTGACCGAAACATGATTTCGGTCAGCACTGTACCGACCGAAACATAATTTCGGTCGGTACCAGTACTGACCGAAATTAAATTTCGGTCGGTACCAGTACTGACCGAAATTAATATTCGGTCGGTACCAGTACTGACCGAAATTATGTTTCGGTCAGTACTGGTACCGACCGAAATTTGATTTCGGTCAATTTTTTTTTTTTTTATTTTTTTTTTCGCCGAACGGAAATACAGTTTAATTGAGACGAAATTCGAACGATGTTTTACGTTAATTTGGCTTACCAGTCGTGAAAATAGGCCGTTTTTTCTTTTTTTATTATAATTTTCTCTTTTTAAATTAATTTAAATAGGATAAGGGCAAAATCGTCTTTTTTCAGCCCTTTAGGGGCGGTAACAAGTAAAAAGGGGGCGGTAAATAGTAATCCCCTTATTTTATTTGAACGCCATCAAGAATAATAGAAGAATTGCGACTTTTTGTGGTAAGATATCAATCAGTAAACATATAGGGTTTAACTTGCAAAACTTGTGATAAACAAAAATGCATTAGGAGTTACTTGTGATAATAGAACATTTCGCAATGCATTTTTTACAATTATTTGACCTTGAAGGAACTGTACTGTTGTAATTTGAAATATTATATTTTCAAGCGACATCTATAGAAAAATGCCCAATTGAATAAAAAATTTACAAATCAATACCTATGTCAGAAATTTTTACAGACATGTACTCGTTTTACTGTTTGTACCAATTTTCCTAGTCTTGTCGTACCTTTTTCACGTGTGTATTGCGTACTACGTCTCGCGTTTATACGGTACCCTATACGATTTCTATATGATACCTAGTGTTTGACGTACCATTTTCTCAACGAGGTATGTTAGGATATGCGGAAATCCCCGATAATTATTTGCCCAAGAAATGACGATAATCAATAAAAGAGACAAAAAATAAATTTGGACAGTGAACACGAGAATTACATGGTTCGTTCAGAATGACTTACGTCCACGGCCGGAGGGTAGAACTTCTTTATTATGTGGAGTGATTACAGACACGTACGCTGACGTGGTACAAAAGAAGCTACAACAATATAAGGAGTAGCTACAGAAAAATCGGAGAGGAAGAAGATCTGTGTTGTGGGTCTGTGGTTGTGTTCATTCCTTCCTTCGCATCATGCCTATTTATAGGCGATCGTCTGCTCCATCTTGCATGTGAAAAGGTGTTGTGAACTAATAGAAAATTACTTCGCCACCTCCTTTGACATATATGTGGACAGCCGAAATCATTACAAGAATGAAGATGTCCACGGGATCTTTTCCATTCACAAAGAAAAGGACATACAAGTCTGACTTTTCAAAGCAATGTGTTGCTTAGCGAGGTCACATCACAAATCTCCACCTTGACCGAGATTTTGAATTTACTCCACCTTGATTAGTAATACCTTTGTCTCCCTCCAACATTAGCCCCCACGGGAAGTCATACTTTGCAACTTCATATTAACGAGAACAAGACAATAAGTTGCATGCTACCACCTTAAAGAAAAAAAACATCCATTAGACAAGAAAACAAGAAAACCTAAAGCTATCAAACGTGTTTTCTTATTGTCAAAAATATCATGCTTTGTTGTTGAAGTTTATCTCTATATATTGTGATGTAATCTTAATGATTGAATATGCAATACAAAACATTCAAGCAAGTGCCGTAGCACTGCAAATCTCCAATTTCTTCTTTTGTATCCAACAATTTGTGGACCATCTCTTAAACACCAATCAAGTCCAAGCAATGCTTGAACTTGGAAATTGGAAGAGACTTCGTAAACATATTCGCAGGATTATCCTTCGTGTTGATCTTCTTGATAAACACCTTCTTATCTGCAATGATATCACGAATAAATGATACTTGACATCAATATGTTTAGTCCTTTCGTGGTACATCCGATCCTTGGTCAAATGAATCGCACTTTAACAGTTTGACTATCACAGAAAATAGTAATAACTCCCGGATTCTGAGTTAATTCGCTGAATAACCCTGTCAACCATAACGCTTCATTAATCGCATCAGTAATGGCCATGTATTCTGCTTCAGTAGTTGACAACGCCACTACATGCTGTAGAGTAGCTTTCCAGCTAACTGCACAACCTCCAATAGAACATACATAACCAGTAAGAGATCGTCATTTATCGAGATCACCTGCGTAGTCTGAATCAACGAAGCCAACGAGAGTATCAATGTTTCTGTGCCAAACTCCAAACAGATGCTTAAAGTGCCCTTCAAGTATCTGAGAATCCACTTCACTGCTTGCTGGTGTAGCCATATATCTGCTAACAACACTAACAACATGTGAAATATTAGGACGTGTACCTACTATTGCATACATAATACTGCCGACTGCACTCGAGTAAGGAACTCGTGCCATGTACGCTTCTTCCTCGTCTGATGATGGTGACTGAGCAGCGCATAGCCTAAAATGGCTAGCAAGAGGAGTGCTGACTGGTTTGGCATATTTCATGCCAAATTCTCTCCAAAACCTTCCTAAGGTAACTTTCCTAGGTCAGGTGCAACTTACCGGCTCCTCTATCACGTCTAATCTCCATACCAAGAATCTTCTTAGCTGCTCCTAAATCCTTCATTTCAAATTCACCATTCAATAAGGCCTTTAACTGGTGAATTTCTGGAAGATTCTTAGCCGTAATGAGCATGTCATCAACATAACAATAGATAAATGAACGAACTGTCAATTTAACTTCCGGAAGTAAACACAACTATTATACTTGCTCCTGAAGAAACCATGACCCAACATGAAAGAATCAATCCATTTATACCACTGTCTTGGAGACTGCTTCAATCAGAATAAGGATTTCTTCAGTAAACTTACTTTCATTGCCTTCAACTATGAAGCCTTCAGGTTGCTTCAAATAAATCTGTTAATCTAAATCGCCATATAAGAACGCTGTCTTGATCTCAAACTGTTCTAACTCCAAATCATACATGGCAACGAATGCAATTAATACACGAATAGAGCTATTTCTATCAACAGGTGAGAATACATCATTAAAATCAACACCTTGTACCTGACTATAGCCGTTCGCGACTAATCGTGCCTTATACCTTGCATCGTCAGAACCAGATAAACCTTCTTTCTTCTTGAAGACCCACTTACATCTGACTATTTGATTTTTCTTCCGTGGTGGCACAAGAATCCAAGTACCATTCTTGTGCAGAGACTCCACTTCTTTATCGTCGCTACCAACCACTTATCAGAATTTGTATCGCTTATTGCCTCTGAATAGGTAGAAGGTTCGCTGCCTCCACCTTTTTCTTGCGCCACTGATAAATAGTACGAAACTAAATTCACGTAGTGATGTGGTAGTCGAATCTCCCATCTCTCCCTATCTCTGGCTATAGAATATTCCTGCTTAGTGATTTCATCTTCAACAGGATGTGAATCAGGATCTGACTCATCCTCTTGATCTGTTGAAGTTGTAGTAGGGTCATCTGAAGGATCTTTGTTGATCTCGAGCTCCACCTCACTGTGTACACTATCCTTCTTTTCTTGATTAGAAGAATGCGTAGACTCTTTGAAGGATGTAACATATAAGACTCGTCAAATGTAACATCTATGCTAATTATAAATTTGGGTGACTTGGGATTGAGATTATATAGTCAACATCCTTTCACCTGAAGCGTAACCGAGAAAAATATATTTCTTAGCTCTAGGCTCTAACTTTCCCTCGTTTACGTGCATGTAAGCTGGGCACCCAATATTCTTAAGTTGGAATGATCAGCATGAGTATCTGACCATACTTCCTCAAGAGTCTTGAAATTGATCGGTGAACACGGTGAACGGTTGACAATATAACATGCTACGGCAATAGCTTCAGCCCAAAAATCATTTGTCAACCCAACGTTGGAGAACATCGAGCTCTCTCTAGAAGCGTTCGGTTCATGTGCTCAGCAACACCATTTTGTTGAGGCATCATTCCAACAGTGTGATGTCGAGCAATGGCTTCATTCTTGCAAAACTCGTTGAACTCGCTTCCATAGAATTCTAAGCCATTGTTTGTCCGCAACCGCTTGATCTGTTTTCCTGTCTGCTTTTTAATCAAAGCTTTCCATTGATTAAACGTTAGGAAATCATCACTTTTCTGCTTAAGAAATAGACCCAGAGTTTCCTTGAAAATCATCAATGAAAGTCAACATGTATCTTGCACCACCTTTGGATGGAACACGAGAAGGACCCATACATCAGAATGAATATAGTCCAAAGTACCTTTCGTCCAGTGGACAGCTGACGAATTGAAGCTGACTCGTTTCTGCTTCCCAAAAACACAGTGTTCCCAAAGTCCATCTTACCTGTACTTTGACCGCAAAGTAGGTCGCGCTTGCTTCAAATCGTCAAGCTGCCTTTTCTCCCATGTGTCCAAGTCGCATATGCCATAATTTCATGGTACCAACCTCCGGGGTGTCGAAATTGTAGCGGAACCTGTAACAGTAGTTCCCTGCAAAATATATAAATTTTCAGACCTGCAAGCTTTCATCATACCAAGGGCACCTCTGGCAATTTTCAAAATTCCACATTCACCTGAGAACCAGCACCTTTTAGATTCAAGTGTGCCTAAAGAGACAAGATTTCTCTTCATGTCTGGAACCTGTCTGACTTCTGTGAGCGTTCGGATGATTCCGTCGAACATCTTGATCCTAACTGTGCATTTACCCACAACTTTACACGGAGCATCATTTCCCATTAAGACATATCCACCATCAAAATTTTCATATGTGGAAAACAATCTCGACTCCGACATATGTGGTAAGAACAAACCGAATCTAAGATCCACTCATTATCAGACCTAACAATATTTGCAATTGCTACAAAAATAGTTCCATCGCTATCATCAGCAGCTACACTAGCTTCGACGGGTTTATTATATTGCTGACTATTTTTCTCCTTATTTTTTAATTTCTAACAATCAGCTTTGATGTGACCCTTTGACTTCTACGTTCGCCAAATCAATAATGATATAATCGAATTTATCAAGATGCAAAAGAATAAAAGTACATTCCGTCATTGTCATATTGTAAAGCTTCTGCTTTAAATAAAGCTGATTCTCCTTAATCTTCTTTATGCAGATAGCTTTTAACGCATCCCACATACCCATGGCTGTCGTCTCCGTGGCAACTTCTTGTAAAACCTCGTAAGAGAGATTTAAGATAATAGCCGATCTGACTTTCTTGTCCAATTCATTAAATTTATCGTATTTCATTTTGGCTGGTTTCTTCTTTGCGCCTTTAAGCGCTACCTCACAACCGTCTTGAATGAGTATGACCTCCATCTTGAGACTTCACATTGCAAAGTTGACATTTCTAAAGAACTTTTCAATCGATATTGTTGTTATCATCATGATGGCTAAAAATAAATCGGGTTGGCTCTGATACCAATTTGTTAGGATATGCGGAAATCCCTGATTATTTGCCCAAGAAATGACAATAATAAATAAACAACAAAAATTAAATTTGGGCGGTGAACACCAGAATTACATGGTTCGGTCAGAATGACCTACGTCCACGGGGTGGAGGTTGAACTTCTTTATTATGTGGAGTGATTACAGACACGTACGCTAACGTGGTACAAAAGCAGCTACTATTAGAAATCGAGGGGTCCTTCCTAAAACCAATTGGTGATAGGAGGAGAAAGCCTCTTATATATATATACTAGCTTCAAGAGCTTCCGATGTGGGACGAAACCCACTTAGAATCTCAACACGCCCCCTCACGTGTGGCATGACTGGCCTAACACGTGGACATATGAATCGGGTGACGGTGAGCGGAAGCTCGCTCTGATACCATATTAGAAAAAGAAAGGAAAAGCTCATTTTTTATAGTAAGCTCAGCCCTCAAGTGCAAAACACCATTAACAAAAAAGGGACTATCATCAGCTACAAACGCAGTCCACGGCACGCCGAAAATGTTCCTATAGCCCACAGCTTTCCCGCCCGTAAAAGTATAGCTCCCCTTATACTTAGTCGCAAAATCCTCCAAAGGCTTCGTCCTCGAAGCAAACTCGTAGTCCACCGTAAGGCCGCCGAGCCCTTCTCTTGCATGCCCAGAAACAGACAAAGCAGTGGAAAGAGCTTTGCTCGTCCATATCCGTGGCGGAGCCAGAACGATTGATGGGTGGGGTCCAATTCAAGTGTATACAATTACATCTTCCTTACAGTAATAAATAAAATATTCTAGTGGGGTCCGCTTCAGTAAAACATATATTTTATTTAACATATTATAATATTTTTGTTGAGAATATATAGAAGGGAAAAAAATTCAGTGGGGTCCATGCACCCCACTGGCCCAACTGTGGCTCCGCCACTGGTCCATATTGCAGTGCCCCGACAAGAAGAACCCTTGTCCCCCCAATTGAAACGCCTGAGAATAGATGCGCCCAGAGGGATACAGCTGAAAGAATTCCTCGCGCTTCAGGTCCAAGTAGACTATGCACTGCTGACGTGGCGAGTCGAACTCCATGACTTTGATGGGTCGATATTTGTAGGCCCTTTCGACGAACCTACAGTGAGAAGAGGAGTTCGATTCATTGGCCATTAGTGCGCGCTTGCGGTGGGGCGCTTCTGATATTTTCAAGGCCTTTGGAGAGAAGTTTCTCGAGGAGCCAATCTTTGATGATTTAGTCAATTGCTTCTTCAGCTGCTGCTCAAAGCTTCTCAAGATAAGAAATTCGTGCGCGAAGAGGCAGACAGGGCTTTATCGGTGATGGTGGAATCCCTGCCTTCTCTGCCTTTGCTCGGAAAGCTTCATGTATAGCAACACTTTCCCCAGGGTTACGCCCACCGCTTTGTTGGACGTTTTGATGGCTGCTGACAAGTATGAGGTGGAATCGTGCATGAGATATTGCAGCAAATTACTGAGGAACTTACCAATGTCTTGCGAATCTGCCTTGCTTTACTTGGATCTTCCCTCGACCATTTGATGGCCGACGCCGTTCAACAACTCTGCGACGCCGCCAAACAGTTCCTTGCCGCGCGATTCAGGGACATCAGCAAGTATCAAGAAGAGGTGCTAAACCTGCCATTAGCTGGCATAGAAGCCGTCCTTTCGAGCGACGACTTACAAGTAGCATCAGAAGACGCCGTGTACGACTTTGTCCTAACATGGGCTCGAACCCATCACCCAAAATTAGAAGAAAGGAGAGAAATCTTAAGCTCACTCCTACTCCAATACGTTCGCTTCCCATACATAACCTGTCGTAAGCTCAGAAAAGTCCTAGCCAGCCCAGACATAGACTCGGACCTATCATCGAAAGTCGTCCTCGACGCATTGTTCTACAAATCTCAACAGCTACAACAATATAAAGAGTAAGCTACAGAAAATATTTAATCGGAGAGGAAGAAGACCTGTGTTGTGGGTCTGTGTGGTGTGTTCATTCCTTCCTTCGCATCATGCCTATTTATAGGCGATCGTCTGCTCGATCTTGCATGTGAAAAGGTGTTGTGAACTAATAGAAAATTAGCTCGCCACCTCCTTTGCATATAATGTGGACAGCCGAAATCATTACAAGAATGAAGACTTCATTCTTTTATTTTATGTCCACGTGATCACAAAGAAAATGACATACAAGTCTGACTTTTCAAAGCAATGTGTTGCCTAGCGAGGTCACATCACAAGGTACCTACATATAAAAAACTGACAGAGTACTGAATGACAAGTTTTTATGCAAATGAGTATTTATGTGTAAAGACCCCTATGTTCAACATAATTATTGAATATGAAAATTAGTACCGTAGTTTGTCGAGAATCAGGGTTTCTTTAATCAGTTAATATTTGGGCCTATTAACCAGTTAAGCTAAATCAGCCCAATTATTCGTTCAAGCCCAATACGCCCATTAGTAAAACCTCAATCTTAATTTCCCAATATGAGCTTTTTCTCTGACCGACCACTTTCCTCATGCCCAAAGCTTCCACCTTTAGCACAGCCGCCGTCGCCGCCGTGAACTTCCGCTCTGTTTCGCCACGCCATCCTTGGAGGAGCTCAAAGAATCAGGTTCTAATAGGTTTTAGTTTTTCTTCTCTCCGTTTATAATAGGTGGGATAATCGTGCGAGTCACTGCGACTTAACATAGTTCGTATCCCTGTTTCGCAGTGCGCGATAATCTTAATTTTTGTTTTCTACGAACGGTGAAGTCGAAATGGAGCAGAGATTAGCAAGCACATTTCGGATGACTGTGAATGAGAAGAAATTCATCGAAGCAGCGTTGGCTTCTGATCTCAGAATCGACGGTCGTGGGCCTTTTGACTACAGAAATTTAACCGTCCAGTTTGGTAGGTAAGGACCATAGAACCATGTTGTTTGAAGAGATTTTGTGGACTTGGCGACTACCTTCTTGAAAAAGCTAGGTTTCATGCTTATGTTCTGTAAGACCTGTAAGAAACTGTTACATATGGATGGTGATTTCTCACTGTGTTTATTCGGTCAAAATGCAGTGAAGATGGATCATCGGAAGTGCAGCTTGGCCAGACACGTGTAATTGGATTTGTTACTTCGGAGCTAGTACAGCCTTACAGGGACCGTCCTAATGAAGGAACTATCTCGATATTCACCGAGTTCTCTCCAATGGCTGATCCTTCTTTCGAAGCTGGCCGCCCTGGGGAATCTGCCGTGGAGTTAGGCCGTATAGTTGACCGTGGTTTGAGGTGATAGTGTTTTCTGGGTTATAATATACGATCTCTCCTAAAATGTGAAATAGTTGCTTGCCATCAATTTTTTCATGTCTTGTTACCGTGGTCATAAATGTTATGTTAACAGGGAAAGCAGGGCTGTGGATACAGAATCACTATGTGTTATTGCTGGGAAATGGGTATGGTCTGTACGTATTGACCTCCACATTCTAGATAATGGCGGGTGAGTTTCACATTTGCGTTTCCGTTTATAATTTTGGTAAAAAGAAAACGATTCGTATGCTTCTTTTAGTACCAATTATGAACTCATTTGATCTTTTCATCATGGTAGGAATCTTGTAGATGCTGCCAATATTGCTGCTTTGGCTTCACTTTTGACCTTCCGAAGGCCAGAATGCACGTTAGGAGGAGAAGATGGTCAGGAAGTTATAGTCCATCCCCCGAAGTTAGTTCTCTGTCACTATCTAAATTTACTTTTCGACGAGAAAATGATGAATAATAAATAACTATCCGTAACGTGTCCAAATCTTAGTTTGATCAACTGCCTTCATTTGCTCTACCTACTGTAGACAATACTCACGAGCTTCATGAAAAATGGTTGAAATTCAAATTTCCAATTTTAACGCTGTTGCGGTGGATGTTTGTTGCAGGTGCGTGAACCACTTCCACTGATCGTACATCACCTTCCTATAGCAATAACTTTCGCAATAATTGGGGCGGAAAGCACATTAGTAAGCTCAAATAGCTTCTGAGATATTTTCTTCGTATTTACCTTTTAATGGGAAGACTCGTTGAAACTTCAAGTTTTGCTTCGGTAGGTAATCGACCCCACACACTTTGAAGAAGCTGTTATGGGAGGGAAGTTAACGGTGACCCTCAATACAAATGGCGATGTCTGCGCCATACAGAAAGCTGGCGGAGAAGGGGTAATGCAGAGCGTCATTATGCAGTGCCTGCGTATTGCATCTGTGAAAGCTGCTGATATCACTGGCAAAATAAAGAAATCTGTGAGTAATTTTGATTAATTTGTTTCAATTTAAACCAGAAGTTTTCGGGCATCTATCTGCACTTTAGGTATTTCTTGTTCGATTCTCTGATTCTCATGAATCATATTCCAGGTTGAAGTATACAACACAGCAAGAGCTCTGAAGAAGATCAAAAGACATCCCAATACTGTTGACGTGAGCAACCTACGGCGAAGGAGATAAACGATACATCGAGGGACATGGATGCTCATCTCAAAATAGTGGAGCGAAGCGATGATATGGAAGTTGAAGACGGCGACTCGCTGAAGATAGGAGGAACCTTGAATAAGAAGAAATCCCAGATATTTGTTGGAGGTCCTTCGAGTTGGTATATGCTTCTTTCCTTATTTATTTCCAATCTTACAGTTGTTAATTAGACACTCTTCACTTATACTCAACAGTGATTATTGTTTTGCAGGGATCCATATTCAAAGGGTGCTAACGTCGATGAGCTGAAGGCAACTCTAGCTGCACGAGGTAGACTAGTGTATCAGTATGAGCAGTATAATTAAAGACAACATAATAGCTTCAACGAAAAAATTAGTCGTATGTATGACATAGTTTTTAGTAGGATAAAAATGGCTTGATTAATAGAGAATACTAATGGATCATCATTCTACGTTTGATGTCTACAGCTTCGACAAACCATAGTAACGAAATGGACATATCATCATCTTCTCCGATGGAGACGAACAGCAATAATTCCAGCCAAGGCGAAGAACCTTCGTCGCAAAGAAATCAGAACTTGGCGAGCAACGGCCCATTAAGGAGGCAAAGACTCTGTTAGATGCTGTGAAACCGAAGCACAAAAGAAAGAAGAAATCGTCCAGGGCCATCGAAAGCTAAGTTAAGTAGCATAAGTTTTTTCTCGAGTCGTGTTACATAGTAGCCAATTATTACAGTGTTTGCTTTTCTGCAGTTGCAAAAAACCTTGAGCAGCTCACTAGATTATTTGCTGATGATTCTTCTTCATTTTAGCTTCAGACTTTTTGATAACTTATCTCCTTACAGATATTTCTCTCAACATTGCTTTCATTCATTAAACTTTGCTCGGTAAATGTACATACTGTAACAAACATAGCATTCAGCTATCAAATTTGATGGCGTAAAATCATTGCAACTACAGAAGGCAACAAATAGCTACTCAGAACTAACACCTCAACTAAATCAGTCATGTCCAAAACAATACAACGATAATACTGCTGCGATAAAGTAGCTACTAATTTCCCAAAAGTACAGATAAGAACGAAAAAAAGGAAAAAACCATAGATGTAAGAGCTAAGGTTTCTTCTCATCAGATACACCGCCGCCGTTCTCAGCCTTGGCGTCGTAGCCCTGATATGAAACTTCGCTCATAGGCTTAGGTATTGGTAGGTCGCCAAAATTTTCTGGGAATTTCTCAAACTCAGGCCCGAAATTGAACTTTACAACACAGCTTGGCTGGTTAGGGAGAGTGTACATCGAAGCAGCTGGGTAGTAACGCCCACCGCTTAGATCGGCGAAGGCTAATCCTTGGCTTATTCCATTCTTGAAAACGAAATTACACTGCCTAAAGAAGAAACGATTCAATCACATTATCAATAGATTGGTGAATTTTGACTTTCGAGGATGAAAACCCAATCACAGATCAACTTTTATGAGGCCCAAATCAAATCGACACCACCTAATCTTACAACTAACGAACCTGCCAAATGAGAAAACCTTAAACGAATAAAATCAAGAAAAGCTCAGCTTCAATATGTCGACAATGGCAAACAGCATTTGCTTTTCTAAAAGCTGAAACCTAGCCAATTGTACTGACAAATAGATCGATCACATCGAGTTGCAAAAGATTAGAGCTTTCTGGCATTTAGAACTAATCCACAGCAGTATAAAATACCAACCATCTACTACACGAAACCATGAAAACGAATAGCTATACAAAATCACGAAACACCCAAGCTTCAACAAGTCGATACAAGCAGCATTTGCTTTCCTAAAACCCGAAACCTAAGACAATTGTTCTCACAACAATATCACTCACTCACAATGAGTTGTAAAGATTAGAGCTTTAAGGCATTTAGAACTAACCCACAGCAGTATATATGTCAATTATCTACATCAAATCATACCCTTATCAAGAACGATGAAACGAATAGCTCTACAATATCACGAAACACCCAGCTCAAGAAGTCGACAATAGCAAGCAGCATTTGCTTTCCTAAAACCCGAAACCTAAGACAATTGTTCTCACAACAATATCAATCACTCACATTGAGTTGTAAAGATTAGCTTTATGGCATTTAGAACTAACCCACAGCAGTATAAATACCAATTATCTGCATCAAATCAGACCCTTATCAAGAACGATGAAAACTAATAGCTCTACAAAATCACGAAACACTCAGCTTCAAGAAGTCGACAATAACAAGCAGCATTTGCTTCTAGAACAGAAATCTAAGACGATCGAGTTGCAAAGATTACAACGGTTTTTGCATTTAGGCATAACCCAGCATATAAATACCAATCATCCAAAGAACAAAAACGAATAATTCTTACCAGGAACTATTTTTGCCTCCTCCTTAGCCTCGCCAGCGCTGCCACCAACACCACAAACATACCTCTGCCCCTTATACCAAACCAACCTCGGCATCTCAGGCGCATACTTTTCCCCATCTGGCAATTAATGTAAAACCCAATCACATCATTCTCACCATAAGAATCGCCATAGCTTTCCCTCAAAGCTTTATGAACTTTACTGCCGTCAACATCCCTATAACCATAGCCGTGAACGTCGTAGCCCACTGGCGCCTGCAAATCACCTCGATCCGTGGACCAGCCCAGCCTAGTGTGGCCCGATTCCCCTAACCTAACGATCTTGACCTCAAAATACCACGCGCCATCGCTCACTCCGCGCGTGGCTCGGACCATTCGGTACCCTTTTGAAGAAGAGGCCGTCAGGCGATCTTCGGACAGCTCCACCTTCTCGGCCTTGTTCGACTTCGACAACAGTATGGGAAGCTCCGGCGAATCGTCGTGCTTGTCGGGGAATTTCGCGATTGGGGTGAGGAGGACCTGGCTGGGATTGGCGGCGGCGCTTTCGGGGGTATTTTGGGTATTTGCGTGGTTACCATTCGATGGGGTTTTGGCCTTTTTGGGCTTCTTGCGCGAGGTGGTGCTCCATACGTCCTTGGATTTCTTCTTCCTCTTGCTCGACGGCGGGGCTTGTTTCGGCGCCTCCGTCGGCGTCGGCGTGTCGAAGAGGGGCTTTGGCTTCTCTTCGAGCATCGGTTCTGCTTCTGGTTCCGGTTCGGATGAAGAGGGTTGGGCGAGAGGTTCGCCTGCGACGAAGGCGTCTTCCGCCGCCGCCTCCGGCGGCGTTGGAGCGGGTTCTGAGGCCTCGGAGTCTCCGTACGTCGATTGAAGTGTGTCCATCGCTGTGATTGTAATGTACGAACGAGTAACACTTTGGGTTGGGTTATTTTACATAAAAGCAAATATTAGAAAGCGATGTTAATGGGCTTGGGCTGTAAAACCGACCCGATCCGACCCAGAGCATGTTCATAATATCTAATATAAAGACTAATAAGCTCATAGTAAGCTCCGTTTGGTTTACGGAATTTGACGTGGAAAAGAAAAGGAAAAGTGGAATGGTACGACAGATGAAGCGTAATGTACAATGATTCAATGCGTATGACTACACTTTTCTTTTTTTTTTTTTTTTCGCAACGAATTCCGTGGACCAAACGCATAAAAGTAAACTAATGAAATTTATGTTTAGTATTCTTCTACCAATATAGAACGACAGAAAACCAAACACCATACGATAGAAAAACACAGCTATATATATATATATATATATATATATATATATATATATTCTATATATATATATATATTATATATAGATAGATGTATATATACTAGTGTAGATGGCCGCACAATGTGCGGCCTATTTACCCGTCTATACTTGGAGATTTATTGACAGTAGCATTAGTATTTACATCAAACTAATTTGGAATATTTATAATAGCATGACCAATAACATAAGATTGCAAGCATTGTAAGCAAAACTGTAAAATAAATGTAAAAACAAACAATTAATCATTTAGATGAGAATTATCATAGTTTAACACACCCATCGCATTGAAAGAAATCACTAGCCAACCAGCTTTAGTCAGTAACTATGATTTCATAACTAACTTTCATGAGTATGTTAAAATTCAAGGAAATTTATTGAATTATTATAGGTAAATGAAATATTTAAATTATTTAAAACTGTAACAATATGATAATGTTATCTTAAGTAGAGTTGTGGGAAAAATAATTGAAATCATAAAAATAACCAAACATACAAAGGTAAGTCTTTTAAAACAATAATATAAAAATTTAACATTTATGATAAAAATAAAATAGAAAAAATATACGAAAAACAGAAGCAAATAAAACACATAAAAACCATTAACTTTCTTTGTCCTACTCGTCATCGTCTTCCCCCATTCTCCTAGAGGTGGTAAACTGGTCGGGGTTGAAAACTTTAACCTTGTCCTGGCCTGTTTACTCAAACGGGTTGAAATATTGAACCGTAACGCGACCTGCTTTAACCCAAATATAACCCATTAACCCGCAATCCGTTTAAAAAAAAGAAAAAAATAACTAAATAATCAAAATTATAAGCCCAAATCAAAACAAAGTAGTTGTTAAAATCAACAACAATTAAAATTTCAAATAATACAAGCCATATAATTAAATAAAAGCAGTTTATTTTATTTATAGTAAGGATATATTTAATAATTTATATTATTCGGGTTAAATGGGTTGATAAACGGGTTGATTTCGTGTTGAAAACCCTAACCCAACCACTTAATATTCGGGTTGGGTTCGGGTTTATCCATTTACTTAAACAAGTCGAAAATACCAACCCAAACCTGCTATTTTCTTGTGCGGTTTGTGTCGGGTTGGCGGGTCATGTTGGTTTTTAGCACCACTAAATTCTCCCCATATTTTCCAATTCTCCCAAAACATACATTATTTATTTACAGAGATTGAAAACAAACTCAAAAAAGAAAAGAAAAGAAAAGAAAAATAAATGGAAAGGAAATAGGGCAGCGGCGACCGTATTTAGGGTGACACTTGACTGTAACATTGAAATTGCATGACGCTATGAATTCCCAAAAAAATATAAAAAATTTAAAGCCTTTCATTGACAAACAAAAAGAAAAAAAGGAAGATCTGGGATTACGAATAGCAGGGTATACGCAAAAAACAGAGATACATAGAATAAGATTAATTACAATGGCATGAGTATTCGAATTAGCAGAAGCTTGTTGTACTTGAACTGGCATGGCTTGCGATGTTTGTTAAGAAATTACGAAATTAGTAAAGCTTCAAAAAATTGGCCAAAACAAGGGCACAGTTATTGATGTTAATAGATAAGCTAAAAGCTTGTCAATATCTACGTCATCGAGCTGATATAGACCGTCTACTTGAACATTACCATGCCATTCGTACTTATATAGATTATATAAATATATATATATATATATATATATATATATTGTGGGGTTAACTAACATGGAAACTGGAATCATTTTAAGTAAACTATATCCTCTCATTACATTGTATTCTTGTGTGTGGTACAAGTCCAAGATCGACTTTTTTTTTAACTAATTATTATCACACTTGCTGCAGATGAATATCACAACTAAAATCAACATATTCATTTTTCCACTAATTCCTTCCACCATAACGTCGTTTCCTCTTTTGGAACGATTTCAACGCATCGATCAAATCTTCATCTTCGAAATCTGGCAATAATTTATCGGAGAAGTAAAACTCTGCGTAAGCTGATTGCCATAGCATGAAATTGCTTAGCCTTAATTCTCCGCTCGTTCTTATTAGCAAGTCGATGTTGGGTATTCAACAGTTTTGGACATTTGAAGCCGTTTTTCTAACATCGACTCATCGATGTCTTCTCTTTGCATTATTGTCCCTTCCATGATCATCTGACCTATGTCTTTTACAGCTTCGATTATTTCGTTTTGTCCATTGTAACTTATCGCCATTACAAAATGCATGCCTTTGTTCGATTTGAGATTTCCTCACTTCGTATATTGCTTTTGGAGAGAAAAAGGAAGCCTCTTTTTGTCTCCAATTACCGAGAATCGAAGATCGTGGCTGCCATATGTTATAAAAACTCTTAGGTACATAAGCTAAGAACAGACGGAAAAATATAGAAGAACACCGAACGATACAGAGCTATACACAAGCTGTGTACAAATCGCTGATGCTCTTTCAACTGAACAGACTCGCTGGGGAAGAACTACTCAAACTCTAGTTGAGAAAACTCTTATTTTTCTTAGCAGAGAAAAATAACTCTAAAGAGCAGCGAGAACTTTGCGTAGCAGAGAAAACAATAAAAAGACTCAATCTCAGAATGCTTCTTTTTTTTCTCTTAATATACTTGAAATCATTTGCAGCCGTTGGATCCATCTTAAAGTTGCATTTTGGTCCTCCAACTTTTCCCGCTCCTCACTTTAGCTCAGATTCAGTAGTTTCTAGAGCATGGGCCTGGCTAGCAGCCCAAACATTGAGCCCAAAGAATGGTTCAAATCATAAACCCTTTTTAACACCCGCCCTCACTTCTTTGGGCGAAAACATCGATCACTCCTAATTTCCTGCAAGAAATTGAATGCGCCTCTTTGCCAAGGGCTTTGGTTAGCATATCAGCCACCTGATCCTTAGAACAAATAAACTTTGTCGAAATAATCTTATTACTGATATATTGCCGAACAAGATGACAATCTATTTCTATATGTTTGGTTCTTTCATGAAACACAGGAGTTTCTGCGATTTGCAGAGCAGCCTTATTATCACAAAAAGATTAACAGGAGTAATATCATTAATCCCAAAATCCTTAAACAGCCCTAGAACCCAAATGATTTCACAGCAAATTTGCGCCATTGCTCTATATTCTGCTTCAGCAGAAGATTTAGAACCAGTAACCTGTTTCTTACTTTTCCATGACAGCAAGGAGTTCCCAGAAAATATGCAGAAGCCTGTGACAGATTTCCGAGTAATTGGGCACGACGCCCAATCTGAATCACAATAAGCACTAACGTTAAAACCATTCGACTTTGAAATCGAAAATCCACAGCCAGGACTATTTTTCAAATATCTCAAAATCCTACATGCGGCAGCAAAGTGAGAGTCTTTTGGTGAATGCATAAACTGGCTTAAGGACTGCACAGCAAATGATATATCTGCTCTCGTGTTACATAAATAAATCAATCTACCTAACAGCCTCTGAAATCTACCAACATTAGTGAAGGATTTATCCTCCGAAGTTGGTTCTATGCTCAGTTTCAGGTTCTGCTGCATAGGTGTAAGTTTAGGTTTACAACCTGTCATACCAAACTCATCAAGTAATTCCAATGTATACTTTCTTTGATGCAAAATAAACGAATCTGAATTTCTAGTAACTTCTATACCTAAGAAAAACTTCAAATGACCCAAATCTTTAATACCAAAAACATCATTCATTTTTGCTTTTAACATTCAATTTCATGCACGTCATTGCCACTTATAATAATATCATCCACATAAACCAACAAATAACACATTTATCATCAACAACTTTAAATATAACGAATAATCATGCATGCTTTGCACAAAATTATTTTCTTTCAAGAATTTGTCAATTTTTCATTCCATTGTCGTGGAGCTTGCCGAAGGCCATACAACGATTTTTTTCAGACGACATACCCGAGAATCAGTCCTATCAAAATAGCCGTCAGGTAAACTCATGTAAACTTCTTCAGAAAGGTCACCATGTAAGAAAGCATTATTTACGTCTAAGTGAAAAACATTCCAATCATTATTAATTGCAACAGTTAAGAACACTCTTACAGTCACCATTTTAACTACCGGGGCAAATGTTTCATGAAAGTCGATCCCTTCTTTTTGATTATAACCTTTGGCGATGAGACGTGCTTTGTACCTTTCTAACGTTCCATCAGAATTATATTTAATTTTAAATATCCATTTACACCCTATTGGTTTTCTATCCTTTGGCAAATCCACGACTTCCCAAGTATCATTTTTTTCTAAAGCATGCATTTCACTATCCATAGCAGATTTCCAATTTTTATCATTAACAGCTTCATCAACAGAATCAGGCACACATGAATGAGTATTTAGCAATCATCCATATTTAGAACCGAATAATCAACAAATTCATGCAAAGGGTATTTAGCAGAACACTTAGCAATATCACAAACATAATCCTTAAGATGTGAAGGAAATTTTACCAATCTTTTGGGTCTGCCCTGAGGGTCTTCAATATGCACGTTCTGATTCTGATCAGTTATCTGCAGATCTTGACTAAGGTGTTCTGGACCTGTACTTGAGGGTTCAAACGCAACTGGGGTCTCAGATCCACTGTTAGTTCCCAATTGGGGACTGTACTGGTCAGGATTTTCTCGGACAGAAGACAAAATGTAATCATCGACCCCAAAATTAGACTGATTAGTATCTGGCGAACGAAAGACAAACTGTTCTTCTTGAAACAAGTCTTCCAAAAAAGTTTTATTAAAAATTTTAAATGGGAAGACTGTTTCATAAAATTTAACATCCCTAGAAGAAATTTTTTTATTGTTTTCCAAATCATAAAGTTTATAAGCCTTTTTATTTTCAAAATACCCAAGCATGACAGATTTAATGGCTCTTTGGTCAAACTTATTTTCCTTGGTCAAATTAGTAGCATAACAAAGCGAACCGAAAACCTTTAGATGATCATAAGTAGGTTTGCAATCAAAGAGAACTTCAAAAGGAGATTTACCTTTTAGAATAGGCGAGGGAATTCTATTTATCAAATAGACAGAAGTCATTATGCACTCTTTCCAGAAATCTAAAGGAACACCAGATTGAAAATACAATGCTCTAGCTATGTTTAATAAATGCCTATGCTTACGTTCAACGACACCATTCTGTTGCGGCGTATAGGCACAACTAGTTTGGTGTTTCAAGCCTTTTCTACTAGTAAAATCAGCAAAATCAGAATTCACAAATTCACAGCCATTATCTGACCTAATAACTTTGATTCTTTTTGAAAATTGATTCTTTACCAATCTGAAAAAGTTTCGAAAATTAAAGAAAGTCTCAGATTTAGAATTTTGAAAAAATACCCAACATCCTCTAGAAAATCATCAACAATAGTAAGAAAATATTTTTCTCATCACCTTGAACCTTAAATGGTCCCCAAATATCCAAGTGGACTAAGTCAAACACAGCAGAAGTTTTCGTCTCACTTAAAGAAAACGCATCTCTAGTTTGTTTTGCCTTATGACATGCATCACATGGATCAAATGTTTTAAAATCAAAACATTTCAAATCTGTAGATAAAAGTTTTCAAATATTTTCTGATGGATGCCCTAATCTTTTATGCCACAGAGAGGAAGATGCAGTATTTACAAGTTTAGCACATTTACCTTTCTGATCTGAATATTTTTTAAACCAGTAGAGTCCATTGATCAGATTACCAGTCCCCAGCAACCTTTTTGTCGGTGGGTCCTGAAAATAAAATACCGAACCTTTAAAAACAACATCACAATTATTATCATGTATAATTCGAGAAACAGAAATCAAGTTACAATGAAATTCAGGAACTACCAAAACATCTTTCAGAATTAAGCCATCAGCCAAGGGCATCTCTCCTATATAATTCATACTAATTTGATGCCCATTTGGAAGTTTAATTTTCAGCTGTCTATCAGAAATTTCAGACACATTTTTCAAATGATCAAATGAACAAGCAACATGATCCGTGGCACCCGAGTCTAATATCCACCCTATTTCGAAATTTCTAACAAGAGAATTGATACAAACACCTGCCATTACGCCTGGGGTGATTCCATGTGTTTCTGAGCAGTCCAGCAATTTTAACAACGTGTTGTACTGTTCAACCGAAAGGTTAGGAACAATAGAGTTGGAGACAGAACCTTCAGCTTCCACATGATTAGTGGTTTTACTCGAGTTTCTATTCCAATTATTGTAATGACCTTTCTTGTTATACTTATTATTATTCTTAGCAGATGCACTATTTTGATTACCCCAATCAGGAAAACCTATTAGCTTAAAGCATCTTTCTATCAAATGTCCTCTACCCCCACAATTCTTGCATACAAGACTAGGATTATTGACTTTATTTACGGACTTGTTAAAAAATACAGGCACAGAGTCAGCATGATGAGCAATGCTACGATGAGATTCCTCCTACATATGATATTAAATGCATGCATAACATCAGGCAATGGATCAGACATGAGTATATTACTTCTAACCATATGATAAGAATCATTTAAACCCATTAAAAACTCGATAAGTCTAGATTCATCTACTAACTTAGAGTTGTGTGCAGAGGCCTCACAAGAACAGATTTTACTACAAACAAGAGCATCAAATTCATCCCATAAATGTTGCAGTTTAGAGAAATACACAGAGACAGAATCACTATCTTGACGTGAATCTTTTGTCTTAACAAGTATTTCCTAGATCCATCTATTTTCTTAAAGGTTTTCTCGAGTGACTCCCAAACTTTAGAAGCAAGTTTAGCATAGATGAATCTGTTCCTAAGTTCAGGGGACAACAAGTTCAACAGCCAAGATAAGACAATAGCATTACAGCGTTCCCATTCTAAACCAGATTCCGAATCCTTAGGCTTTTCTAACGTACCTAACACAAATTCAGTTTTATTCTTACTCGTGAGAACTAACAGAACAGAGTTTGACCATGCTGCATAATTTTCAGACCCAGTAAAACTAATATTAGTTATATTAGTCACTGCTAGGTCTGAAGTATTCAAGAAAAACGGACTCTTTTTGGTGATAACAGTAACCTGACCAGCGGGTGGTGAATTATTTGTGGATGCCATAACACAAATATTTGATAACCACACAAGTATTAGAAAACACACAGCGGAATAATACGTAGTAATAGAGTCAAGAGTAATATCACCGAAGGTCAATATAAGACTGAAATGTTTTGGCAGGGATGCTGTCTATGCGAGCGCAACAACTCGAGATCCCTTCAGTCACAAGTCGTGATGTATCTGTTCAAGAAGGTAAAAACTTATCAGATCTGTGAAGAAGGCTATCGATCTCCAAACTATTATGGTATAAGATCAGTGCAAGATCTAGAAGGGTGAATGGAAAAAAAGACCCCAAAATACGAGATCTGAAAAGTGATAAGCAAACCCTAGGGTTTCAGTTCTTTGAACGATTTAGTCACGAAAAGAAAAAATTAACAACAGTACTTCAAGATCAACAGCGCAAGATCTGAGAAAAAAAGATCAACGAAAATCTTAAAATACGAATCTTAACACGTGCTAGGGTTTCTAGCCCAGATATGCACAGATCCAATGATCTAGCGCTCTGATACCATGTTAAAAAACTTAAAGCATAAAAGATTAACAGATTACAGTGTTATAAAAACTCTTAGGTACATAAGCTAAGAACAGACGAAAAAAATATAGAAGAACACCGAACGATACAGAGCTATACACAAGCTGTGTACAAATCGCTGATGCTCTTTCAACTGAACAGACTCGCTGGGGAAGAACTACTCAAACTCTAGTTGAGAAAACTCTTATTTTCTTAGCAGAGAAAAATAACTCTAAAGAGCAGCGAGAACTTTGTATAGCAGAGAAAACAATAAAAAGAGTCAATCTCAGAATGCTTCTTTTTTTTTTTCTCTTAATATACTTGAAATCCTTTGCAGCCGTTGGATCCATCTTAAAGTTGCATTTGGTCCTCCAACTTTTCCCGCTCCTCACTTTAGCTCAGATTCAGTAGTTTCTAGAGCATGGGCCTGGCTAGCAGCCCAAACTTCACATTGAGCCCAAAGAATGGTTCAAATCATAAACCCTTTTTAACACCATATATCATGCATGAGATTTGAGTTGCATTGTAATACAAAGAATTTAGGGTGTGTCTTTGTACGAGCACTTTTGATATAAAGCAATAAGGGATATTTTACATCGGAACTCTTGATTTGCCCCAAATTCTAAAGTAGTATAATCTAGGGGTTGAGCGATTTTTTGGGGTGACGTTACAAGGACAATAACTTTAAAGAGTAAACTGCTTTTTTTTTTCGAGGGTTTCGTCCTATATTGGTCCTAAATTGTTTAAATTTGAAAGTACTATCCATATAAAGTCACCTCCTAAATTTTATATCACTATAATACCCTCTAAATTGTAGAATGAAAAGAATAATTAACCCTTTAAATATAAATACATTAAATCAGCTCATTTTTTTTGATGTGGCGGCTATTTGTATTTTCGTCTTCGAACGTGAAAACCCTAATTAAAGATTGAACGTATGCATTTCTTCGTCGTGACGAAAATTAGTATAGTGGGGAAGTCTAATAGATTATGTCGGGAATAGGTGCGCCTAAGCTCGCCGGAGCTGGCCGGGAAGTCGCCGGAAACATGGCCGGTCGATCACTACTGAAGAAGGACTGAATAGCTGAAGAAATCTGCTAAATTCTGATGTGTTTTAGCTTCGAACGATATGAGCCGCGCGCGAAATCTGATGGCATGTATTCAAATGAGGAAGATTGAATATGGACGTTAGATGAGGCGTGCTAGAGATCCGACGGATGAGATTTGATGCAAGAAGAATTGCTTTAGCAACTCTATAAGTGAAAGAGCACTTTATGTATAAGTTGCGGACAGATGATAACCGTTGGATGCGATGAAGATTGATCCGACACATGATATTGAACGCGACTTAAAACACCTGAAGAAAACTCATATAAATACCAAAAATAAGTGTTCAACTCAGTGACTTTATGAGCTTGTAACTTTCTCTAGAGTGCGAATTAGAGAGAGTTGTTAACTAGGGTTTTGTAGGATACACACAGGACTGTAAAACTCTAGTTGGTGATTAATCAAATCGGAGGCTCTGTTGGTCCGTGGACGTAGGCAAAGTTTCCGAACCACGTTAAAACTTCTATTCTGCTTTTCTGATTTTTCTGGTTCTGTTTTGCATCGATTCGAGCTGCAATTGCTTGAATTGATCTGATCAACTTGTGACTGCGTAATCACAGGTTAGACACGAGTTGATTGCAGCTGGTTTCTCAACAGATTACTTATCTATATATATCATCTCTTTGATATATGAGTGGATTATGTCTTTAAAAATGCTCATTAAGCAGTCAATTTCATCCTGAGGCAAAGCATAATAAAGCATATAAAAATATACAAACCCAATATAACGAAATCGTTAGTTGAATCATAATTTTTTAACCTTGTCGATACACTGCGAGGATCTTAGATACCTTTGGACGTATCCAATTCTCAGATGAGAACGAATAAGCAGTTAGAACTCGAATCCCATGTCTGTTACAGCATAGTATAGCTTCTTTCAACCACACCATGAAACCAACGTAATGTCCGATTTGTACTCGAAAACCTCTTTTCTCGGCCCATCTTCCATGGCCATCCATTATAACAGCGACATGCTTAGGCATCAGTTCTTGAATCGTCTCATGTTTAATAATCACTTCGTCGTCATTTTCTGCTATCTTCAACTCGTCTTCTACTTTAAGTAATGGATTAACCAACGACTGTGCTTCTTTATTGCTCGAAAGGGCTTTGCCTATATTTTCAAATGATCTCAATTTACCCTCGATTTCTTTTACGCATGGGTAGGGTTTCTTGCTAAAGCTGTTATTTTTATGTGAAGGGAATATTGAGGCGCGTCATGAATCTTGATAGTTGATGGTGTTGTAATAATACTTGATGTGTAATAATTTTCGGTGCATTTCCATGGAGGATGGACCATTTATCATAGAAGAAGAAAGGATTTTTTTTCCGGCTACCCGACCGGTTCCGGGTTGCCGCGACTAATCCGGTTCGCCCCGCGTCGCGTACCTGGTAACGGCAGGTGAGACTCCCAAAGGGGGTTGCTGCATACACAACGATTCAAACCCGAGACCTTGCCTAAGCGTTACCAAGCCTATTGAAGCATATGAAGAAAAATGACATGCAAGAACAGATGAAGAAACAGAGTTGGCCTCATTCTCAACTCGATGAATATGCAAGAAACGTGGATAATAAAGATGCACATAAAAAATGCGGTTCGGTTGGAACGAACATATCACCACTTACTAAGTCGCAGCACCAGCGACGATCTCCCATTGAGGCACTTATTAAGTTGTCATTGCGAGTGGCGATTTCTCCTTAAAGCTGAGAATCAGTTATAACGACTGATTTGATATTGAGCGCGAGTCATCCTCTTTAAATACCAAAAGGGGCAGTGTAGTGGTGTATTCTTTTTGTTCATCTTCTCTGTAAATATCTTCATCAAGTATAATAAAAGTCCTCTTTTGGATCGTGGATGTAGGATTCTAATAAGGAATCTGAACCATGTAAATCTCTTGTTCTTGTGATTCATACACACAAAGCATCTAAAATCTCATATGGTATCAGAGGAATCTCGGTGATGCGCTGTAATCTCCAAGTGTACTAGGTCGTGCAAGTAGTATAAAATGGACGTAAGTCCAAGTATCGATTCACGACGACAGCTCGATTAGTTCTAAGATATTAACCCGAAATTTAATTTAGACTGGAAACGATTTTTAAATATATATTTTTATATATATTTTTTAGATTTTTAAGATGATTTCAAGAAAAGCGCAAATAAAGATAACGATTTTTTTTCTCAATTAACGACAAGCGTGGTTAAAGCACATATTCGGCACAGATTAATCCTACGTCTTCATGCGGTCGTCTATATTTAACCAATATGAATCTAGTTAAGGTAAAAATTCCTAACTTACGTGCTACCCGTTATTCACGTAACTAGCAACCCTATGCGAAAGTGAACCAATCAACTATATTCCTATATGACTGTAGTTACCCCGCACGCATTCGGCTTTATGAATTTTCCCGAGCTTAAACGCTTTCAGCGCCTAAGATCTCGGAAATCACACGGATGAAACCGAATTCCATCTCTGGTCGGTTTTACGTCGTGGTGCACTATATTTATTGTTCTAACCGGTCTAATTACTTTTTCAGTCTCATAAACCAATCAAGAGTCAAGCATATGTTGATCAGGCATACACAAGCATTAAACTCAAATATAGAGCACGTAACTTAACTCATACGATTAAACGAAATACCAGTAACATCAATACGAAATCATAATCCGGCCTAATATGGCATTAACCACAAATACTTAAACACACATATTAATAAACGAAAAACATGAAAAGATAGAGGTGAACATTCCTATTTTCGCGTAATACGACATACGAACGTGACTATCACGCGAACTGATCACGCCTAGTTCCGTCGGGATCTCCGTTGCGTGAGAGAGCTCTTCGTCTGGGCTGCGGGTTGGCTTGGGAGCTGCCTTAGATCAGAGAGCTGCTTGGTGTGAGCTGCCAAGTTTTGCACAAGCTGAAGATGGGATGCGTCAGAGGAAAATAACGAGAGCTCTCTCCTTCTTTTACTGCATTAGGCTTAGCTTTATACATGCATCTTTGGCCCTCCTTTCTTGTTGCATGTGTGAGATTGATTATATAATTATTTGTCCGACAAGTGGCCTTCCTTTATTCCTTCTTTTGCTTCTTAGTTTGATATTGTATCCTTGGGTAGGGCACGCTTGGACAACCTTCAAATGTGTTGACTAGTGCATGTCTTTTTGTCCCTAGAATGATGGTGCAAGCTTGATAAACTTTAGCCACATGATTGGCCAAATCAAAGGAACTGGTCGTGGCATGAATTTCTTCTTTTATGGTCCCATCATTTGCTTCAATCTGATTATAAAATGTTCAACATAGTTTTGTGGCCTAAACGTTGCTAGCCGGCGGTGTAACCGATTTTGTTTCCTATCGGCTAGCTACGCCATTCGATTCTTCTCGATTTTGGCTCATTTCGCTTAGAAACTTGTCAAATATGAAATATAAAAATAACTCTACAATATCCGACAGAAATTGCATAGGTAACGACCGATAACACATGTTTGCGAGGCATAAAATAACGCAAAATCATAACTTATCAACAACCCCCAAACTAGCTTCGATTGTCCTCGATCATAAAAGCGGATCTAAATCGATGTAGGATTTTGCAACGTCACTAAATGAATTATCCTGTTTATTCTCATAAACAAAAGTCGATATAGTCGTCACCTAATGAGTGATTAGCCAAACATGAGACATGAAGTAATAGTTCACGATCATATCATAGCACAAAATCATCCAGAGTCCTAACACGTATCACTCAACAACTCTCACAGGGGTCGTTCAATTCACTCAAATGTTTAACGGGATCTGTACAAAAATGCTCAATGCACAACATAGAAAGATATTATTCTAAACTTGCAAATATATCACATCATATTCACGAAGTGAATCTCATGCACGAATCAAAAGATCTTTATCAAGGTTGTAATGGGGCTCGTGGTAATAAGGGTGTGTCATACAGGATAAGTGGACTATATAGAGTCAAACATGTTAGTCACTAAATCGCTTTCCTCCCCTACTCTCTCGACCAATAGAATAAGACATCAATTAATGTAAAGTTGCAAAACATACTCGAGCTTATAAACTATAAGTGAGAACTCAAGTATAAAAATCTGAAGATATTCAATAATGATAATCATTTTACCTCAGATCTTTCACGACTAACAAATAATAATAATAACATATTTTTTTTCTATTTTTTTTCTCTTTTTTTTTTCAATGAAAAAAAATATTGCTACCAAGTTCATGGATACCCACCAGGGTTCAGACAACATCAAAGATTGAAGGGAGGAAGGCTGAATCAGGTGTCAGTGGATGATGTTGCAAAAACAGGACAGCACCAGTCAAGATCAACCAACTCAAAGGATGCTTCTGTTTGCTCAGACAGCTTCAAGTCATCCTCAAGAACATGGAGATTCAGGTCAGACTGCAGAAAAGACCACAGTATGTGTCTCTCTTTCAATCTGCCAAAGCTGTCAGATTCAAGAGGGTGGTTGATCAGGGGCAACTAGGCACGTGTGTGGTAGTGAAAAATTACTTTATGATCTGCATGACATAGAGGGATCTAATGTCATTTTACCAAATAATTCAATTATTAGGGTTAAAAAGGCAGGCTCATTCAGACTGAATAACTCTACCATTCTCACATATGTTTTAGTTATTCCAGAATTCTATTTTAAACTAGTGTCAGTAGGCTCCCTGACCAAATAGATGAATTGCACCTTTTTCTTTGGAACTAATGGATTCTTGGTACAAGATTCATCCCAACAAGTGATTGGCAGGGGTGACCACGTGGAAGGATTATATCTGTTCAAGCATGATTCTGTTTTCTTTTCCTATCAAATCTGTACCAGTTTTATGGTCTAAGCTGTCATTAGATCTTTGGAATAAGAGACTAGGACATCCATCTAGTAAGGTGCTTGATATACTTAGGACCACAATTAGGCATGATGCTGAAAGATGAGAAACATTCTGTAAAATTTGTCCAATTTCAAAGAAAGAAGTGTGTTCCCAAACAATAATAAACAGCTTGTTCTGCCTTTGATCTTGTACACTATGATGTTTGGGGCCCTTTCCATGTTAGATCACATTCAGGACACCAGTATTTTGTAACCATTGTAGATGATCACACTAGATTTACTTGGATTTTTCTGATCAAACTCAAGTCTGAAGTTAAAGCAGTTTTGTCCTAGTTCTTGGCACTAGTAGAAAATCAGTTTAACAGTAAGGTTAAGGTAGTGAGGACTGATAATGCAAAAGAATTCAACCTAGTTGATCTTTTTCGAGATAATGGCATCATACACCACTTATCTTGCGTGCAAACACCTTAACAAAATTCAATAGTGGAGAGAAAGCATCAACATTTACTTAATGTAGCTATTTTCAATCTGCTATACCTATTGAATTCTGGTCTGATTGTGTATTGACTGCGGCCTTTCTGATAAATAGGACTCCCTCAGTCATCATTAGATAGCAAGAGTCCTTATGAGCTGTTATACCATAAGACATTTGATTATAGCATGCTTCGAGTTTTTGGTTTTTTGTGTTTTTGTTCAACCTTAGCTGCAGGGAGAAGGAAGTTTGATGCACGAGCAAGAGAATGTGCATTCCTTGGATATCCCAATGGAGTTAAAGGCTACAAAATGGTGGACTTGAAAACTAGGGAAGTTTTTATTTCTAGGGACATTCAATTGAAGGAAGATGATTTTCCATTCAAGAAACTGTCTAGTCCTCTTCAGAAGCAGATCCATTCTCAACATGTGTGCTGCCACACCCTTATGTGCAGCAGCCAATGGATGAAGAAGAAACCCACACATCATAAGAAAGTGAAGGCATCCCTTTAGAACAAGGAATCTCCACAGAACAGGCAATCTCGACAAGTATTCCCACAGTGGACACATCAGCAACTTTATAGGAATCTGATCATCCTCAGACTACCCAGAGAAGATCAAGGAGAGAAATGAGAAGGCCCAGCTACTTACAGGACTACTACTGTAACAAAATCACAGCAGGGAAAAACCTGTACCCTATCTAACAGGTTCTCTCTTACCAACAGTTTTCACGACAATTTCAGACTTTCATTGGTAACATCAGCATGGCAGAAGAGCCAAAGACCTACATCCAGACAGTAAAATTAGACCAGTGGAAGCAAGCTATGGATGAGGAGTTTGAAGCCTTAGAAAGCAATGGTACATGGTCAGTAATGCCATTACCAGAAGGGACAAAATCCATTGGGAGCCGCTGGGTTTTCAAGCTCAAGTTTAACTCAGAAGGGAATGTTGAAAACTACAAAGCTATATTGGTAGCTAAGGGATATGACCAAAGAGAAGGGGTGGACTATATGGACACTTTTTGCTCCTGTTGCAAAGCCAAACACCATTAAGATCATCCTATCACTAGCAGCCAAGCTTGGATGGAACTTAACACAAATGGATGTAAACAATGCTTCTTGAATGGGACCTAATGGAGGAAGTCTATATGGATTTACCACAAGGGTACTACAGGGACTGTGATAGAAAAGGATCAAGAAAGATGGTTTGTAGGTTGCACAAATCCATCTATAGACTCAAGCAAGCCTCAAGAATGTGGAACAAAAAATTTACTGAAGCAGTCAAAGGTTTTGGTTTCTCACAGCTACAATCAGATCACACTGTGTTTCTCAGGGGTAGAGGAGATGATCTGGTAATCCTTCTTGTCTATGTAGATGATATTATACTAGCTGGACCATCACAGAAAGCAATTGAGGCAGTGAAAGACCTTCTCAAAGACAGCTTCAAAATTAAAGATTTGGGGGAGTTGAGATACTTTCTTGGAGTGAATGTGGCTCGAAATGCAGCTGGTATATACCTCACACGGAGACAGTACACGCTTCAACTACTTGAGGATACATGCTACTTAGGATCAAAGCCCTTAACAACACCTATGAATCCATCTGGTAAGATAACAGAAGCAGATGGGAATTTATTGGATGATCCTTTCAAGTATCGAAGGCTGATTGGGAGGCTACTCTACCTCACTTTTACCAGACCTGGCATAACATTTTCGGTGCATAAACTGAGCCAATTCATTTCAGCTCCTAGAACAGGGCATATGATGGCAGACCATCTTTTAAGATACCTCAAAGCCTCTCCACGACAAGGTATTCTGTTAAGTTCATCTTCTAACTTAGAGCTGACAGGTTTTTCAGACGCAGATTGGGGGACCGCACTAGAAAATCAGTCACAGGGTTTTGTACCTTCCTTTGCGGCTCTCTTTTGACATGGAAAGCAAAATACAAGCTACGATTTCTAGGTCTTCAACTGAGGCAGAATACCGGGCACTTGGTTCCACAGTAGCAGAGATCCTTTGGATTAAGAGCTTGTTGAGGGAATTGGGCATTGACTTGAGTCAAGTCCCTGCCATCTATTGTGATAAGCTCTCAGCACTGAAGTTTGCCAATAATCCTGGTAAGTTAGGATTTTACGTTATATTTATACCCCGTAAAGATGAGTTTTTGATCGATATTTATGAGAATATAATTGAATATACTATGTTTATATCTGCATTTTGTATTTTGTAGACATGGGAGCAAAAAGAACAAAAAGCGGGCTATGATAAGATTGCGACTTATTACCTCATGCCTCGTATTTTGACTAGAACGTTCATTAGTTGATTATTATCTTGACTTTATATGCTTTTACGTTTTCTGAGATTAAACAGGATTTTTCATTGACTGATGTTTTATAATCCTAACTTGATTTAGTTTTATTCCGCTTTTATGATCGAGGACGATCGGAGCTAGTTTGGGGGTTGCTGATAAGTTAGGATTTTACGTTATATTTATACCCCGTAAAGATGAGTTTTTGATCGATATTTATGAGAATATAATTGAATATACTATGTTTATATCTGCATTTCGTATTTTGTAGACATGGGAGCAAAAAGAACAAAAAGCGGGCTTTATCAAAACTTGTCCATTAAAATCCTCAGGCCCGTAGTCATACTCCCAAGCCCATGAAAATTGCCCAAAATCAGCCCATACCACCATAAGAGAAGACCACGTGGAGCATCAATAAAAGATCAGGGCATGCTTTAAAGACCAAGTCAAATATGGAAGGATTGGCTAATACGTGCATACACGTACCCAAGCAATGAAGAGGTCAAAGCTGTTATGTATATTCCAAATATGCTATGCGCATGTTTCAAGATAGGAAAGAAAAGAGTCAAGGACCCACGGGAATTCAGGCTTTCAAATATCCGAGAGAACCTATTTTCAAAATGGTAAGATACGCGGATGAAATTAATTGCGTGAATATCTCTCAAGGTCGGTGGTTTTCTATTCGATTTAAAGGGCTCTTGCACAGCGAAAAAACGGGGGGACGAGGCTTTTGACGGCTGAAATAAAAAGGAGCGGAGAGCTATCGACGGCTGAGAATAAGAGACGAACGACGGCGAAGAGCGAGATGTGGCGCCCCGCCAATTACAATTCTATTTACGTGACTAAAGAAAATATAAAATATAATTACATACAAAATACCGATAGAATTTTTTTCGATTTTACAAATCACACCACGCACTACTATTTTACAATACAACCATTATTATTCGAATTTTTACATATAATACAAACATATTTTACAGAAACAGCACAATTAACATACACCCGCCACACAGGTCGCATCCATGTATACACTACCCTTAAAAGTCCACGGAAGTTCCAGAAGGACCAGCCTCGCCTTTCACAGGTTCACGTACCGTGTTCACTGCGTCTACAACACATAAAAACATGGGATGAGCTATAAAGCTCAGTAAGTGGAACTATGCATGTATGCACATGTCGACTAGCAAAGGCATCCGCGCAAGCGCTTTCTAATACTCACATGCTCACATTATTCTTATTCCTTTCTCATTTCCTTCTTATTTCTATCAGGGCCCATAGCTAACTTACTACTTGCACCCCCATAATATGAGCTCAAATCCTATTAGGATAAAATATGATAGTCGGCCCACTCTGGTTAGGATAAACTAGGGTTTATCTCCAGTTTTATCATTCACCAGGTCGCCCCTCTATCTGAAGATCGTCCTTTTTAATTGCGGTTGCCTTTTCTGGCACACTGGCTTACGCCATGTGTCTCGTCCAGGTGACCCTCGTCCGCTACCTAAATAATTTAGGTACATACATTCGACTGTTTACATTCCGTCATGGTGCCTTTGTAGAAGTAGCTATCATTCCCCTACAACTTGACATCAATTACTAATATCGTCAAACATATTTTGTTCTCAGACGATCATATTCTGTGCATACTCATACTACTAATCCTCACATCATACGTGTATGCACTTGCTCATGTCACATAATAATGCAATGTATGTTTACCATGTAACAGCATATCAAACGTTAACGTTATAAATCATAGCCACATTCTCACATTTAAGCACTCACGTAAAACAGGTACACATAAAACATTTTATGTGTTGTAGGTGAGATTCCCACTTACCTGACGTCTTTAAGCTAATCGCTAACCAGTCTGTTGAGTTTCCTAAAATATCGTCCTTTAACCACGAAAAGACAATAAAATCAGTTTATATATTATATTAGTTGACTACGTAAATTTTCGTTCAGAAATTCCATCAAAAAGGACATTTGCCTATACCGTAAATTGACCCTGAAGACCCCGAGAGGCAAATTATGATCGTGCGTTACGAGAGACTATGCCCATTAGACTCACAATATTTTTCTGATTAAATGGTATAAAAATATTTTTCCTCAAAAAGTGTTAGTTTTTTTTTAGAACTTAAAACGTTTTAATCGAAGTGACCCAATTCGCCAAGTACATTACATGAACCCGCAAAAGTCTACTGTTGACCAAGTTCGCGAAGTGTTACACAGATTCGCGAACCCACACACAATTCGCAAAGTTGAATCAACCTGCACAACTAATTCGCACACCTCAAGTTCGCAAAGTCTCATGGATTCGCAAACCTATATATATACAGTTCGCGAAGTCTACTTTGCCTTACATATAATTCGCGAACTGACATACTTTGTAAAATTGTCTCAATTCGCAAATCTCGATTCGCGAACACGACCCGCGAACTCATTTAAGTTATTAACTCCCAATTCGCAAACTACTTACAATTCGCGAACTAGAGTTCGTGAAACTCATATTTCACGACCCCATCATCACCAAAAACACTATTTAATACTTAAAATCTGAAAACCTTCGATTAACATTTATTTTTCTCAAGAAAACAACGAACTTCTTTAAAACTTCAAATCACATTTGAACCTTTGAACCTTCAAAAATTAAAAACCTTTATAAAACTTACACGGATCTAGCCTCTCGTATCTAACACACTTAAACATACTAAATCAAAATAAAACGTAAAGATGAAAGTAAGAAAGATATACCTCTCCACGCTTAAATTCAACCTCTACAGTTTGAGTTCTTAGTCTTCTCTCTAGATTTATTTTTCTTATGATTGAATAAATGATTAATCTTACTTCTCCATTAGTGCTTTAGACAACAAAGGACAAAACCCAACGTTGATATTTACCTAATCCGAAAAGCATTGTCTCACACTTGTCTTTCCTACTTAATTATAATTAGTTTATTATTATAATATTTTCTAACTTCAAAGGTTCAAAGTTCAATTCGTAAAAACACTTTGCACTTCCACACTTCACGAATCCTTATAATTCGCGAAGTATACTTCACATGCTCATAATTTTCTCAATTCGTGAAACTAAATCCCCCCTAGTTCGAATTTCAAACCATGCAAGGTTCTAATTCCTTTCAATTTGCGAACCCATTCCACGAACTCATGATAACCAAACTTTCCTAACTCGCAAATTCACCATCTCATACTCATCTCGAATTTCCTCTACTTCCATATGTAACTTACACATAATGTTAAATATCAGATATGCACATAATTAAATAGATATCAAATGTGCAATCATATAAGCACATAATATGCATGCAAGTTTATTGGCCGGCTTACTTGCGGGACCCGGGTATTACACGAGACAAGTCGAGCACCGTAACGAGGGCAATTTTACCTTTTAATATTTCGTTTTCGACAATATTTTCTTTCGATTCGTTGTCGATTCGTATAATATGCTAGCTTAATTTCTTTTGTGATTAAGGCCATGTGAGGCCGAATTATGACTACGTATTAATGCTATTATTTTCTTATTTAATCATATGAGTTAAGTTATGTATTCTTTGTTTGAGCTTCATATGGTACGTGTGATTGGCCTACATGCGTATAATTATTGATTGGTTTATGAGACAGACTAAGTGATTAGACCAATTAGAACAAAACATTGAATACCACTACATAAAATCGACCAGAGATGGAATTCGGTTTCGTATGTGTGGTTTCCAATAGGCGCCGAAAGCGTCTAAACTCGGGGAATTTCATAAAGATCGAATGCACGTATAGGAACTACAGTCTTATAGACATATAGTTGATTGTTCTCTATTTACGTAGAGTTGCTACTGCGGGACAAACGAGTAGCACGTATGTTAGGAAATTCTACCTTGACTATAATTCATGGTTCTCTATTTAAAGAGATTGGTTCTCTATTTACGTAGATTATATTGCATGAAGACGTAGGAGTAATTTGTGCCGAACATGTGTCTTAATCACGTCGCGGTCATCTGTTCTATCTTCATCTGTTTTATTTGCGTTTATTTTATTATTTGCGTATTTTATCTCTTTAATCAAATCATTAAAACCATAAAAATCCGCTTAGTCTAAATTAGAATTAGAAATATTATCTTAGAATTAATCGAGCTGTCTTCGTGGATCGATACTCGGACTTCGTCCGTTTTACTACTTACACGACCTAGTACACTTGCTAGTATTGAGCGTGTCAATAATCCCAAGTTTCATGAACGCTCTAAACACATTGAAATCGATTGTCACTTCATGCGAGATCATGTGACAAAGGGTGAAATCAAGTTACTGCCAGTAAGAACCGAGAATCAATTGGCAGATTTATTCACTAAGCCTCTTTCGGGCCCTCTGCTGCACCATTTCTTGGTCAAGATGGCTGTAGTGGATCTATACCATCCATCTTGCGGTGGTGGGGGGGGGGGGGAGGTATTGAAGCATATGAAGAAAAATGACATGCAAGAACAGATGAAGAAACAGAGTTGGCCTCATTCTCAACTCGATGAATATGCAAGAAACGTGGATAATAGAGATACACATAAAAAAAATGCATTGGTCGCGTCGTAAACGGCCAAAAATAAAAATTTATAACCTTACTAATACGAGTATAGCGAAAGTAAGGATCGTCTCCACAGGGAAGATGATTGATTTACTTATATCAAAATTCGATAGATAATAATAATAACAATAATAATATAATAATAACAATAATAATAGTTACAATAATAATAATAGTGATGATAATAATAATAATAATAATAATAATAATAATAATGATAATATAATAAAGGGGGGTTTCTAGTTTTTCAAACGGAAATCAAAATTTAAAGCAATTATAAACGAAAATATATTTTTGAAAATAAATTAATATGGAAACGGAATTAAACTAAGAACATACGAAGGAAATTATCGAAACTAACGACTATAAAATAATGGTTGAAGTAATCGTTCGCCGCCTTGATTTATATAATCGATCATAGATTCCTAAATAACGTGTGCACATAAGCATAAAAATAGGTAAAAGGCAATCGCTTACAACCTGTAATACCCGTAAAATTTAATTACGGGATTTACAATAAAATTAATGGTGGAGAGTATTTAATTAGAAACCTTGTTGGATTAATTAGATAAAGATGTTAAGACTATAGGAGAACAAGTATGTCACACAAATTATTTTGTAATAAAGGTACTATTATTTTAGTGCTTTACATGACTGGTGTGTTATGTGAAATACATGATATAGGTATTACGACCATATATATATGCCTATGTGATTTCATGTTGTATGATTTATAAATCTTATGTGTGTTACGAATATAACTTACGTGACTGCATGAGACGCGTTTGTGACCTCTTTGTGAGTAAATGATTTCATGCTATATGCCATTATGACATGTATAAATTAGGAAGTAGATTTTGAATTTAGGTTAGTTATTTACTTTAGGGTTTCTAATACATGGCGTGCTAACCTAGAAGATTTGATTTAGTATAGTGTTAATACCACGTTTTGGGAACACGAATTGATAGGAATAGATTTCGAAAAGGCTAGATAAATATTTTGATGCATTAGGGTTTAACAAGGAATCTCGAGATCTTTGGATCTCGAAATCCTTGAAGTTTGAGATTTTTAATCTCTAAATGAGTGAATGACGAAATTATAAGACGTCGAAATAAGAATGTTGCTAAATTAGGAATCTCGAATATTAGGATCTCGAAACTTGAAGCCGAAACAGATGAAGCTCGAAATCCTTAGAACTCGACATTTTAAATCTCGAAATCAATGGATATTGAAAGCTCGACATCCTTGAACTCGATGTCATAAAAACTCGAGATTGATAAATGTCGAAACCTTAGAAGCTTGAAACCTTTAAAATTCGAGACATTGGGAGTTGGAATTCTAGGAGTCTCTAAGCCTATCGAAAATTAAGATGAGATAAGAACAGAATAAAAGATGTTGATGTCATTTATCTATCCTCACACGCAAGACATAGGTAAATGTTAAAGATCCGGCCACCAAAAGATTCGCAACTTGATGAAGATTGATGTGTGTGTGATTCCCAGATCGAAAGAATGAATCTTGAACACAATCGAATCGAAAAACAGCCCAGAAATGAAAAACAGAGACACTGTGTTTACGTGGTTCGACTCACTTTTGAGTCTACGTCCACGGCCAATAGAAACACTTTTATTGATGAACTCTCAAAGAGATTACAAGTTCTCAACTTTCTCTCTCAACTCTATGTTTACAACTTAGCCTAATTCTCTCTTATATAGAAGATACAGACGCTCAAACACTGCTACTTGATCCCTGGTTAACTGAATACAGAGAACAGCTTCAGTCAGTTATACTGCTCTTGCTTTGACGAGTTTGTACCCTAATCTTAAGCAGTTGTACCGCGCTATCTTCCCACTTATAAAAGTGCTACCTATTTCAACTGTAGAAACAGTATTCAATACAAACCATTAGATCCAATTTGATCTGACGACTCAGCCAACATCAACTAACATATCAAATGTTATATTATTTCAGCTTCTCATCGAGTTCTTATGTCTTCACTAGCTAGCTCTCAGACCAAACTTTAATCATCGATCATTGCTTGAGTTTTGTCTCATTTTTTTCCCAACAATCTCCACCTTGAGATAACAACTCTATCAAGCATATTTCATCATCTTCTGAGTTCGAGATAAACCAGATTGATCGGTACAGCTTCAGCTCAAACACAGCTCAAACTTAACAGCAACACTTCAGCCCAACATTGGTTTCTGATCATGATCTTCTTCAGCTCTTCGCTTCAGTCGTAAACTCCACCTCGCTTCAATAACACTTCACATTTCTATTGGCAATCGCACCCGTCATCACAGGGCAAAAGACAACCCAATCGACTTTAGACAATTTCGAATCTCATTGCCTAAACTCAAAATTGGATTTACCTCGGCTGAACTTACTTCAGTTGCGTTCTCCTTCACTTCACTTGGTCTGATTGCTTCCTCAGCTTCATGGCCTTTCTAACAGAGCCATTTACAGCTAGGGACTTCCTCGTTACTTGGACTCTTTTCAACCTCCAAAGCTTCTTCATTCAATGAAGAACATGATCTAGCCTTTGGTGATTTGCTCCACCTCAAACCATCAACAGTTTGGTTCTGCTTTGACTCCTCTGAGTTATCAGCAACGGCTAATGCATGTCCCAAAGATTCTCTGAGACGCCATCCTTTCCTAGCCTGCCCCAACTCGCAATCAAGCTGCAAACATTGATCAGCACCAGAATTTTCTTCACAGAAATCGTCAGGAAAGTCTGAAATTTCAGCAGCGAGCTCACGTTTTGTGCCCACTTGCTCCACCTCAAGCCGAAACTTCTCTGCAGTTTTTCCACCTTTAATCACCTCTCTCCATGGCTTAGAAGTTCCAGCCCTACTCTCTTCAGCTGTACAGCCATTCAAGACAAAGACTCCACGCCTTTTAAAGCCTCGCAGAATCAGCTTCGACCTCATACAGACTTTGATGTTTCCCGCTCCCATTTTGGTAGTGTAAACCAAGAGTATCCAATGCTCCAAGAGATATCAGATTCCTCTTCATCTCTGGGACATACTTGACATTCCTAAGAACCCTCTCATGACCCGAATGAAGCTTCAAACGAACCGTACCCGAGCCAAGAACCTTACAAGACTTGTCGTTTCCCAATCGAACATGACCATCATACTCTCTGAAATCCTTTAGCCAAGACCTATTGCAGGTTATGTGGAACGTAGAACCTGAATCTAGTATCCATTCCTTGCGACAATCAGCCATAGAGACCGTCAAAGCTTCGGCAGATTCGTAACCTTCTTCATAGACAACGTCGGCTCGATCTTGATTCCAGGTTTGCTGCGACTTCTTGAATTCTGGACAGAGCCTCCTTATGTGTCCCAGCTCGTGACAATGATAGCATCTAATGGGACCCTTTCGCTTCGACTTCTCATATTTCATCCCTTTCTTGAACTCGCAATTTGGATTTCCCCTCACATGCAACATCTCAGCAGCCCCATGATCATTTTCGAGGCCCTTTCTTGTGTTTAATTGCTTCGAGCTAATGGCTGAGAGAACATCGTCCATCTTCAACGCATCCCTTCCATATAACAGCGCCTCTTTGAATTGATCATGACTTCTTGGTAGCGCACAAAGAAGTAGTAAAGCTTGATCTTCATCTTTCAAGGTTTCTCCGATGTTTTCAAGATCCAACACAAGCTTCGCGAACCTATCAAGCTGCTCTTCCATCGCTTGATCTTCATGGATCTTGAACGAGTATAACGCCTGTTTGAGGTACAGCCGCTTAGCCAATGATTTGGTCATAAAAGATCGTCCAACTTCTGCCAAATTCCATCAGGCGTAGACTCTTTGGCCACCTTTCGCAGCACCTTATCAGACAAGCTCAAAATCAGAATGCTGTAGCATCTCTCCCTCATCTTCTTCTTCGTCGCAGCATTCATATCGGCGGGTTCCATATCTTTCTCGGCTTTCAGTGCCTCATCGATCCCCTTCTCAGTGAGAAAAGCCTTCATCTTCATCTTCCAAAGACCAATTTTGGCCATTGAAGACCTCCATCTCGAATTTCATGGCAGCCATCGTCTGAAGTCACGTCTCTTTCCACGTCTCGCCGCACCAATTGTTAAAGATTCGGCCACCAAAAGATTCGCAACTTGATGAAGATTGATGTGTGTGTGATTCCAAGATCGAAAGAATGAATCTTGAACACAATCGAATCAAAAAACAGCCCAGAAATGAAAACAGAGACACTGTGTTGACGTGGTTCGACTCACTTTTGAGTCTACGTCCACGGCCAATAGAAACACTTTTATTGATGAACTCTCAAAGAGATTACAAGTTCTCAACTTTCTCTCTCAACTCTATGTTTACAACTTAGCCTAATTCGCTCTTATATAGAAGATACAGACGCTCAAACACTGCTACTTGATCACTGGTTAACTGAATACAGAGAACAGCTTCAGTCAGTTATACTGCTCTTGCTTTGACGAGTTTGTACCCTAAGCTTAAGCAGTTGTACCACGCTATCCTCCCACATATAAAGTGCTAATCCGATTTAAGCTGTAGAAACAGTATTCAATACAAACCATTAGATCCAATTTGATCTGACGACTCAGCCAACATCAACTAACATATCAATGTTAGTTATATTATTTCAGCTTCTCATCGAGTTCTTCATGTCTTCAGTAGCTAGCTCTCAGACCAAACTTTAATCATCGATCATTGCTTGAGTTTTATCTCATTATTTTCCCAACAGTAAAGAACTAGAAAAGGGAGTTAAGGTGTTCCATTCGCAAACTATCGAAGAACTTTATTAAGGGAGAAGAACTATACCGAAATTTCACACAAAGCTTTGGAAAAGGTATAACTTACTACAACTTTGTTTTCCCATGCGTATTTAATGTATTTTAAGTGTATTAGATACAAAAAGTTAAATATAATTAGGGTAACTATGAATTCAGTTGTCGAGGGTTTTTATTTCGAAGCTTTTATTACATCTTGTTCTTAGGAAGGTATATTTCGATTTAAGCTTAGATGATTTCCGTAACAAAAAGAGTGATATAATTCTCCAGATTATGAATCTCGAAAGCTGATATGTCCTTATAATATACTGCTTTTAAGAAATAGGGCTTTCAATTGGAAGTTAGATGAGCTAAGGAATATCGAATGATGATATAATCTGCCCAGATGATAAACCTCGAAGCCATAGTAGATTTGTAGGAATAATTTCGAGGTCTTTATGAAGATTTTTTTTTTTAAAAAAAGTAAAGTCGAGATTCATATCGAGATCCTCCATGTCGAAAAATTGTGCATGATTTAAAACTCGAAATGTGGTATATCCTTAAAGTAAGCTCGAGATTTATCCCAAGAGCCATCTAATTGTAAAACCTCGAGAATTCGAAATTCATGTCGAAACTTAGAAAGGGATATCGAGATCATACTCAAAACCCATGTCGAGATTTGTTCTCGAAATTTACCTCGAAATCTCATTTATAACTCGACATCCATCCCGACATTTAACCCAAGCTCGAGATTTGTCTTCGACATTGGTGTCCTTATATGCAATTTCGAAAATACAGATCGAGATTTATCAACCCATGTCGAGATTTTTGTTAAGGTTGATTTCGAAATGTTGCATGAAGCTCGAGATTTATCAACATGCCGAGATTTATATTAATAGCATTCCATGATTCCACTCGAGATCTATTCCAAGAAAATGTCGAGATCTAATGTACACTCTAGCTCGAGATTCTTATAAATTTAAATGGTACCTTTTCAATCTAGGTTAAGTTCGGACTTTATAGAAGTCGAAACTAGGGTTTTCAAAGTAAGCCAATTTCGTGAAATTATAATTAGACTAATAAACCCTAATTTTACATGATTCTATACTTAGGATTTGAAGATTAACGACTTACCGTACGATAAGCTAAGCAGCTAAGGAAACCAGGTAAGTGGAGATCCCATCTACAACACATAAATTATATGTGCATGAATTACATGGTTACGTGCTTTAATGACATGATTATATGCTTCCATGACTCTACGTGAATTCTTATGTGATTAATTTATTTACATGAAGTAATTATTACATGGAGTGGCACGACAAGCACTTCGGCATTATTCACATACGCATTATCACGTGCATACACGAAGTTGCAAGACATGAGCACAAGTCACGTATGATTGCTTAAACACGATAAACGTTTGCATTTAATGGCTCTTCTATGCTACCATGATGATTTATGTCACCGATTTCAAGACATGACATGACATGTCTCAAGGCAAGGGCATGCATGTGGCGGAAAGTTGCGACCTGGAAGATGCACCCTGAGGAAATAAACGGCACCAAGGTTTTAATTGGTGTCAGCAACCTCAGAGTGAGTCTACCAGTGTGAGCGTCTGTGGGATCGATAAACTATATTGGGATTGGAAAGGCACCTTAGGGTTAGCCTCTCAGTGGAAGTATCGTCCATATTTATATATATTTATCCCTAGTGGATTTGAGCTCCATGATGGTGCATATCAAGATAAGCCAAGGGCCCTACAAGACAAGACACGAACTACAAGACAAGACAAGACACGAATTACAAGGTAAGACAAGACACGAATTTCATGACATGAATTTCAAGACACGAATTACATGATACGATTAGGAAGCATTGGCGCGGATGCCTTTGCATTTTAGGACACGTGCATTGCATGGTTTCCACTTATTGAGCTTTATAAGCTCATTCCACGTTTTATGTGTGTAGGTACGACAAAGTCGGACGTTGAGAAACGTCACGACTAAGGCGGGTTGACGGCGGTACTCCAGTGTCTTTGAGGGCAAGGCTGTACATGGATGACGACCTATGGAGCGATGTTAGGATATATTTTGATAGGAATATGTTTTGGGGCTTCGGCCTTTGTATAATTAAGACGATGTAGGCTATGTTTCGTAGTAAGATATCATATTTTAGGAAAAGTTTTTCTTAGACGGTCTCCCGCGACTTACGTTGCGAAAATCCGTCACTAAATATGATTAGAAAGTCAGGGTCGCCACACAACCGTTCGAGCGCTATCGGACTACAGCCCTGTTGAAGCAAGTTCATCATCATGGCAACGATGAAGCTCGTAATCACAGCTGCAATGAAACAGAAAGCCTGCTGAAGAAAGAAAAAGAACGAGCAAGTGAAGTAAAGGAAACATGTTTTACAAAAGCGAGATGTCCAACTTATAGAGACGTGGTTGTGAACGGCGATTCCAACTTAAAAGACAATAAGCTTTAAACGGTCTTTTTGGCGCGCAGTTACTGTACATATACATTATTGTTTTTTGAGTGGTGTTCATTATCACTTCTCATTTTGTTCTCTGTAATTCACTCGAACTCATTAATGGAAGACTGTTCCCCCGTGGATGTAGGATTGCGATCAATCAGAACCACGTAAATTGTGTGTTTACAAACTCGTTTTTAGTTTAATATGGTATTAGAGCATTTGATCAAGATCAAATCGTAGAAAATCAGAGCAAGATCAAGATCAAAATCGTGGGAATTCTTGAGCAATCAATCGAACACCATGGCTGTGACGACGTCAGCTTCATCAAGCTCAGTAGTCTTGATCAACGATTCCTACTTCCTCAACAATAATGACACATCAGGTCAACTACTCGTCCACGAACAACTGACCGGAGAAAATTATGCCACTTGGAGCCGCGCAATGATGATAGCGCTCATCGGGCGGAACAAAGAGGCTTTGTTAATGGGGACCTTAAACCGCCAGTGGCTAACCCGCAAGATCAAGCAGCTACTCAGAATCAGCTCACTGCTTTGAAGAGAAACAGTAACGTGGTTATTTCGTGGGTCTTGAATTCTGTTTCAAAAGAAATCTCGGCAAGCATATTGTATAGTTCTTCTGCGAAGGAAGTCTGGGAAGACCTGGTAGACAAACAGACCGAGGATTTTCCAACTGAAGCGAGAATTAATCAGTCTCACTCAGGGATCAAATAGCATCTCAGTTTACTACACCAAACTGAAGAGCCTCTGGGATGAACTGGGGAATCACAGACCACCAACTGAATGTACCTATGGCGGAATCAATGAGATAAAGGACTACTGAATGAGGAATTCTAATGGGCCTTAATGATTCTTACTCGCAGGTTCGAGGGCTGATTCTGTTAATGGATCCTTTGGCCACAATAAACAGGGTATTTCATTGCTGGTGCAAGAAGAAAACCAAAGATCCATGGTTGCTGGCTCCGTGAGAGCAAGTGAGGATCAGATCAATTCCATGGCGATGATGGCAGCCAGGGCTAACCAAGAACCAGCAAAGAAGGGACCCTTCTATCAAAAAGGGGTGGCACAAAAGCTCAGTGTATTCACTGCAACAAGCGAGGTCATACAGTTGATACGTGCTACCATTTGCATGGCTTCCCACCTGGTTTTAAGCAGGGCACAAGATTTAAGGGGACTAGGATTAATCAAGCAATGGTAGATGCAACTGTCAGGCCAGGTACAGGGCAACAGAACCATACTCAAACCAATGCAATGCTGACGGGGAGAGTCACTGGTGCAAGTGCAAATGACACCATTCCAGCTGTAGAGCTTACAGGCCTTGTTCAGCCAGTCTGTGGGAAGCCTCCCTTCTGTTCAATCAGAATCTTGGCAACAATCTGAGAAAAATACAGGTATATGCTTATCCCATAATCTGCCTAAGTTCACTGATAAAGGAACTTGGTTAGTAGACTCTGGTGCTACTCGCCATGTTTGTGGAAATCAGTTTCTCTTGTCAAACATACATGATATAGAGGCCTCAAGTGTCATCTTACCAGACAGGTCAGTGGTGAAAGTCAATAGAGCAGGATCTATAGTTATAAACAAGTTCATAACTTTGACAGATGTCCTTTTAGTACCACAGTTTCATTTTAACCTCATATCTGTGAGTTGTTTAGCCAATCAGAAGGGCTTCCAGATTTCTTTTTGACCTAATGGCTCTGTGGTGCAGGATCATTCACAGCAAATGATTGGCAAGGGTGAGCAGATAGCAGGTTTATACCTGGTAAAGACTGATCCTGAGAACAAACTGCCAAATGAGAGTAGATCTTTCTTTTTGAATAAGTTGTCGGCTGCTTTATGGCACAATAGAATGGGTCATCCATCAGATAAGGTGTTAAAGTTGGTAGGCAGCTCGATGAAACATGCTTTTAGGCCTGAGAAAACATTCTGTAAAATCTGTCCAATATTAAAACGGAAAAGAAATCCTTTCCAAGTAAAAGAAATATGTTCTGTTTTTGATCTAATTCATAGTGATGTTTGGGGACCTTTCCACATGCCGTCTCATCTAGGCCATCAATATTTCATTACCATAGTTGATGATTACTCATGGTTCACCTGGGTTTTTATGTTAAAACACAAGTCTGAGGTAGGCACAGTTCTGTCTCATTTTCTAACACTGGTAGAAACACAGTTCAAATGCAAAGTCAAGACAATAAGACTGACAATGCAAAGGAATTTAACCTCTTGGATCTTTTAAGAAGTAGGGGGATAATTCATCATCTCTCTTGTGTTCAAACACCACAACAAAACTCAGTTGTGGAAAGGAAACACCAGCACCTTCTAAATGTGGCCAGATCCTTGCTATTTCAGCCGGGCTTACCAATTAAGTATTGGTCTGAGTGTATTCTAGCAGCTACATTTCTTATAAACAGAACACCATCAGTTAAACTAGGAAACAAAAGCCCCTTTGAACTGTTATTTCAGATACCAGTGAGCTATGATCAAATGCGAGTGTTTGGTTCTTTGCGTTATTGCTCTACTCTTGCAGCTGCTAAAAAGAAATTTGATGCAAAGGCAAGAGAATGTGTGTTCATTGGCTATCCCAAATGGTATGAAGGGCTTCAAGGTGATGGACATAGCAACTAGGGAAATATTTGTCTCTTGAGATGTAACCTTTAAAGAGGATGAGTTTCCTTTCAAGAAACAGAAATGTTTGTCAACCATTGAAGATCCATTCTCCAGACATGTTTTGCCCACGTCACATATGGCAGGCCCTGAGGGCAGAAACAGATGATCATGGGACAGGAACAGCTGATGAGCATGGGCAGAGTGATGGTCATGAATCAGAGACTTCAGTTGAATGGCAGCAAGATTTTCCTAGCATGGAGAATCATTCTCAGAATCCGTATCAGCAGAGGAGATCAGAAAGGGAGACCAAGAGGCCAACATACCTCAAGGACTATCACTGTAATAAGGTCTCTGATCACAGAGTTGTTCACCCAATCTCAGAAACCTTGTCCTACCATAGGTTCCCACCGAAGTATCAGACTTCTGTCTCCAACATCGATCTGGCTCATGAGCCCAAGAACTACACTGAGGCATCCTCATCTCAAGAATGGATTAAAGCCATGAAGGAAGAATTCCAGGCATTAGAAGAGAATGACACTTGGACTGTTGTCCCATTACCAAAAGGCAGTAAGGCAATTGGGAGCCGCTGGGTATACAGAATTAAGTTCACTTCCAATGGTGGGATAGAGAAATACAAAGCCCAGTTAGTGGCTAAGGGATATAACCAAAGAGAAGGGGTGGATTACATTAGCACATTTGCTCCAGTAGCTAAACCGAGTACAATCAAAATCATCTTCCGTGGCAGCCAAACTCACTAGAATCTACAGCAATTGGATGTTAGCAATGCATTCTTAAATGGGAATCTCACAGAAGAGTTGTTTATGGATTTGCCTGAAGGCTTCTGTGAAGGATACAACAGGACAGGGCTGGGCATAATGGTTTGTCAGCTTCATAAGTCATTGTATGGCCAGAAACAGGCATCAAGACAATGGAACATTATGTTCACTGAGGCTGTGAGGAATTTTGGTTTCACTCAGACGCAGTCAGACCATACTCTCTTCGTAAGAGGTAAAGGTAATCATATGGTTCTTCTACTAGTGTATTTTGATGACATAATCTTGGCAAGCCCCTCAGTTCAAATGATAGATGAAGTAAAAGACATTCTGGGCAGCTGTTTTAAGATTAAGAACCTTGGGAACTTGCGGTACTTTTCTCGGAATAGAGGTAGAAAGGAACCATCAAGGAATTCTGATTACTCAAAGACAATATGCACTGCAGCTTCTCACAGATGCAGGATATCTAGAAGCTAAACCACTATCAACACCTATGAACCCCAGTGACAAAATACTCAAGGAAGGTGGAGAGCTGCTCATAGATCCCTTCAGATACAGACGGATGATTGGGAGATTGCTATATCTGACCTTTACAAGGCCAGACATTGCTTTCACTGTCCAAAAGTTGAGCCAATATATGTCGGCTCCAAGAACAGACCATCTCAAGGCAGTCCACCACCTACTTAGATACATCAAGGCAACTCCAGGACAAGGTATTCTCATGACCTCAACAACAGACTTGCATCTTAGAGGGTTCTCTGATGTAGATGGGGCAACTGTCAGGATACAAGAAGGTCAGTCAGTGGATATTGCACCTTCCTAGGGGATTCTATGATCTCTTGGAAAGCTAAAAAGCAGGCCACAATATCTCGCTCTTCGACAGAGGCAGAGTACCGAGCATTGGTATCAGCTGTGGCAGAAATGTTATGGATTAGATAGCTGCTGCAAGAATTGCACTTAGAAATTAAGCAGACTCCAGTTATATACTGTGATAATCAGTCTGCACTGAGACTAGCTTGTAATCCCAAGTTTCATGAGAAATCCAAGCATATAGAGATCGATTGCCATTTATCAGGCATCACATCTCGGCAGGTTCCATCAAATTGCTTCCCATAAGGTCTGAAGATCAGCTAGCAGATGTGCTGACAAAGCCACTCACGAGACCCATATTACAGAACTTATTAGGCAAGATGTCAGTAGTGAATTACTACATTCCATCTTGTGGGGGCGTACTGAAGCAAGTTCATCATCATGGCAACGATGAAGCTCGTAATCGCAGCTGCAATGAAACAGAAAGCCTGCTGAAGAAAGAAAAAGAACGAGCAAGTGAAGTAAAGAAAACGTTGTGTTACAAAAGCGAGATGTCCAACTTATAGAGACGTGGTTGTGAACGCGATTCCAACTTAAAAGAGAAGAATCTTTAAACGGTCTTTTTGGCGCGCAGTTACTGTACATATACATCAGTATTTTTGAGCGGTGTTCATTATCACTTCTCATTTTGTTCTCTGTAATTCAATCGAACTCATTAGGGAAGATTGTTCCCCCGTGGATGTAGGATTGCGATCAATCCGAACCACGTAAATTGTGTGTTTACAAACTCGTTTTTAGTTTAATAAGCCCCGGTCTCGCACGTCTGCTATCCCCGAGCTGCTCCGTGTTGCCTCGTCTATCCGCTTCGCTGCCCTCGAGCTCTCTTGTGCAGAAAAAATCTGCTTTTACTTTCTTCTTCCAGCTCGGAGGCAGCAACTTGCTTTCTAAACGCCTTCGCTTGCGGAACGAGCCGCGCTCGTAAGCTTCGCCTTTTGTGGGTATTGCAACGTGATGGTGAAATGAGGTACGACTTCTCTCCTCTCACTGATGTTAGAGCTTCCTTTATAGTGACTCGATTGAAGAGTTGTAGTAAATCACGGTGGGCCAATGCGCGTGACCGTGCAGGAGACAATTGCATGATGGCAAGCTGCCAACCTTGAGCCTGTGTGTATCTTTGAGATGATTGGTTAGATTTCTCTCTCTCTCTCGTATGATGGCAAGTTGCCAACCTTTCACATATCAAGTGGTCCCCCAAAAGAGCACTAAGTTGAGCTAATTGCTTGGAAAGTCTATTTAGTCCGCTAGCTTTTACTTTTCCAACTCATTTTTTTATCGTTTGATGTTCAATTCTTCACTTTACGATCTTTCACCACGATATCTGTAAAGTTTAGGCAAATAATGATTGAAAACACGAATTTACGATTATAAAAATCTTGTAAATTATTACGTATCACGCGCTTTGGTTGGAACGAACATATCACCACTTACTAACTCGCAGCCACCAGCTACGATCTCCCATTGAGGCACTTATTAAGTTGTCGTTGAGTGGCGATTTCTCCTTAAAGCTGAGAATCAGTTATAACGACTGATTTGATATTGAGCGCGAGTCATCCTCTTTAAATACCAAAAGGGGCAGTGTAGTGGTGTATTCTTTTTGTTCATCTTCTCTGTAAATTTCTTCATCAAATATAATACAAATCTCTTTTGGATCGTGGATGTAGGATTCTAATAAGGAATCTGAACCACGTAAATCCCTTGTTATTGTGATTCATACAAACAAAGCATCTAAAATCTCATAAAGCCGCTTACCACTTAGACCAATTCCCGTTGGAGAATAAATGGTAGTTTTCGATCTAATATATAGCGATCATTTCCTAAAGAAATTAAATGAGATGTTACAAGGGTATATTGTGGGTCAGGCCCTATTAGGTATTTTCCAACATGAGTCGGGCCCCATCGTATTTTCATTTCGGCCCAAGGACCTATTTTACTGAAAATATTAGAAAGAAGGACCAACCAACGCGAAATGACATTTCTATCCTTCATAGTTGCCAAAAATTACACCCATTTGCCATCGTCTCTTTCGTTCGATTTTGGTTTCTTTTAGGACTATAAATTCGACTGAAATCTCGTTGTTAAGGTGCAAATAAGATGGGATCGACTTCGATTTGTCATGGGTAATTTATAATAATCGAATAATTTAATAGTTTAAGCGAAGTAATTATGATATTACAGTTCGAAAAAACGCGATTATAAATGGGCCAAATATCGATTTTAATGGCCCATTAAGACGAAATTGAGTGAATTTGATAATGTGTCTTAATAATGAACAAGAATTAGTGAGTTTAGGAAAGAACTAGTGAAGAATTTGATGCGATGTACGTATATTGAAGATTTTGTGAACACAATAACTGGGTAACAACGCATGCAACTTAAGTCAAATGTGACCACATTAGTAACAGATAAAACCAATATTGTAACTGATCGCAGAACAAAAGTAACAATTGTCCAAAAACAATTTTTTGTTACGAAAATCACCAACGATTCTAATATAAGGTTAAAGTCGCAGAAATGTCGACGTTATTGACCAAATTAGGTTAATTTGGTTTATACTGAAATATTACTTCACACCCCATTCGAAAATCTAGTGGTAGAATCTCACTTCAATTGTCGATAATTGAGAAATAATCAACCCTAATCTCATGTTATAAACCAGTACCTGACTAACAAAATATTAAAATAAATAACAATTTTATGTTTCCCTAATACCAAATTACTAACAGTTAGTAACTATACAACTAATCCAGATAACAAATCACTAACGACTACAATGGCCAAGAAATCGAAGAAATTGAAGAAAGCAGCGAGCCATCCCACGAGCAGCGATAACGAGTAGCAACGACATGGATGAAATGTATCATGATTCTGATAAAATCGTCTGTTGTTTACTGATTTCCTACAGTAACTGTTTAACAATGATCAGTAACATATCAAGAGAAGAAAAGAACAAAAATGTATATTCCGGTAACGAGGCGCTACTATACGAGTAACAGAATACATATTCACAATAACAATTTCATATGGAACTAGTTTAGGTTATGATTTTCCAAATTTATATTGTAAACACGCCACATTCACTAAAATATATGAATTTGAGAAGTTTTAAACTTAAATACATTAGTTTATGTTTGATTTTCATGGAGGTTATGTTGGAGTTGAAGAAGTTGGAGTATATAGTATGGAAAACAATAGTACCATTCCTCTTCAAAGTATGATAATGCTTCTACAATTGATTCTACTTACTCAAAACATGTGGATATGAACTATTAGTTGTTTAGTACAATCTAGATGGTCGACCTAACAAGAATGATTCAACAAAATTAAAAACATCTTCAATTAATCTTAAACATAAACCATATATCGTTTACTGATTTCCTGCAGTAACCGTTTAGCAATGACCAGTAACAAATCAAGAGGAGAAAATAACAGAAACGTATATTTTGGTAACAATGTCCTACAATAACAGAATACATATTCACAATAACAATTTCATATGTAACTAGTTAGGTTATGATTTTCAAACTTTATATTGTAAACACGCTACATTCACTAAAATATATGAATTTGAGAAGTTTTAAACTTATATATATTAGTTTATGTTGAAAATTTATTGGAGGTTATGTTGGAGTTGAAGAAGTTGGAGTATATAGTATGGAAAACAATACCACTCTTCTTCAAAGGATGATAATGCTTCTACGGTGATTCTACTTACTCAAAACACGTGGATATGAACTATTAGTTGGTTATTACAATCCAGATGGTCGATCTAACATAAATTATTCAACAAAATTATTGACATCTTCAATCAACCTTAAACGTAAACCATATGTCGTTTACTAATTTCCTGTAGTAATTGTTTAACGATGATCAGTAACAAATCAAGAGGAGAAAAGAACAGAAATGTATATTTCGGTAACAGTGTCCTACAATACGAGTAACAGAATACATATTCACAATAACAATTTCATATGTAGCTAATTGGAGTAGGGACAGGGACTGAACGGCTTACAAAATTACTGAGTAGGGACTGAATACAAATTGTCCCATGTTACAATCGCGGGAAGAGCATAGGATATCGTAGTCAGTGTATTTATTGTTATATATATATATATATGTGGTAGTCATAGAGAGACGATATATATATATATATATATATATATATATATATATATATATATATATATGTGGTAGTCATAGAGAGACGATATAAGGTATTTTTCGATGGACCGAAATAACATTTAAATGAGGGTGTGTATGCATGGCTCCTCGTCAATAAATATAGTTTTCTTTCACTACTTTTCTCGAACTAGGGCTTGATTACTACATGCCGAGACCTTCAATAAATGCCATCTTATTATTATTCGTATGGTGTGCATTGCCCATGATGTGTGTTTAACTACCAATCGGATATTTAATTCTATCACATCCTATGTCCTTAAAGCCAAACATATTTCAGTTCCAAAATAATGTATAATTTGGATCACGTCACCATATTCTTCCATGTAATTACGGACTTCTTCCATGCATCATAGTAAGATCTTATATACAATATAGCACACATGTTGGTTTTGTCCTAGGTCTCTCTTTTTTTTTTTGTATAAACTTATCTTTATCGCTTCACTCTTGAAGATCGCGGGCTAACTAAACAACTTCGTTCGTCAAATTTCAGTAAGATCTTCAATTACAAGTTCATCCACTTGGGTGTGGATGAAGTGAATATTGCTATAGGCTTTCGTCTTTTCTTGATTTTATTTTCAGCATACATGAAGTTTCATCGCAAAAGCTAAATTTAATACTTTGGGTATTCAGATAGCAACTCAATGTCTACACTATCTATGTGCAAAAGCCAACTCTGTGTGGATCTCTCTTATTTGTTTCTACTCCATGTTATTGCATTGGTGATTATCAGTCATGGTAATCTCTGATCATTTAGTTCATTCGAACTTTTAATTGTTGAATAATCTCAACGTGATCTTCAATAATTGCATAGAAACAAAAAAGGGAGAAAGTCTACTGCGCCGAATATTTTGCACGCCAATGAAGAAATACAGTGCTAATGAAGATCCGATCAAAGAAATTAATAAAAGCAACTTGGACTTTTAATTATTTGTCTTGTAGTGAATGCTTAGTATTATAAGTAGCATGTATGCGTGCATGTGTGTTTAAGAAAAATAAAAAGAAAGCCATAGCTAAGTGCTCGTTTAGTAAAACTCTAAACCACATACACTTACAAAGTTCATATTTTTTGCACTCTCCAAGCACTCATGCGCACATACGATCCCATACATTAACAGATTGGTATCAGAGCCATGTCATTCGGTAATATGCCCGTTCAATGCCTCACAAAGTCCAATTATGATAATTGGAGTATTCGAATGAAAGGATTTGCTCGGTTCGCAAGGCGTATGGAATATCATTAAAGACGGGTACACCCGAAGAAAACGGACGAGTACACGCCGGTCCAGATGAAGGCGTTGGATGATTCTCGCAATTAAATGACGCTGCACTCACCATCATATACAACGGCCTAGACGATGCCGACTTCGAAAAAATCAAGGGCGTAAAGAAATCGAAGGAAGCATGGGAAAAGCTAGAGATGGCATACAAAGGCGCCGACCGAGTAAAACAAGTACGGCTGCAAACTCTTTGTGGCGAATTCGAAATGACGAGAATGAAGAATGGCGAAGGAGTGTCCAATTATATAACGAGAATACAAACAATCTCGAATCAGTTGACGAGTAACGGTGAGGCTCTAATGGAAGCCCGGGTCGTCGAGAAAATTCTCCGCTTCCTGACGGACGAGTACGAGAACGTGGTATGTGCAATTGAAGAATAAAAAAATCTCGATGAAATGACAGTCGACGAACTCTCCGGTTCGCTCGAAGCTCACGAGCAACGAAAGAAAAAGAAGAAGCAGGAATCGCTGGACGAGGCTCTACAGACGAAGTTATCACTTAAGAGGACAAGGCGCTATATACGCATCACAGCCGAGGACGAGGTCAAGAGGACGCGGTTTCGACCAAAATTGAGGCCGAGGACGAGGATACAATCCGGAACAACGACAAACGAGCAAGCAAAATTGGAGAGGACGAGGTCGAGCTCAATGGCGAGGTGGTCGCTCGAATCGACCGAGCGTTGAATGCTACAACTGCGGGAAGTTCGGACATTACGCAAAAGACTATTGGTCCGAAAGAAGGTGGACGAAAATGCGAATCTAATCACACAAGAAGAGCCAAACGACGAAGGCGTTCTCTTGATGGTGCTCAAGGATACGAGTCAAGGCACGATATGGTGTGGTATCTTGACACTGGTACCAGCAATCATATGAGCGTGCATAAACATCTTTTCACTGATCTGAAGAAGATCAATGACGGCCACGTGTCTTTTGGAGACGCGTCGAAGATAGAAGTCAAAGGCCGAGGGAAAATCTATTTCTCTCAAAATGATGGCAAACAGGGATCGGTCGAGGACGATATTTCGTACCCGACTTGAAGACGAACATCTTAAGCATGGGGCAGTTGCTTGAAAAAGGATGTTCAGTGTTCATGAAGGACCGCTCATTACAACTAAGAAACAAGACGCAAGAATGATTGTGCAGGTCGAGATGGAAAGAACCGAATGTTCAAACTCAACTTCAAGGCGATTCAAGAAAAATATTTGCGAGTTGACGTGGAGGACAAAGACCATTTGCGGCATATGCAGTTTGGTCATTTGCACTACGGTGGCCTAAAGGAGCTCTCCAAAAGAGGCATGGTCAACAGAATGCCGATGATAGAAGGCGAAAAGAAGCTTTGCAAAAGCTGCGTAATCGGGAAACATACGAGGACGACGTTCCAGAAGCAGGCAAAATATCGAGCGCGCAAACCACTCGAGCTCATACACACAGGCATATGCGGGCCGATCACACCAGAATCATTCGGCGGAAGGAGCTACTTTATCACTTTCATTGATGACTACTCAAGAAAGACGTGGGTATATTTTCTAAAAGAAAAATCAGAAGCGCTCGAGACATTTAAAAAATTCAAAACTATGGTCGAGAAGGCGACGGGTTTAAACATCAAGGCGCTCCGCTCAGACAGAGTGGAGAATATATTTCAGGCGCTCTTATAACTTTTGCGAAGAGCAAGGCGTCAGGAGGTCCTCACCGCGCCTTATTCATCACAACAGAACTGCGTAGCTGAAAGGAAGAACTGAACCATTCTCGATATGGTTTGATCAATGTTAAAGAGCAAGGACATGCCAAAGGAATTCTGGGCCGAAGCGGTACGATGTGCTATATATATTCAGAACCGATGTCCAAATCACAGCCTCAAGAATCAAACACCACAGGAAGCATGGACCGGCCGAAAACCGACGGTGGCGCACTTCAAAATATTTGGAAGCGTGGCGTATGCACATGTGCCCGATCAAAGAAGAACCAAGCTCGACGGTAAAAGCAAAAAGCTCGTGTTTATTGGGTATGATGAGAAGACAAAGGCGTAGCGGCGCTATGACCCTGTACAAATCAAACGAACAGGTTCACCTACTCTGCTTACTGGCCGACTCGGAACAACTTAATTTCGAATAAGCCATAAGAGACAAGAGATGGAAAATGGCGATGGATGAGGAAATAAAGGCGATCGAAAAGAACGACACATGGAAACTTGTGGAGTTGCCAAACGGGCATAAACCCATTGGAGTCAAATGGGTTTATAAAAAGAAGATGAATGCTCAAGGAAAAAATTGAGCGTTACAAGGCGATATTGGTGGCGAAGGGCTATCGACAACAAGCGGGAATAGATTATGACGAAGTTTTTTCTCCCGTTGCAAGAATGGAGACAATCCGTTTGCTCCTGGCTCAAGCTGCACAACTCAACTGGCCAATCTATCAGACGGACGTGAAGTCCGCATTTTTAAATGGGGAACTTGAGGAAGAAGTCTATGTAGAGCAGCCCCGGGATATTTAAAATCAGGGAAGAAGGCAAGTGCTGAAGTTAAAGAAAGCACTTTATGGGCTGAAACAAGCGCCTCGAGCATGGAATACCCGGATCAATGGATATTTCAAAAAGAACAAGTTCGAGCAATGTCCGTTCGAGCCTCTACGTCAAACGAGAAGGAAAGGAAATAATCATCGTCGCACTCTATATCGATGACCTTATTTTCATGGGAAGTAGTGAGAAAATAGTCAGCGATTTCAAGAAGGCGATGACGAACGAATTCGAGATGACGGACTAGGGATGATGAAATACTTTCTCGGTCTCGAAGTCGAGCAAAGAAACACGGGAATTTTTGTGTCGCAAGAAGCATATGCGAAGGCTATATTGAAGAAAAATAAAATGGAGGAAAGCAACCCGGTAGCGACACCGATGGAACTTGGAACAAAACTGTCCAAGTTTGAGGGAGGATAAGGAGTGAATGCGACCGATTATCGAAGTCTCGTGGGCAGGCTGTGATACTTGACCTGCAGGAGACCCGACATCGCCTAGAGCATTGGAGTCGTTAGCCGTTATATGGAAGACCCGATGCAGTCACATCTAAAAGCTATCAAGAGGAATTTACGTACATCCGAGGAACACAATCGCTTGGACTATTTTATCCCAAGGCAAGCGACTGCAAATTAGTCGGATATTCTGACAGCGATTGGTGCCGAGATATTGATGATCGAAGAAGCACTGGCGGCTACGTATTTTATCTCGGAAATACGACATTCACCTGGTTATCAAAAAGCAACCGATCGTGACTTTATCAACATGCGAAGAAGAATATGTGGCAGCATCTTGGTGTGTTTGTCACGCAATCTGGCTGAGGAACTTACTCCTCGAGTTAAATCTTCGACAAGATCAGCCAACCGAGATTCGAGTCGACAATAAGTCAGCGATCGAGTTGGCGAAAAATCCAGTTCATCACGAGAGAAGCAAGCATATTGATGCGCGGTTCCATTTTATTAGAGAGCACGTAAAAATGGAGAAGTGAAGATGGTACACGTCGCGAGTTCGGATCAGGTTGCAGATATTTTACAAAGCCATTACCTGCAGGTGCGTTCGAGAATCTGAAACAAATGCTCGGGATGAAAGAGCGAAAGACGTTGAGATTAAGGGAGGAATTTGTTGAATAATCTCAACGTGATCTTCAATAATTGCATAGAAAAAAAAAAAGCAGAGAAAGTCTACTACGCCGAATATTTTGCACGCCAATGAAGAATACAGTGCTAATGAAGATCCGATCAAAGAAATTAATTAAAGCAACTTGGACTTTTAATTATTTGTCTTGTCGTGAATGCTTAGTATTATAAATAGCATGTATACGTGCATGTGTGTTTAAGAAAAATAAAAAGAAAGCCATAGCTAAGTCCTCGTTCAGTAAAACTCTAAACCACGTACACTTACAAAGTTCATATGTTTTGCACTCTCCAAGCACTCACGCGCACATCACAATCCCGTATGGTAACATTAATTGCAAAACGGATCATTATTGATTGTTGTGGTAAACCTCCATATGCATCAGCTTCGTCTAACCGGCGTATGATGCAACATTCTAGCAAGATATGAGCAGAAAAGGAGGTACATCTTCTCAGCACCACCTTCATTTCCAAATCCCTGAGGCAACATAGTCATACTGTCACAATCTATCCAGTCGTGCATGGTTATCACGCATTTTGTACGATTGTTGTAGGTTATGTTCTTTGATGTTGCTTGGGTTTTCTTAGGAAATATGTGTTGTATATGGTATTAAAATCTATATCTGATGTGTATTTGATATTAACACGTCTTAACTTCATTCGCATTAGATTATCTTATTATATTGGTAAATAGTTTTTGTGTTAATACATTGCTCGCTTTATATGTTGCATGATTCATCGTGGTGACTAAATATTCAATCCCATACCGTATTACGCTTACATTAAGAAAAAATATCAACAGTCATACGTTAATATTGTTCATCAGAGCAGTAGTACGTATATGAATTTGAGTGGGAACTGTTACAACAATTTCAAATAATATTAGCGTAATAGTTTAAAAAATGTTTTTGTGTTAAAAGATTTTCTTTACAATTCAATATACCATGGAAATAATGAACAAGAGTTTTATGATAATTCCAATCAAATATTTTCCAGTCATATATATCAACCAACTTATTATTAGGTTCAACAACATTTAGTTTCTTCCAAATGTATTTGTATTTGTTGGTTTCTTTCTTAATGTAAGCTTATGTAATCCTGAATGACTGTAATATTTAATATTGTACGTCTATACTACTGCGCGACTGTAAAAATCATTTAAGACTGTAATACTTCAAAGGATTACTATAGCGGGCCCAATTTCGCCCGCGGATTGGGGGTTTTCAGGTTGTGCCAAATGAGCCCGATATGTTTTGGGGTCTAGAAATTAAGGCCCGAGCCCGGTGTTTTTTCAGGACCAGGTCGGGCTGGCACACCGGCTCAGGCCCACTTTCAGCTATAGTTCACGTGCATCGCACGGGGCAAAACTAGTTTAAAAAAGATAAGAATAAAGAGAATCACTCATCTTTCCTCTTCGCCTCTTCGTCTTCTTCTCTTCGCCGTCATCTTTGTCTTAACTTCATCTCCATTCATCAATATGTACATGAAGGAGATCGTTTCCATTGTTCTTTTGCTCTTCTGCTATCTGCCTCACGGACTCGACGATGCACTCACTACATCCATCGACTTGTATGCTTAATAGTGTGTTTATATCTCCTATGTCTAACGGAAATTCCTCCAGCACATGCAGTCCAACAAGCTCAAGCTTCTCGAGAACTGGAAAGTGACTAGACTCCGATCTCCAAATAACAAGATTCAAATAACGAACTCTCAAGCATTTCAATCTCGGGAACTGTCCTTCGACGGTACACCACTCGTCACCAACAAACGCATGATCAACCAATTTGAGCACTTCGAGATTCGGAAGCGAACCAATCATGACCATGTCTTCCCAACTAATTCTTCCACCCCAAAAACTTAATTTCTTCAGGGACTGCGGGAATGAGATGATATTTACGTCCAAAGAAGTAAACGCGCAATCTACAGACAACGATTGAAGATTGCGAAGAAGTGCGAGATTGTTGAGGCAATAATACGACCAGTTTATTTGTCCTCCTCTAAAGGAAGAAGCATCATAAAACAATGCTAGTTTATCTAGATTAGGCAATCTTCTAACGACCTCCTCTGTACACCTGAAATTGCATATACGTGTAACCGTATGCATATGTTGCAAGACAGCCATGTCGTCCGCATCCACTGGATCAGGCACACATCAATACGTGCACGAACGTGTCTTAACTGCGGCATGTCCCATATTTTCGATAATGACAAAGTACTTGCGCGTCCCTTTAAGTGCAATACTTGTAAATTCCAAAGTAGACAGATAGGAAATGGAGATGCTAATACAGCAGGAGTCCAGAGGAAAACACCTATGAAAAGGGACCTTAGTTTCGTGACATGAGGAGGAATATCAAGGGTATAATCTTTTATCTCATCTATTAACTTGACGGACCTTGATCCGTTAAGTCGTGGATACTTTGCGCTGCACGCATCGCACACCATAGAGTTCGTCTGAGTCGTTGATCGAGAACCAACGACCACTGTGCACAGCTGAATTCTCTTGAACGCAACCTTGCCCTTACCGCATACGAATCACACATTTTCCCAGTTGGTACGCTGTAGGCGAGTCGTCGATCGGGAACCAACGACCACTCTCCACTTTCAAGTGGCATGTCTTGTCTGGTTGGCACGCTCAAAAACTGCTCCTTGGAAGTTTCTTTGATGCATATTAGCCTCATAAGGTCGTGGATTCCACAAATCTTGAAATCTCTGAGATTTCCCAGTTTACGAACGAGAACCATATTTCTTCCGATCAAATCTTCCAAGTATCCCATTGCAACATCCTCCATACTTCCACCTCTCATGGGCCTCACGATTCCCTCTGCTACCCACGATTCGATGAGTCGATTGACCGCAATGTCACTATCTTCGGGAAAAACTCCCATATAAAGGAAGCATGGCTTAAGATGAATGGGCAAATGATCGTAACTAACAGATAATATACTCAAGCACTTCTCCTCGAGTTCATACTCAACAAATGACTCCATTTTATTGGCAACTTGCTGCCAGTATTCACGTGCCCCTTTAGATTTTGCCATGAGTCCTCCCATTACGACGAGTGCGAGGGGAAGTCCACCGCACTTTTTCGCAATTTTCTTTCGGATTACCTCCAATTCTGCACTGCAACGAGAGATTTCGCGGAACAATGTCCAGCTTTTGTCGTCATCGAGCAAACTGATCGAATAGCAGCTGTCGGGAGGAGCTAAAGAGTTAGCCAAATTCGATAGCCTCGTAGTTATCACGATTCGACTTCTATTGCTATCGCTCGGAAAGAACCGCCTTAGACCATTCCAAACTTCGACACTCCAAATATCATCCATAACTATCAAGTACCTCCTACGGAATAATTTCTGGTACAGACTAGTTCCCAAATCAGCATCATCACCACTGACAACACCCTTCCTTTTGAGGTCCATAAGAATTTTCTGAACATCATCGTATTCTTGCGATATCGAGAGCCAAATGGGCACATCAAAGTGTTCGGTTATTAATTGACTGTCAAAGATATGTCGGGCAAGAGTCGTCTTACCTATGCCTCCCATTCCGATAATTGGGATGATTTGAAGGTTAGGGTTTGTTCCGGCGAGCTTATCAATGATCTTTTCCGAGTGGTCCTCAAATCCCACCACAGTTTTCGTGCCATCAGACGAATCGACATAGGAAGAAGGCTTTGCGAGAGGCCGAACAGCTACGCCGTGATCTCTTTCCTCGACCGACGCCATCAACTCTTGATTTATGGATTCTGTCCTTCGAATCAGCTCCTCTATATCTCGATAGAAAGACGAGCTTTTGATCTCATCCAATTCATCGTCGTCATCATTGGCTCCAATAATACGAAGTCGATCTACTACGAATTTGTCGACTACATCGTCTGCCTCGATAACGACTTGGCGTATTTGCTCAATCGTCGTGTCATCGACCAGCGAGTGAAGCTCGAGAGATTCTTGCAAGGAGCTGAATTTTTCTTGCAGAGCTTCAATACGAGGTTTGTTTTGGAAGAATCTTATTACAGAGAGGAGGTAGGAGAGCGTTGTCCAAGGAACGCATAAGAGGAAGAACCGATGCGTAAGCTCCTACTGCCATTTCTTAGTCGAGCAATGAGCTGAAACTGAATGCAAGTGAGACCAGAAATTAGCTGTCGTGAAAATTCAATTATTTGAGTTGACTTGACCTACCGCTGAGTCTCCCAAGTAAACGTTAAAATAGTGCTGTGTCTTTGTATCCTATCCATATGAGATGTAATAACGGGCTTTGTGATAATTAGGGGCCACAGTTCGGTAAACCGGGCGAACCGACCGAAATATCGAAAATTCGGTACGAACCGAATACCGAATCGAAAATTCGATTCGGTATTCGGTTTTTTTAAAAAAACAATTCGATAATTCGGTTCGGTACGGATATACCAGTTCGGTATACCGAACCGAACTGAATTACCGAAATTTATATTTATTGTTAAAAAATACATTAAATTTGATAAAATTAAACAAAAATTAATATATTTAATAGGTCAAAATTAAAAATATTAATATATTTAATATATTAAAATTCGGTTATACCTAATTATTGTTTTTTTTTTATTTTTTTTTAAATATTTCGGTTAACCGTTCGGTTAACCGAATTACGAATTAAAAATTCGGTATAACCGAATACCGAACCGAGAAATTCGGTTCGGTATTCGGTTTTAAAAAAATCAAAAAATTTGGTTCGGTTAACCGAAACTTCGGTTCGGTACGGTTCGTTTGGCCGGGAAAGAAAAAGAAAATATATATTCGAAGATTGTGTAACACACAATTTCCTTAAAATAGATTCGCCCCCTCACGTATGTGCTAGAGGTTTTTTAACGAGCGTCTATTTCTCAGGATACTTCGAAAAATCACGGCGTTCGTTTAGCACAAAAACGACACCGACAGCGAACGGGACAAGAAATATAGCAGAAACAATTTTGGATGAATTAGTAATTTTTTTTTCTTTCTACTTGTGTGTTGTTTTTTTTTTTCAAGCCTAATGACCTATTTATAGAAAAAATTAAAATAATTTTTTTTTTTATTTTTAATTGAAGGATGAACATGTTTGAGGAATGGTTTAAACCATTCCATCAAACCACTCCAAAATTCAATCCAAAAACCACTCCAAAAATCTAATCCAAAAACCACTCCAAAAATCTCATTCACTTAATTTATAAAATTAATATAATATAAATTATCTAACAATCCCCCACATGAATGAGAGTTGGTTGGTTAATGTTTCTGCTATCTAATGATACTCTGCATAGAGGATAGTATGTTTACCATTTGAACTTCCTCCTTGTATGCACGCTTGATTTACTGCAGTCCAGTAGAACACGATGTCTTTGAACTGTCCCGCTTTTCGTGTAAACGAACCCACGTACAATACACAGAGACCATTTTTCTCTTGTTCCGTTCTCATGGTTTTGTCCATTATGGCCATGGACACGTCCTGATTCTGCGAGAGTTTCTAAAGAACTAAGCCTTTCAGTTCTCCTTTGAAGCGGCCCCACTTCTCCCTAACATAGGTGACTTCTCACGTCGCGAGTATTTTCTATTAATACTCTGTGATAGTCATTAAAGCATCATAATGCTAGCCTTTTCCGTCATCACTGTTTCTTGACAGGAATGAGCGGGGTTATCCCCAACAGTGATACCAAGTCCTAAAATTAGGTTGTCCCTTTGAACCTAGATCTTGGGATCTCCAGTCACATAGGTAGGGTTTTCCTTCTTAGTACTTTTATACTTTAAGGCTTTAATCCCATTCCTTTCGTCAACCTTTCAACCGCATCTCTATTTAACCTTTGGTTAGCGGATCCGCAATGTTATCCGTCGATTTCACATAATCAATCGAGATAACTCCAGTTGAGAGCAGTTGCCTAATGGTATTATGTCGACGACGTATGTGTCTCGACTTACCATTATACATAGTACTCTGTGCTCGTCCAATAGCCGATTGGCTATCGCAATGTATGCATATAGGCGGCACAGGTTTTTCCCACTTAGGAATATCCTCCAGGAAATGGCGTAGCCATTCAGCTTCTTCTCCACATTTATCCAAGGCAAAGAACTCGGATTCCATAGTGGATCTTGCTATAACCGTTTGTTTCGAGGATTTCCACGACACAGCAGTTCCAGCGAGTGTAAACACATAGCCGCTTGTGCTCTTAGAGTCCTTCATGTCAGATATCCAGTTAGCATCTGTGTAGCCTTCTAACACAGCCGGATATCGACCATAGTGTAATTCATAATCTCGAGTATACCGTAAGTATCTCAAAACCCGTATTATAGCGGTCCAATGATCCGCACTCGGATTGCTCGTGTACGAACTCAGTTTGCTTATAGCATAAGCAATATCTGGCCTAGTACAACTCATTAAATACATCAAGCTTCCGATAATCCGGGAGTATTCTACTTGAGAAATAGCCTCTCCGTGATTTTTCGACAAATGAACGCTTCGATCTAATGGCGTTCTAGCAACACCAGAATCACCCTTGCAGAATTTATCAAGAATTTTGTCTACGTAATGAGCTTGACTCAAAACAAGACCGTTACTTGTTCGTTTGATTTTAATTCCTAAAATCATGTCCGCAAGTCCCATATCTTTCATGTCAAATTTCGAATTTAACATATCCTTGGTAGACTTGACCATTTTGTCGTTACTACCAACAATGAGTATGTCGTCGACATACAGACATAAAATGACATAGTCATCGCCTGTTTCCTTTGAGTAAACGCATTTATCGCTCTCATTGATTTTAAAGCCGTAGTTGATCATCGCGTGATCGAACTTTTCGTGCCATTTCTTAGGGCTTGTTTCAAACCATACAAAGATTTGATCAATCTACAGACTTTCTTTTCGGTTCCCGAAGCACTAAAACCCTCGGGTTGCTCCATATAGATTTCTTCGTCTAATTCACCATTTAAGAAAGCTGTTTTTGACATCCATTTGATGTACTTCCAAATTTCTTAAGGACGCGATAGCAAGTATCATCCTTATCGAATTTATTCTCGTCACAGGAGAATATGTGTCAAAGTAATCTAAGCCTTCGCGTTGCTTGTATCCTTTGATAACAAGTCTGGCTTTATATTTTTCCACAGACCCGTCTGGTCTCATTTTTCTTTTAAAGATCCATTTTGATCCTAAAGGTTTACATCCATTTGGGAGATCAACTAACTCCCAAGTATGATTCTGCAAAATAGAATCAATCTCGCTTTTTATGGCTTCTTTCCATAAAGGCCCGTCCACGGAGCTCACTGCTTCGTTATAAGTCAGCGGTTCCTTTTCAATCAAATATGTAACAAAGTCATCACCAAAAGATTTCTCTATTCGGGCACGCTTGCTTCGTCTCGGTTCAATCTCATGAACCGTACTAGGAATCTCGGTTTCTATATCATCTCGTTTAGATGTACCGGATCCATAATCGGATTTACAAGGAAATACATTTTCAAAGAAATACGCATTTCTCGATTCCATGACCGTGTTCTTGTGTATATCCGAAATTTTCGAATCATATACAAGAAACCGATATGCCGTACTATTGTGTGCATATCCTATGAAAATACAGTCCACAGTTTTAGGACCAATTTTCACCGCTTTAGGCGCAGGTACGGCTACCTTCGCCAAACACCCCCACATTCGCAAATGTTGGTATGAAGGCGTCTTTCCTTTCCATAACTCATATGGAGTTTTATCCATTTTCTTTCGAGGTATCCTATTTAATAGGTAATTACTCGTTAAGATAGCTTCGCCCCACATATTAGGCGGTAGACCTGAACTCAGTAACATCGCATTCATCATCTCTTTTAATGTGCGATTCTTTCGTTCGGCCACTCCGTTTGATTGAGGTGAATACGGGGCGGTCAATTCATGGACGATACCATGTTCCACACAGAAGCTCCCAATTGGCGCTTCGTATTCTCTCCCTCGATCACTTCTCAATCTTTTAATTTTCTTGCCGAGTTGCGTTTCAACTTCGGTTTTGTAGAGAACGAATTTCTCTAATGCTTCGTCTTTGCTCTTAAGCAAATAAACATAGCAATATTTGGTGCAATCGTCAATAAATGTTATAAAATATTTATTGCCACCACGTGTTTGAACGTATTTCAAATCACATAAATCGCTATGAATCAATTCAAGCGGTTCGGTACTTCTTGCTACCGAAGGGAAAGACGATCTCGTCATTTTTGCTTCAACGCAAATTTTGCATTTATATTTCGAATTAATTTCGAATGTTGGAATATGTTCTATGTTAATTAATCGACGTATCGATTCAAAATTAACGTGACCTAATCTACCGTGCCACAAATTGGAAGATTCAAGCAAGTAAACGGAAGAACATTTTTCATTCTCATTTACAATAGTCATTACATTCAGCTTGAACAAACCATCACAGGCATAACCTTTACCAACAAACACACCGACTTAGACAATATCACTCTGTCGGATTCAATAACAATACGAAAACCATGCTTGTTCAACAAGAACCCCGAAATCAGATTTTTTCGTATCTCCGGAACGTATAACACATCTTTCAGCGTCAATATCTTCCGGAAGTCATTTTGAGCAGCACGCTTCCTTTTCCCTCGACGGTAGCAGCAGCCGAGTTGCCCATGTAGATCTTTTCTCCTTCAACTGGCTCACAAGTAGAGAAGAATCTACGGTTCGTGCACACATGGCGTGTAGCACCGGTATCAATCCACCATTCTTGTGGATTCGATCCAATCATGTTTACCTCCGAAACGACCGCGACGAGGCTCAAGTCCTCAACTTCTTTGGTGATGTCTTTCACCATATTGGCCTCGTGGTGTTTCTTTGGAAATAGACAGTCCGACGACTTGTGGCCTAGTTTGCCACAATTGAAGCACTTTCCCTTGAACTTATAGTTCGGCTTAGCGACGCCTCCGGTCGCCCCAAGTTTCGGTTTGGGTTTAACCGCGCCTTTGACCTTTTTAGAGCTATGCTCCACCACGTTTACTTTCGGTTCAGATGAGCTCGATACTCTCTTTTCTGACCTTTTGTTGTCTTCTTCGATTCGAAGTCTAACAATCAGATCCTCCAAAGACATCTCCTTGCGCTTATGCTTGAGATAGTTTTTGAAGTCTTTCCAGCCCGGCGGCAGCTTTTCAATAATAGCCGCAACTTGGAAAGATTCACTTAGAACCATCCGTTCTGCATGGATCTCGTGCAAGATCAACTGGATCTCCTGCACCTGACTGATCACAGTCTTGGAATCGACCATCTTATAATCAAGGAACCGTCCGACAACAATTTCTTTGTGCCGGCATCCTCAGTTTTATATTTCCGGTCTAACGATTCCCACAATTCCTTAGCCGTAGCGACCGCACCATACACGTTGTACAGAGTATCGCTTAGGGCATTCAGAATATAATTACGACACAGGAAATCAGAGTGTTTCCATGCATCAACAGCGATCACGACCTCAGCGTTCGTCTCGCCGTCGTTCACCTTAGGCTCGACCTCTTTCAAGTATGTTGCTAGGTTCAGCGTGGTGAGGTAGAAGAGCATCTTCTGTTGCCATCTTTGAACGTCGAGGCTGTCCCCGTAAATTTCTCCGGCTTCTCCAGGTGGTTGACCGGTACGTTTGGCTTCGAAACCACAGGTATGGCAGGGGATAAAAGTAGTAGGGAGAACGTCAATGTTTTCATCGTTTCCCGCAGATTCTTGATTGTTGATGAAGTCCACGTAGTGTGACATCTTTGCGCGATCGTCTATTTTAAGATTGTTGGCCGGGAAAGAAAAAGAAAATATATATTCGAAGATTGTGTAACACACAATTTCCTTAAAATAGATTCGCCCCCTCACGTATGTGCTAGAGGTTTTTTAACGAGCGTCTATTTCTCAGGATACTTCGAAAAATCACGGCGTTCGTTTAGCACAAAAACGACACCGACAGCGAACGGGACAAGAAATATAGCAGAAACAATTTGGATGAATTAGTAATTTTTTTTTCTTTCTACTTGTGTGTTGTTTTTTTTTTCAAGCCTAATGACCTATTTATAGAAAAAATTAAAATAATTTTTTTTATTTTAATTGAAGGATGAACATGTTTGAGGAATGGTTTAAACCATTCCATCAAACCACTCCAAAATTCAATCCAAAAACCACTCCAAAAATCTAATCCAAAAACCACTCCAAAAATCTAATCCAAAAACCACTCCAAAAATCTCATTCACTTAATTTATAAAATTAATATAATATAAATTATCTAACAGTTCGGTACGTACCGAATGCCACCCCTAGTGATAATGGGTTTAGAAGAACAATTATTTAGATATACTAGTTTTATGTGCGGTTATTATTATTAAGATAGACATGCAGCTCAGAAGCTATAAATGTAAGTTCTCGAAAATCGCATACTTTTTGTTAAACAAGGCAAATATTAAACGAGATGAGGGAGGAGAAAAGTGGCAGCATTTGTATAGCTGGAGATGTGGATTTGAGCTGTTTTGTGTTCTTGCTAATAAGCTTATTGATCGTATGAGGTTAATCGACGAAAAAAAAGCGGCAAGTATTAAATCTTAATTATGTACGCCGGAAAAGAATCGATACGGTCTAAAATATGGGGCATATCTGCAGGTTAATTATGTCGTATTATTGCCTCAAATACTCTCCCACTTGTACGTAGGCACGCAATCTTCAGTCGTTGACCGTATTTTGCTTCTATGTTCGCTTGGACATATTGAGTTTTCCGGCTACCTTAGATTCGAAACTTAGTGTGTTTTCGAGGGTGAGTCACAAATGGATCAAGATTGATAATTTTGGTATCAAACGAATTGAAAATTACCAGCAAGAAACGAAAATGAAGACACTATGTAATGTGGTTAAGTTAGCTTTTCTATCCAACTCCACGGACCAACAAGAGCTCCATTTATTAATCAAATAAATTACAAGATAGAAAGTTTCTCACCACCCTATCGAAAGATATAATCGCTCAAAGACACTCACTTGAACACTCGAAATCTGCTAGTTAAAGAAGTTAGCAGCAGTTTCTTTTTCAGCTGCATATTTTAGGCTTGTACCAGCGGCCTAATGAGTTGTAGATCAAGTTGCTTTCAACTTAAAAAATCGATGAACGTTTCTTTAAGTTTTAATCTCCACCGTTGGTTGCTTAATTTGCTAAATCAAACTGCTATTATTTAAACTAGCATCTCAACTTTATTTAACTGAAGCCAGGCCCGTACCTTCTATGAGGCCAACGAGGCGGTCGCCTCGGGCCCAGCTTTGAAAGGGGACCCAATATTTTTTTACACATGTATATATGTTATATATTATAGTAAGTTGGTTTATAATCTCATTTAATTAATGAAATAGAAGTTGTGCAAAATATTGTTAGTTATCCATGCGCCTTAAAGTTAACAAAAGCGAGCAAAAACTTTACCTTTTATTAAAATATTACTCAATCAATAAATATTACTTTTATCTTTTTTAAAAAACTAGACGTCAATATCTTCCTGTTTACCCACCCAATCCAAACTAAAATTTCTCAAAGAAATAGTGTTTATATAAGTATTTATTGAACATTTAATTATAAAACATACTCTTTCTATTTTGAAATATCGTTTAAGGTAGTTGCATTCATATAAGAAATAAAACAAAATCTCTATTATACACTTAATTAACTATTTTATCCTACTAGTCTAATTATTTTTATTTAAGGGGTAAAGTTGTAAAATTTTCCCGCTATTTTTCTTGAAAAAAAAAGTAAAATGACTTGTATTAAAAAACAAAAACAAAAGTAAAAAACGACTTGATTTCAAAATAGATGGAGTATTTCTTTTTATTCGATATTTAAATTACACTTATGATATAAATTTATGCTATTTCGTATATCATTTGAAAAAAATATTTAATAAGGGTTCGGGCACGAATCGAGTTTCGCTTCAGGCCCCAACTTCTTCAGATACGGGCCTGACTGAAGCAGAATCAATTTTTCCTCTTCCTTTGTCCAAGCTACTCAATCGCAGCTGTGGCTCAATCTTTTATGACATTGATCATCAAGGTTTTGGCTCACTATTCTCAACCATGTGTAGTTTGGATCGTCAAATATGGAGCTCAGAATCTAATCACTTTGAGGAAGTTCGTTAGATATTCGAGAAAAAATATGCTATTTGGTGAAAGATGAAAAGCATCACCAACATCTATTGAAGCTACATGAGTCATCATCCACGTTATAAGCCACCTATTGCGTTGTATAAAAAGACAAAATACTAAAATAAATAATATATGAGCAATATATACACGCACCACTATCTAGAATTATTAAACCGAGATAGAATGCCTATATATATGATGTATGTAACCTATGTGTGAGTGAATATTATGAGTGCTTGAGGTGTCATGTGTGTTGGGTTTTAAGCCCAATGGGCCTGGGCCCAAATGCGGATATTAACCACTAAGAGAAGAGCTAAAACTATTTTATTAAATCGAGAAGACGTCGATCACCGAATGAGTAATTGTTGAAAGATTACGAATCTACGTTTCGAGACGAATCTAACGAATATTAATTTGCTCAAAAACCGATATCGGGTGAATAAAAAATTAATTAGTAAAGTCAGCCCAAATAAAATAAAAAATAAATAAATAAATAAATAAAATTGATGATGTGGTGGGTTGATGACGTGTCACTGACACGTGGGCTGACGAGGTCGACGTGGCGCTGATTTGGTGCTGACCGGGCGCGCTGATGTGGCTGATGAAAGGGTATTGCTGGAATAGTCCAACAGTTATGACTATTTGCATATACACCCAGTTATGTCTATTTACAATTCGGCCCACTCAAAGGAGGTCAATAGAAAAGTTGCAACTTTCACGAATTGACCCCTACAGCTTTTCAGAAGCTATAAATAGGTCCCCTGACAGAATATAAATTCATTCAATTCACTCACAGCATTTCATATAAAGTTGACAACATCTCCCTAGGTATAAGAAAGCAAGAAAGGCTCGAGTATTTCGCCCGATAATCTCGTTACGGTATGCGACGTTTCGAAATTCCTGAAGTTGTTATCTTCGGGACGTATTGCGACAACCCGAGGTACTGAAACACGGGGCAATAACGTCATACCAAAAGCGTACGACGTACGTGCCTCGACTTCACTTAATAAGACGAAACTTTGTCCGAGTTTTACGAGCGCCACCAACGAGACGTCCAACACCGGGAACCAATAATCGTAAGACGTTATTCTGTCTGATCGATAGCGACAATAGCGAATATTCCCACCGTCGTTCCGCTAACGGGAAATAGCCACGTCGAAAGGTCGGCAAAATTCAACGGAGCCGATTTTCAAGAGATTTCAACAAAAAATGCTTTTTATTTGACGAATTTGAACCTGGTGCGCTTTCTGAAAGAGCTTCCGTCCCAGGTGATTGCCGACGGCACCGCAGACGACGACGCACTCGAAGTGGACGGACAACAACAGGCAGCGTTGGACGTGGAATCATAATGATTTCATGTGTCGTAACTATATTTTGAACGCCTTGGACGACTCCCTATACAACGTCTACTTAGTCGCTAAAACGGCTAAAGAGTTGTGGGACTCGTTGGACAAAGTACAAAACCGATGCCGCCAGACTGAAGAAATTCGTTGTCGGCAGGTTTTTGGACTATACGATGACCGACTCCAAACCGGTGTTGGACCGGGTCCGTGTTCTGCAGTTGATAATTCACGATATACACGAGGAGAATACGCAGATCAGTGAATCCTTCCAAGTAGCTGCTAAAATAGAGAAGTTGTCGCCCCTTTGGAAAGACTTCAAGAACTACCTGCACAGGCCTAAGAAATGGGGCTTGAGGACCTGATCGTGAGGCTTCTAATCGAAGAAGATAATCGAAGGATCGAGGCCAAGAACAAAAGGGGCAGCGTGGAGGCACGTGCGAACCTGGCCGAATCTAGCACCGGCAGAAAGCGCAAGAGGCCTAATACGACGCAGCAGAAGCCGAACAAGATAAGGGACAACTTCTACAACTTCGACACACCTGGGGATATAGCCAAGGACTGTCGGATGAAGAAAAGGAGCAAAAAGAACCAAGCTCACTTGACCGAGGCAGAGTCGGGGACAGATCTGACAGAGATGGACCAAGCCGCCGTCGTATACGAGGCCAACGTGGTGGATAATCCTAGATCGTGGTACATCGACTCTGGAGCGACTCACCACATCTGCTCTGATAAAGAGATGTTTTCAACCTACATCCCTATCTCAGGCAGAAAGTTATTTATGGGTAACTCAGCCACTTCCGATATCGTCGGATAAGCAAGAGTGGTGCTGAAGATTCGGGCAAGGAACTCACTCTTGTAGACGTGCTGCATGTGCCAGACATCTGCAAGAACGTGGTGTCCGACTCCCTGTTGAGCAAAGCCGGATTTAGACAGGTGTTTGAGAGTGATAAATATGTATTCACCAAAATCGATCATTTCGTAGGAAAGGGCTACCTCGAGAAGGGGCTCTTTAATATGAATGTAATGCTTGTAATACGCGAGATTGAGTTCGCTAGTAATAATAAAGAAAGTTCATCTTACTTGGTTGAGTGTTCCCATTTATGGCATCATAAATTAGGACACGTGGGTTTAAATAAATAAAAAGTTAATAAGTTTAAACCTGCTTCCACAAATGGAAGTCGACTCACAACAAAATGTGAAGTCTATGTCGAGGCAAAGATGGCCAAGGCACCGTTCTTCTCTGTTGAGAGAAGTTGTTCGCCTCTAGAATCCATAAAGATATATGTGCTCTGAAGTTCGTGCAGACTAGAGGTGGAAAAAAGTACTTTATTACTTTTATCGATGATTGCACGAGATTTTGATACGTATATTTGTTAAGTGGCAAGGACGAGGCTCTTGATGCCTTCAAAAGATACAAGAGTGAAGTTGAGAATCAACTAAACTCACGAATAAAAATAATTCGAAGTGATAGAGGAGGAGAATAAGTGGCGCCGTTCGAAGAATTTAAGCACGACATTATTCATCAAACAACTGCGCCTTATTCACCTCAGTCAAACGGCGTTGCTGAACATAAAAATAGGTCTCCTAAGGAGATGATGAATGCTATGTTGATCAGTTCTGGCAACCTCAAAACTTGTGGGGGGAAACAATCCTCTTGGTAAACTGCATTCTAAATATGATGCCACACAAAAAGAAAGAAAAGACTTCATAAGAACTATGGAAAGGTAGGACTCCGTCCTAGTTACCTGAAAGTGTGGGGGTGCCTAGAAAAGGTCGAAGTACCTAAATCTAAACAGGTTAAGATAGGACCCAAGACTGTTGATTGCATTTTCATCGATATGCTAATTAACAGTAGTGCATATAGATTTCTTGTGCACAAATCAGAAAACCCTGAAATGAACACAGGGATGATATTTGAGTCGAGGAATGCGGTATTCTTCGAGAATATCTTTCCAAGTAAGGAAAAGAAAAAATAAACTACAATAAGCGAACTACTTGCCGTGGGGAGTTCACCTCAAGAAAACGAGGAACCACGACAAAGTAAACGTAAAAAGGTGGCCAAATCATTTGGGCCTGATTTCCTAACTTATATGTTAGATAATGAACCACGGACTTTGCAAGACGCATTGTCTAGTCCAGAAGCTCCGTTCTGAAAAGAAGCTGTTAACAGCGAGATTGGGTACATTATGCAAAACCATACATGGGAGCTGGTAGATCCCGAAAGGGTGCAAACCTTTAGGATGCAAATGGATCTTTAAAAGGCTTAAGACCGACGGATCAATCAAACAATATAAAGCTCATTTAGTATCTAAATGGTTTAACCAAAAGGATGGGTATGATTTCTTCGATACCCACTCACCCGTGACAAGGATTACATCCATACGGGTCTTGATCGTTATAACAGCGTTGTATGATATCGAGATACACCAGATGGACGTGAAAACGGCATTTCTATATGGGAAACACGAGGAAGAAATATATATTAGGCTGTCTGAAGGGTTTATTGTACCCGGGCAGGAAAATAAAGTGTGCCAACTTGTGAAGTCACTTTACGGGCTTAAGCAAGCGCCGAAGCAGTTGCACGAGAAGTTCGACATGAAGATTTTGTCGAATGGGTTTAAGATTAATGAGTATGATAAATGCGTTTATATAAAAAGCACACTCAGTTTGTGATTGTCTGTCTTTACGTAGACGACATGTTAATCATGAGAAGCAGTCACAGAATAATCATGAATACAAAGAATATGCTGAAAATTATTTCAGTATGAAGGATATGGTTTGGCTGACGTCATTTTGGGAATAAATGTCTCTAAGACGTCCGAATGAATTGTGATTACACAACCTCACTATGTTGAGAGCGTGTTAAAGAGATTTAACGCCTTCAATGATCCTCCGGCTAAGACACCTGTGGACACTAATGTACACTTAGCCAAAAATAGAGGAGAGCTCGTGTCGCAACTCGAATACGCTCGGGTGATTGGCAGTCTGAAGTATTTGTCTAACTGCACTAGGCCTAACATAACATACTCAATTAGTACACTGAGTATGTTTACGAGTAACCCGGGTAGCAGCCACTGGGTAGCACTAAGAAGGGTGCTAAGATATCTGAAGCACACTATTAATCACGGTATAGTATACATGAGATATCCCGCGGTACTAGAATGGTACTGCGATGCGAATGGATATCTGATAGTAAAGACTCTAAATCCACCAGTGGTTAAATATTTACCATCGGTGGAGGAGCAGTTTCTTGGAAGTCCTCCAAACAAACGTGCATAGCTCGATCCACGATGGAGTCGGAGTTCATCGCACTAGATAAAGCCGGCGAAGAAGCAGAATGTCTTCGAATTCCTGGAGGGTATTCCGTGTTGGAATAAACCAGTGCCACCAATTATTATTCACTGCGGTAGCATGGCGGCTATCGACAGGGCACAGATCTGTATATATGATGGCAAGTCTCGGCACATTCGTCGGAGACATAACACCGTAAGACAGCTTATCTCTAGCGGAATAATTTCCACTGACTACGTAAAGTCAAAGGAAAATATTGCGGATCTGCTCACAAAAGGCATAGCTATAGATCAGTTAGAAAATGCAGTAAGAGGAATGGGACTAAAATCACACACCAAAGAACGAAAATAGTGGTAGCTCAACCTTGATGAGTGGAGATCCCACGAACTTGGTTCAATGAGACAACTAAGCTGTGATTAGTTCAGTAGTATACTTGGGAACTAAATAGAGTCCATTCTCGACCAAGTAATTTCCCGATGACGCGTGGTTAGGGTAAGCAAGCATGCTTTTAATGGTGACTATTCCTAAGTGGTGGAGTATTTCGGCTACTCCAGGATTAAGTCCTAATAGTCGGTCACCTATATAAGTGTGAAGTGGGGCCGCTTCAATGGAAAACACTTATGAATCGGAGATATGGTCCACGGCCGAAACGGACACAAAATGATAATCGAAAGAGATCAGATTCATCACTGTGTGTGTACTGTTGTCTTGGTTTACACAAAAGCCGCCAGTTCAAGACACCGCGTTCACTGAGCAGCGAGTAAATCCTATAGTATTTCATTAAGGAAGGTTCAAAGCCACAAGCTACCTATCTCTAGCAATGATGGGTCGTCGGGACATTCTTGCAAGAGTCAGCATGCATAACATTTACATTAATTTTCATTCTTGTGGGGATTGTTCGGTTTTAAGCCCAATCGGCCTTGGGACCAAGTGTGGGTATGAACCCACTAAGAGAAGAGCTGAAACGATTTTATTAAATCGAGAAGACGTTGGTCACCGAACGAGAAATCGTTGAAAGATTACGAATCTACGTTTCGAGACGAACTAACGATTGCTCAAAACCGATAGCGGGTGAATGAGGAATTAATTAGTAAAGCCAGTCCAAATAAAATAAAAAAAATACATAAATAAAATTGATGACGTGGCTGTTTGATGACGTGTCACTGACACGTGGGCTGACGAGGTCGACGTGGCACTGATTTGGCGCTGACTGGGCGCGCTGATGTGGCTGATGAAAGGGTATTGATGGAATAGTCCAACATTTGTGAATATTGCATATATACCCCTAGCCAATAGTTATGTCTATTCACAATTCGGCCCAATCAAAGGAGGTTGGTCGCGTTGTAAACGGCAAAAAAAAATTATAATCATATCAAACGAGTACAGCAAAAATAAGGATCGTCTCCTCAGGGAAAATGGTTGATTTATTTCTAGTTCAGAATTTGATTAATAATAATAATAATTGTAATAATATCAATCATAATAATAATATTACAATAATGATATGTATAACAATAATAATATTAAGGGGTGTGAATGTTGAGGCTTCAATATTGGCAATGTTAGGGTAACATTCTAGCCAACATTTGTTGGCCGAGAATGTCTTTTTTCTCAGTTTTATCTTTCATGCCCAAAACTTGTTTAATCCGTATGTTGGCTATTTTAGTGATGTGCAGGACTTATATAAGGAAGGGAATGGATCAAACCATGTGGAAAACGTGTGGAACTGCTTGAACGAATTTGGGAAGAGCACTTACCTTAAATAGAAGATTTGAAGATAAAAAAAGAACTACTCAAGCTACGACCAAAATCAGAAGATCTGAATATCAAAGAGAATCATTCAACCAGCTACCATAAATAGGAGATAAGAGATCGGCCAAAGATTCGAACTAAATATATACTATATTTAGAGAGATCTTCGAAGAGATATTCAAGGGATGTTTTACCAATTCACGATGGAGCCAAGACCTTTAAATAAGAGTTATTTTCGAGCTGCAAAGTACGACTTTCGAGAGAGCTTTCATGGAGTAACTTTGAGCGACATATTGAGCGAAAACGATGAGCGAAACGCATATCGAGTTTGAGCGAGTTTTACATATTGCGAGAGTTGTCTTTTAGTCTAGCTTTTCAAAGGTCGAAAGATCTTGTAGTTTGCAGAATCCTTTTTGATTCGTAGGTTTTGCTAGACGTGTTTTTAACTATCCTTTTTGATAGTTTGTAATCCATCTTTATAGAGGAGTTTTGCGCCTTGAGGCACGCATCAAGTTATTTGACTTGCTGCACAAAATCATCTCATGAGTTCGTTTCGTTTCGTCTTCTTATCATTTCCGCTGTGCGTTTAAGAGTGATAGAAAATGTTAGCCTAACATTTAGTCCAACATCCGGTTTCAACTTAGTGTCTTACATCCATATCGAACGAGACCACTTCAAGGGGGGTTTTGGTGAGTTTTTTAATGCAATAGTGAACTAAAAAATAACGAAACTAACAAGGATAAAATAATAGTCGAAGGAATTACTGTCGACCTAGATTTATTTGACTAGGCTTCGTATAATCTTTCGACTATGGAAGATTTAACCGCTAGCATATTAACGATAAAGCAGTTAAAATTAATTAATACTAATGATATATCGAAATAGACAGTAATACACTTACGATGTTGTGAAATTCAGCTTTGTGAACCTTTCTACTTGATAAAATTCATAGCCGAGTCAAAAGAAAATAAGCGATATGTGAACGAACGGGAAGGTATTCTAATGATGAGTTGATGATTGTAATATAAAGAACAAGCTTAATTAAAATCATTAAACGAAAGGAATAAAAGGTACCAGCGTCACAAAGCATCTGAAAACAAAAAAAAAAAAGAAAATTGAACAGATAAACCTTGCTACACTGAACTCACGATCGATCTCTCAACTTCATCTCTGCTCTCGTTTCTCACATAAATTCATCACGTACGCTCCATATTTTATTATCTATCCTCTCTCACATGCTCTTAATATAAAATAGAAATATAAGGATAAAAGTACTAATGTCCACAGCCCCTTTTTGTGTCTCTCTGTTACACTCTCAATAAAATGAAGATAAAGCAGGAAATGAAAGCAGAAAATGAAAACAGCAGTGCAAAACACTACAGGCCTATTCTATTCGATGCTCCCTCCCTCTGTTGAGTTTAGCTCTTTTTATAGAATCGTTCGAAGCGAAGTGAACAAATCGTCTCAGTCATTGTTGTGTGCTTGCGCAGCCCCTTGGATGCCTTGAACAGTGTGCTTGGATCTTGAGCAGTTCGCTTGATGTGAGATGTTTGTTAATCTTCTCTTCTTTGTTTCTTTTTTTTCTTGCGCGGCCGTCTAAAAATCTACACCAAGCAGCCCAAAATCATATATATCATGCGTTATTAGATCTGATCTTTATCTTGGACAGTAGTTGATTGCCACTTTGCATGTGATTGGTCAAGCTCCATGTGGTTCCTTTCGTTTCTTGACTTTGCTACTCAACTTCTTATTTGAATGAAAGTGATTCTTTTGGCTTCACCTTTGTGTGTGGCTTTCAATTATCGTTACCAAGTCAAATAAAATAATAAGTAGCACAATATATGTTACAAGTTGAAAATAATATTAGCTCAAATATTGTGTAATTTATTATCTATCATAGGTCAACAGAAAGTTGCAACTTTTCACGAATTGACCCCTGCAGCTTTTCAGAAGTTATAAATAGGTCCCCTGGCAGAATGAAATTTCATTCAATTCACTCCCAGCATTTCATATAAAGTTGCCAGCATCTCCCTAGGTATTAAAAAAGCAAGAAAGGCTCGAGTTTTTAGTAGATTCGCCCGATAATTTCGTTACGGTGTGCGACGTTTCGAAATTCCTGAAGACGTTGTATCTTCGGGACGTATTGCGACAACCCGAGGCACTGAAATACGGGGCAATAACGTCTTACGGAAAGCATACGACGTACGTGCCTCGACTTCGCTTCGTAAGACGAAACTCTGTCCGAGTTTTACGAGCGTCACCGACCAAACGCCCAACACCGGGAACCATCAATGTGCGTGTAAGAAATAATATAAAAATGTATATGTAATAAATACATTGACCATATCTCTTGAGCTCGATCATTTAAATATCTTACCATTGGTATCAAAAGCAACATTTTAGGATTTGCTGATATGGGGTTATTAGTGAGTCGTGCTTGATTCATTTTTTCCAACTCTGAGCACAACCCATTATATTATATAACTAATCACAGCTCAACCTCAACTCATAAGCTCTTTCACTAGGTAGGGAGACTCGAAATAATAATCTCGAAAAAATTTTAATTCTGAGGTAAAAAAAAGGGAGTTACTATTTACCGCCCCCTTTTTACTTGTTACGCCCCCCTAAAGGGTTGAAAAAAGACATTTTTGTCCTATGTTATTTAAATTAAGTTAAAAAGGTAAAATATAATAAAAAGTAAGAATTTGTATTTAAAATCCTTTACCACACAACACTTTCAAATCACACATCCAAATCACACAAAAAACAGAAAATTTTGCAAATTGCAATGGATCGACGACAAGGAAAGGGAAAGGGAAAGGGGGTGCTGTCACGATTGGTAAGAAAATTGTCGTAAAATTCATTCATACGTAGATAGATTGTCGAAAACGGGTCGAAATAGGCTGAAAAACGGCCGATCGGATGCAAAATAGGGCGGAAAAACGGCACGGCCGAAGCGAAATTTCGGCCGGCCAAGTCACGACCGAAATCAGATTTCGGTCGGATCATGTTCCGGCCGAAATTAGGTTTCGGTCGTTTTTTTTTATTTTTATTTTTTTAAATAAATATCTAATTGCAGCCCAAGGGTGGGAAGTCCCTACTCGGAGGGAGCAGCAGATCCCCCCGTTGGATGGATCTGGAGCGCGTCACACGAGGGCGCGCGACGTTGATGCATCCGTTCGTAGGGAACATGAGGAGGAGAGGCGGTAGCGCGGCTGATTCTCATTCCGTATATGCGGATTACGATCCGCATGCGGATGAGGAGGCGCATGCGGATGAGGAGGTGCCCTACGATGCGGCATCGTTTATCCGACGACGATGCGATACCGGTCTCCTCAGGTAATTCTCTTCTCCATTATAAACTGACTTGCGATGTCGTGTCTTAATATACGTACAAAAAATTAAATTTATTTTTGGGGTATTCGTAAAAAATAAAATAGGGAGCAAGCGCTCCAGGGTCGTAAATGACGATTCCTGGAAGGTGCAGGGGCCACAGCCAGGTGGTCCAGAAGATGGCGATGTGATCCCTAGTTACTTGGGCACATCGCGCCCCGCATTTGCTTACCAAACGTGCCAATAGACCCTTTCTTTTGACATTTCACTTTCTCAAATAGACGATTCATTGCGATTTGATTTTTTTTTATGTTTGACTCTGATTTGGATGTGTGATTGCGATATCAAAAGTGTTGTATGGAAAATGACTTTAAATAGAAATTTAAATTGAAAAGGGCAAAATCGTCTTTTGTAGCCCTTTAGGGGCGGGGACTAGGAAAAAGGATCTGTGAATAGCAATAAAAAAAAAGAAAAAACAGAAAATATTCTCCCCTGCCCAAACCAAATTTTGTAAATGAAAAACCTCGAATATATCCATCTCTGAAGACTAAAACCTCACTCACTTCCTTTTCTCTTTCTCAGCTCAACCCAATTCACCGCCGGAGCTTGGTTCGCGCCACCGCCAAAGAATGAGAATCGCGACCTTAATCTCCAAATCAAAGTGTCCACCACTCCACGCCTTCGTACTCCTACGCCTCCTATCGCCGAACACCGTAACCGCCAGACCACCTATTCTACCTCCCATCTTTGCCGGCGGAATTAATAGCTGTACGGCGACAAATCCTTCTCTACTAGGGGGAACAAGGGCTTACCACGACGGTAGGCCGCGGGGCCCACTCGGCGTTCGTTTTCTGTGGTTTCATGTCCAAATAGGGTGGCGAATTGGCTACTGTGTGTATCATATGCTCTATAGAGTGAGGAGCATTGCAAGGAAGTCTAATAGAAGACCAAAAAGTTTGAATCTCTCTGTGAAAGTATGATTCTTTTATCGGGATTGATATAGTGTTGTACTGCACCGTGATGACAAGCTGTTGAGAATTATCGGTTCTTCTCTGTAATTTGCCTTTGTGATTCTTGATATTTTCGTAGCTTCGGTCATATCCTGCTAGAGAACGTTTCGTTTATCTGCATTTTGGGTCGGACTGGGTATAATTACGTTGCAAGGTCATATGGTCTTTTGAGTGTTCTTACGTTCTTTCTCAACCTTTAGAAACGATGGAATTCGTTTTATTTCAAGGTTTTCAGAGTTATTCAGAAGCAAGATTGGTACCAGCCCGACGTATACTTATACAAGGACTTAATCGTCGCGCTGGCCAGGCGTAAGAAGATGGACGAGCTCATTGAACTATGGGGAGACGTGAAGAAGGAGAAGCTATTCCCACCCACCCGACCAATTGCCCTTTTGGATACTGCTGAAGGGCCTTCTTCCCCACCCATTGCTGAGGAACAGAGTCAAGCAAGATTTCGTTGAGTTCTTCCCCGACCAGCGTGTTTACGATCCACCTGAAGAAATCTTTGGGCTACGCTGAGGTTTGAATTTTCTTTTCTTTTTTTTTTACGATGCCCGTAACTGTTGGGATGATTCTCGGTTTATAGGATGCGATGAAAATTTTACTTGTGTTGTAGGAGTTTTTCATTTTTTAGTTGCCAATGCCATAATGTGAAGTATATGTGGTCTGAACTTGGAGAGCTTTGCATGGGTCTAATGTTCAAATTTTCCCGAGTTTGTATCGAAAAATATCGAGATGTTTCGGCTTTCTGTGGCGCGCGAAATTTTTGTTATTGAAAGAGTTGAACGTTGGCCGTAACTCGAGTTTGAGCCCCAAATAACTAATTTTCGAGCTCAGGCCTAAAAAATGAGTCGAGTAGGTTTGACTAGTTTATTACACCCCTAGATTAGTCTATACTATTATCTAATATGTCTGGGGTGGATATAAACTGCCACAATTTGGTGTGTAACTTATTTGCAATTTAGTCCTCATTTGTAATTTAATTAATAATTAAGTATTTTCATTCACTCCTAATTTTTACTTATTGTACTTATTCCTCTACAACTAAGTTTGTTTTTATATATTTTAATTTCATCTTACACACTAAAAATTATAATTTCAGAATTTAAATTAATTTCAATATAATTAGTTTTAAGCACACACACCAGGTTGCAAAAAAAATACTAGTAATAATAATGGAACCAACCATTGTAATTTGATGCTTTCTCTTCTCTACTATGCAACTTGAAAAGAAAGTTAAACACCATTAGTTATCATCTCATTCCTTTCTCGCCATTCATTATCTCAATCTTATCTCTAATCACATAAAGAAAAAAAAAATTATATTTCCTGCAAATTGAATTGAATGCAAGTGCCCCAAAATTAATCACACCTACCCCAATCTCACTATATAAACACACAACACAAATCTCATGACATATATCAGAAACAAGAGAAAACTAAATCACATTCTTACATCACCTCTAAACTCGAAAAAAAAAATGGCATCGAAGTCTCTTTTCCTCGTCATCCTCGTACTTCCTATGCTTCTACCCTCGAATGCTTCGATGTATTAGGCCATTGGAAGCCCATCAAAAACCTAACAGATCCTACGGTTGTGGCGAGCGGGAAATTTGCTGTTGAAAAACATAACTCGCAGAAGAAAACTCACTTGAAGTTCGAGCATATAATAAGCGGGAAAAACGAGCACATCGATGAGGGCCATGGAATTAATTATGAGCTTCTTATCGCTGCAAAAGATGTAGCAAATCGCATAAGTACGAAGCGTTTGTGCATTATATTGTTAAGGATAAGAAGATGGGGCTCAAGCACTTCAAGTTGCAAGATTAGTTAAGCTTTTTGTATTTTGAATATTAGTTGTAATGACTATAGTTATATATATGGTTGTTTGGTTTTCGATCATTGTTATATGAATATTGGAACAATTCTAGTTGTTCGATAGTTTATATGGGTCTAAGACTAGTAATGGTTGTTAAGAAAATGGAGAATCGAAATATCAAACCGAGTGTCACTAAACATCGTTTATTTAGGCTTCTTGCAATAGTTTAACTCTAAGCTCAATAATGGCTCTTGATTTTTCTCTAAATTTCATCTGTACTTTTATTTTTTTTAAAGAAAAAATTGACAGACCAAATTGAGATCAAATTGACAGTTTATACACCACCGCGCCTAATAAAAGAGTATAGATAGTCAATTGTGCGATCATTCAATTCGATGATATATATTTTCAATTCAAATCCTCTTTCAAGCCGACTCAAAGGTGCATAGAAATTTACTAGTTAAGTTTATTGACCATCGAATTGGTATCATTTCATTAGTTGTTTAATCTACAAGTTATGTATTAATATAACTTCATTTCGGACCAACATATATTATTATTACTAGTACTTTTAGCACACTCTATGTGTGTGCAAAAATATAAATTAATTATTAGTGAAGATTTTATTAAATAATATGCTAAAATATAATGAGGCGGTTATTCTGATTTATTAGGTTTTTTGTTTTTAATAGTAATTAGATTAGAAAAATGATTGGTCAATTTGACAGACCAAATCACAGTTTTTATCCCTCTAAACTCTTTATATAAGAGTAGATTTAACACGGGATATAGACTTGGGCTTCTTTATACTATGTAGTAGAACTTGAATAATTAACGCCGCCTCCATCTATGTGGTCCTTAATTTAGTCAACGAATCATCGTAAATCATTACTACATATCTTAATATTCGGATCCGGTTGAGATCACATATTCCACTCTTGTATTCCACTTCGTATTCCAACGAACGAAAATCGTTACACCTCCCCCCGTCAAGTGTTAAAACACCCGTAAACATCATTACACCTATGGATTTCATTACAACAAGTGTTTAAACTAAAAAAATACTCATTATTACGTATTTTTCTAATATGGCGTAGAAAAAATCAGTATTATATTAAAATAGAAAATACGTAATAATGAGTATTTTTTTAGTTTAAATACCCGTTGTAATGAAATTCATAGGTGTAATAATGTTACTGGTGTTTTAATACTTGACGGGGGGAGGTGTAACGATTTTCGTTCGTTGGAATATGGTGTGGAATACAAAGAGTGGAATAGGTGATCTCCATCGGGGCGCATATATTATTAATCAAAACAGCAATAGTAAACCATTAGCCTCCTATATATCCCTACCACCATAACGTCTTTTCCTTCCTTGGAACGATTTCAACGCATCAATCAAATCTTCCTCTTCGAAATCTGGCAATAATTTGTCGCAGAAGTAAAACTAGGCATAAGCCGATTGCCACAGCATGAAATTGCTGAGCCTTGATTCTCCGCTCGTTCTAATTAACAAATCGAGGTTAGGGAATTCGACCGTGTTAGATATTTGAAGCTTTCGTTCTAACATGGATGCATCGATGTCTTCTCTTTGCATTATTGTCCCTTCAATGATCTTCTGAGCTATGTCTCTTACAGGTTCGGTTATTTCGTTTTGTCCACTGTAACTTATCGTCATTACGAAATGCATGCCTTTGTTCGATTTTGAGATTTCCTCAGCTTCGTACATTGCTTTTTGGAGAGAAAAATGAAGCCTCTATTTGTCTCCAATTACCGAGAATCGAAGAGCATGGCTGCCATAAAATAAGCTCAAAAGCATGCGATTATAGTTTTTTTTATATATATCGTAAGCGAATTTTGTTAGAATTAAGACGATGGATTTATTCGGCGCGCTAAGAAACTCGATACTCTTATAATAGACTAAAAGAGATCCCAAGAGAAATCTCTTGTTCACACCAACCATATGATCGAACTCCCCTATAAGCTCCTACCTCCTTTTATAGGAGTAAAGTAAATATTAAGCTACTAAATCAAATCCGTAATAAGTTGAGAATCATAAGATATGAAATTCAAATATTAAGAGTCTTCATGCGTCCAGATATTTCGGATTTGGCTTCGAATCCTCGCGCTCCTCTTATGATCGAGTACTTCCTTATTTCTTATCGTAACACTCCCACCCCCTTGGAAACTAGCCTTGTCCTCAAGGCTGAATTCCGGAAATAGGCTACGTAACTCGTCTATCGTTATCCAAGTCGCATCATCGTTCGTGCTTCCCTTCCACTTGATTAGTAATTCTCGAACAGCCGATGGGCCTTGTTCTGCCAGCCGTTCCGCTAACACATCCTCCGGCTCGTCGTGCACCTCGTCTGGGGCTGCAAGCTCCGATGGTAATTCATCCTCGACTGGTGATCGCCTACCACTTTCTTTAGCTGTGATACATGGAAGATGGGGTGAATTTTGCTCGAACTTGGTAGCTGAAACCGGTATGCGACCGCACCAATGCGCTCGAGAATTTTGTAGGGTTCATAGAACCTCGGTGCTAGTTTCTGATGTATCCTATGTACGACAGACCCTTGCCGATAAGGTCGTAACTTTAAGAATACTGCGTCTCCGACCTCGAACTGGACATTTCTGCGGTGAGAGTTGGCCGTCTTTACCCTGCGTCGATGTGCCCGAATTAAGTTGTGCTTTAACTGACGGAGAATCTCATCGCGATCTGCCATAAGCTCGGCAACCGCTGCCACCTGATGTTCTCCCGAAAGATATTGTGTCAATTGAGGGGGGGGGGGGGGGACGACCATATACCACTTCAAAAGGCGTAGTCCCAGCCGACGCTTGGAAAGTTATATTGTACCAATACTCAGCCCACACCAGCCACCTGGCCCAAGTCTTTGGTTATTCTGTAGCGAAGCAGCGCAAGTACGTCTCTAGGGGTGCAGTTCAACACTTCTGTTTGTCCATCAGTTTGAGGGTGATACACGGAGCTCATTTTAAGCTGAGTTCCATGTTTCTTAACATTTCTTGCCAGAATATAGAATCTTGATCACTAACAATACTCCTGGAATACCGTGAAGTCGAACAATAGTACTGATGAATTTCTCAGCGACCGTGCGGGCCGTATAGGGATGGGCTAAAGCAATAAAGTGCCCATATTTAGACAGTCGATCAACCACCACCATGATACTATCAACACCTTGAGACTTTGGTAGCCCGGTGATGAAGTTCATAGATATGTCCTCCAAAATTCGATCGGGTATTGGAAGAGCTTGTAGCAGTCCTGCGGGTGCCATCGCTTCGTTTTCGATTTCTGACATATTAAACAGGCTGCCACAACATTCCTCGCCAATAAAGAGAATATGCCAGTCTACGGCATGTCCTAAAAGCTCCTGAGTGCCCTCCTGTGGGAGTCGAATGAAATTCCTCTATTAGTCGAGGAATCCAGGCTGAAGTGGTCGGAACAACTAAACGCCTTTGAAGTACAAAAATCCATTGATAAGCGTGTACGGTGGATGTGCGTTCGGGTCAGTGCTTAGTGTGCGAATAATTTTACTGAGCTCGGGATCGAGCAGTACTTCGTTTTGTAGGTTGTCTCTCCCTAACAAATAATTTTACTATACTCAAGGCAAGTAATTCTACTTCTTCCTCTCGGCGAGATAAAGCATCTGCTCCTTTGTTTGTTATACCCTGTTTGTATTCTACCTCGAACGAATACCCCAGCAATTTCGCTACCCATAACTGTTGGGCTGGTGTGGAAATCTTTTGGTGAAGGATAGATCGTAAGCTTCGATGATCGCTACGGACCTTAAAGTGCCTCCCAATAGGTAGGGCAGCCAGTGTTATACAGCGAGAACGAGCGCAATGAGTTCCTTCTCGTAGGTCGACTTGATTCTTGATGGTGCCGACAACGCCTTGCTGAAGTAGGCAATCGGGCGGTTTCCCTGCATTAATACCGCCCCGATCCCCGATCCCGAGGCGTCACACTCGATCACGAATGGTTTGCTGAAGTTCGGCATGGCCAGCACGGGTGCGGTCGTCATCGCTTATTGCAGCCGTCCGAAAGCTTCCTCTGTCGCGTCGGTCCAGTTGATTTTTCCCGCGCGTTCCTTTTTGAGGAATTCGGTAAGGGGGCGTGCTATGCGCTCATAATCTTTGACAAAGCGTCGGTAATACCCCGTTAACCCCAAAAAACCTCGAACTGCTTTTATTGTCTTTGGTCGGGGCCACCGTTCTGAAATTTTGTCCGGGTCCATGGAAACCCCTTCAGCGGAATAATATGCCCAAGGTACTCAACTTGTCGTTTCCCAAAGCGGCATTTCTTTCGGTTGACAGAGAAGCAGTGTTGTTCCAAAATTTCCAAGTCCTTCGTTAGGAGTTTTAGGTGTGAATCCCAAGATGTACTGTAGATTAAGATATCATCAAAGAAAGCCAGAATTCCCTTTCGAAGATATCGCCGAAAAATGTCGTTCATGGTGGCTTGAAAAGTAGAAGGTGCATTTGTTAGCCCAAATGGCATGACGAGCAATTCGTAATGTCCATCGTGTGGTCGAAATGCTGTTTTTGGTACGTCTTCAGGTCGCACCCGTATCCGATGGTACCCCGATCGCAAATCCAGCTTTGTGAAAAACTCAGCACCCCACAATTCGTCTAGCAATTCCTGAATTACGGGGATTGGATATTTATCCGGAATGGTCGCTTTGTTTAGTTCTCGATAATCAACACAAAACCGCCAACTCCCATCCTTTTTGCGTACAAGTAAGATCAGGCTAGAGTAAGGACTAGTGCTTGGGCAAATGATCCCTGCCGTCATCATCTCCGAACTAGTCGCTCGATCTCATCTTTTTGGGCATGGCCATAGCGGTATGGACGCACCGATATTGCTTTGGTCCCGGGCACGAGATCGATACGGTGATCCGATGGTCTCTCCGGTGGTAGTGAGCTGGGTCGCTTAAAACCCGGGGATACTTGCTCATAATCCCTCCAAGTCCTGTTGTTGCGTCGATGTCATATTATCTGTTGGTGCCTCGTTTCCCGTCGTCCATCCTTTGAGCCAGATGAGTGCTCGCAGCTCGATCTCTTGTAGTTTGCATAGGGCTTTAAAGCTAATTGGTGCTCTAACTAATGCTGCATCCCCCTTTAGGTAGTGCGTTTTCGCCATCCACTCAAACTCCATTGTCGAGGTGGCCTAATTCATCTTGACGTCTCCAAGGCGTTGTAGCCAGTCAACGTAGTATCACATCAACTCCCCCTAGTTCGAATGCGAAGAAGTCGGCGATTACTGTGCATGTGCCGAGCTGAATTTCAACTCCCTTACATTCCCCTTTCGTTGTCGTTTGTCTGCCATCCCCGAGGCAGACTTGGAACCTCCTGTTCGTTCTGCGGGGCAGCGTTAAACTGCTCGCTAGCCCATCCGAAACGAAATTATGGCTCACGACGCTGTCAATCATCACAATGACTTCTTGTCCCCGTAGTTGACCTCTTAATTTGAGAGTCTTCGGTCCGAGATCCCCCAAGGCAAACAAAGGCAGCTCTGATAAGTTGACTTCCGTTTCACTGGCGACTCCGGGTACCTCCGTATCTTCCTCGTCGATTGTTTGCTCGAGGTCGTCTTCTGTTGTCTCATCCTCATCACCCCCAATAAGTAGTCGAAGTTCTTTGTTCGCACAATTATGTCCCGCTGAGAATGGTTTGTGGCACTTAAAGCATAATCCTTTGGCTCGTAGTTCGCGGTATTCGCGGTCCGTTAACCGTCGATACAGTTTGGTCGTGGTTCCTGCCCCCCCGGCTCGCACATGTGGAGGCACATATCGCTTGGTATCGCCTGCTTCTCACTGAGCAGACTCAAATCTGGGCCCGATTTTGACTCCCTGATTTGCCGTTGGTGTCTGCAATTGGCGCGCAGATCGATTCTGCCCGACGGGCCTAGTCGTTGTTACATTGTACTCGCCTTCCTTCGCTGCTAGTAGTTTCTTCTCGATTCCTTTTGCTAGTTGGTACACTTGATCGAGGCAGGTTGGTTGAGGACCTCTACCTCTGCTCGCATAACCGGGTGCATCCCAACATGAAGAACCCCAAATTGCTGTTGTGTTGGTATCTCGCGTAAGTGGGTGATTAGCCCGACGAATTCGTAAAGTAATCGCTAACGCAGCCCGTTTGCTTAATGCTTGTTATTTTTTCCAATTGATTGCCCTGATAGTTGTCGTCAAACGTGTCGATGAGCTTCTGCTTCAGTTCCCCCAAGATGTGGTAGGGTGCATCGTTAAAGCCCATTGTATCCACGATTGCGTTACGCCTTCCGTGCAAACCATATCACTGGCTACTTTCTGGTACTCGGGTGTAAAGTAAATATTAAGCTACTAAATCAAATCCCTAATAAATTGAGAATAATAAGATATGAAATTCAACTATTTAGACTAAGTCTTCATGCGTCCAGATATTTCGGATTTGGCTTTCGAATCCTCGCGCTCCTCTTATGATCGAGTACTTCCTTATTTCTTCTTGTAACAAATTTATATAAATCATCGCGTACCTATATATCATCTCTTGAATATGTGACTGAATTAGGTCTTCAAATATGGTCATCAAGCACTCAATTTCCTCCCGAGGTGAAATCATAAATCACATGACAAGACAAAAGGGTGACAACCTAAAATATTGGGGTTTTAAAAATAGACGGTGACAACCTAAAATATTGGGGTGACAACCAATTCTCGAAAGAGAAAGAATAGACGGTGAAACTCGAATCCCATGTTTCAAAAAGCTCAAAATCATCTCCTTCAACTTCACCATGAAACCTACGTAGTGTCCAAATTGCATCTTCCATGGCCATCCATTATTACAGCGACGTGTTTAGGCATAAATTCTCGAATTACTTCCCGGGGCAAATTAAATCCCATCCCATTATTAGCCTCAATAGCTCTTTCTTGACTTCCGTTGTTAATAGGTGTCGTAAAATAGGGTTTTGTAGTAATTACTGGATTATTAACCGATGGTAATAATGGAGATTCTTGGCTCGAAAGCGTGGCCTTGCTTATAGCGATGAACGACGAATAGGATTTCTTCCCCGACGAAAATAAGTTGGGCAACTTTATATTGACTATGTTTGAGAGCATCATTGTAATAATTGTTGGTCGAAGTGTTTTTTTTTTTTTTTTTTTGGGGATAATGCTATAATACATTGCAATGGATCCTTTATATATATTTTTTTTTGTTGCAAAGTCGGTTGAGGTAATAACAGTAATCTAAGGTCACCTCTTTTGTAACATTATGTATTATTGAACTTTTGACCGACGACATTTTGAGACCAGTTAATAAGACAATTTTTTTTTTTCGGCTTCTAGTCCTTAATTTTGATGACTTCGAGTCTTACCTATAAGATTTAGCGACATACTACGTTTGCGGCTAGGAGATACTATTACGTAGGGGTGTGTATAAACTGTAATAGTCTGGAAACTAGTTAGTTTGTACAATTTTACCTTTAATTTTTTATTTATTACAATTTAATCCTTTGATTTAAAATTTTATTTTTAAAATAACTTACTTAATAATATAACAATATAAAATGACTTATATATATGCACATACCTATGATGTGCTAAATACTAGTATATATTAACGGTGACGAGTGGCTATAACTGCTAGTGTGGTCTGTAAAATATTTACAATTTAACCTCTCTATTTCTAATTTCATTAATTAAATAATTATCACATTTAATCCCTCAATTTTTAGTTATTATAGTTATACCCTAATCATTATTTTCCTTTTTTATATATAAAATTATATTTCATCTAGTAAACATAAATTATAAATTTCAAAACTAAAATTAAAACAATTATATTTTAAGCACACACAAAGAGTATGCAGATAATACTAGTTTGTATTATATCCCAAAGTTTATATTATTAGATTTTGAATACTTGACAAAATTCTTAGCTTGTATAAATTGATATAGCTCTTAACTGTTAATTGCATCATATAGCTGTCAGCTGTTAATTTTTGGGATTAATTTGTGCAGCCCTAATGAAGCCTATTTTTTTCTTTCTCCATATGAAAAATTATACTACCTCTGTCTCAGGGCGTCCCACATGATTCTTCCCATTTCCATTTTGGGTAAAAAATTATTCCAATAATTAAACTAATTACACCATTTATATTAAAAAAAAAGACAATTAGCGTGCTCACTAATAAGTTTTCTCTCTCCGTACCTTAAAAGTGTACTATAATATTAAAATTATGTAGTTTCATAATCTCCGTGCCCACTAATATTTGGTAAGAATTAAATGGGACAGAGGAAAGTATTATTTTCTGGGAACTTTCAAAGTCAACAAATAGCATTATTAACTTGTTATTCAAAGTCAACGACTAACATTATTTTCAAGAACTTAGAAGGGGTTTTTTAATAAAATAATTAAAAAACAAAAACCATTAACAAAATAACTCAGAAATCAAAACCATTAATAAATTAGCAATTTTCATATTCTGTTATTACAAATTAATAACTCGTATATACGAGTTACTTATCCTCGCTGGCGATGCGTAAGACGTGGCGTAACTCTTATAACGTTTATACGAGTTAAATAACTCGTAACTCGTAGAAACTTTATACGAGTTAGATCTAGTTTTTAAACCCTACAGATCCAAAGAAGACGACGAAGTTGAAGAAGCTGCGCGGAGACGGAAAACGAAAAGACGACAGAAGTGCTGCCCGCCGCAGCCGCCTCAACCCGCCGCCGCGACCCTCTTGCTAGTGCCGCCCGACCAACCGCCGCCTACCCGTCGCGACCCTCCTGCTGCCGCGCCGCCCCGCGACCCTCCGCCGCCTGCATGGAGACGGAAAACGAAAATACGACAGAAGTGTTGCCTGCCTCGCCGCCCGCTGCCGCTGCCCCGCGACCCGCCGCCGCGACCCTCCTGCTGCCCGCGGCCTGCTGCCACCGCCGCGAACCTCGTGACGATCTACGCGCGATTACCTCCGGTGAGCAACCCCCGTGCCTCGTATAAGCTATTTTTTATTTTTGATTTGTTTGATTCTATCGTCGATATTGTTACAATACTAATCATGATTGATTTATTTAGATTTCGTTTTTATTATTGTATGAATTTGGATTCTTCTTACTGGCCTTTTGATAACTCGGTGTTGACGATGCAGTCAAATCAACGTAGTCTGGATGTGTTGTTAGATAAGGATGTGATAGATAAGACTATTAAGATTAGGTCCTTAGTGAATATTGTGTGGGGTACGAGAGAAGCACCGAATGTCCTACACGATCGCTTATTAGGGAAGTTGAACGATATGTGTCTATACAGCGTCTACAGCTGTATGTCGCAGAGGGTTGACCCACATTTGATTACAACATTGGTAGAGCGTTAGAGGAAGGCGACTCATACGTTTCAATTTTTTGTTGGGGAGGCGACCGTTACTTTAGAGGACGTAGGTATTTTGTGGAGTTTGCCTGTAGATGGTCGTTGTCTCTCTGGTGTGATCCATACGATGACGGTCACACAGTGGATGGGCGAGTGCGAGCGATTGATGGATGCCTAGTGATAAAATTAAGGGGTCATCGCTATCGATGAAGTCGTTAGAGAATTGGTTGTTGGCCCATCCGATTTCGGATGACGAGGTTGAGGTCGAGTGTTCAGCACGGGGTTATGCGATGCTGCTCTTAGGTGTGGTGATGTTCCCCGATTGTAGCGCCAGCACCGTATCGTTGACGTACCTTCAATTGTTGGAGGATATTGAGGAGGTGTGCACGTTTAGTTGGGCTAGTGCGGTGCTACGCATATTTTTTCTTTTGTTCAGATGGCAAAGCAAGGCATTCCTCGCCTATAAATAGGATACGAAGCAGTAGAGAACAGAACACAACAAATAAATCTTCAGTCAGTCCGCTCACTTTATTCTTACAGTTGTTGTAGCTGCTTTTGTATACCGTCTGTATCCGTGTCTGTAACATCTCCGCATAATAAAGAATTTCTGTCCTCCGGCACGTGGACGTAGGTTATTCTGACCGAACCACGTAAGTCTCGTGTTTATTGTCCAAATTTATTTTTCGTATCTTTTATTTATTATCGTCATTGTTCGGGCAAATAATTATCGGGGATTTCCACATATCCTAACATATTCATTTTTCCACTAATTCCTTCCACCATAACGTCTTCTCCTCTTTTGGAACGATTTCAATGCATTGATCAAATCGTCATCTTCGAAATCAGGCAATAATTTATTGGAGAAGTAAAACTCTGCATAAGCTGATTGCCATAGCATGAAATTGCTTAGCCTTAATCTCCTCTCGTTCTTATCAGCAAGTCGATGTTGGGGTATTCAACAGTTTTGGACATTTGAAGCTGTTTTTCTAACATCGATGCATCGAGGTCTTCTCTTTGCATTATTGTCCCTTCAATGATCATCTGAGCTATGTCTTTTACAGCTTCGATTATTTCATTTGTCCGCTGTAACTTATCGCCATTACGAAATGCATGCCTTTGTTCGATTTTGAGGTTTCCTCAGCTTCGTATATTGCTTTTTGGAGAGGAAAAAGAAGCCACTTTTGTCTCCTATTACCGAGAATCTTAGATCATGGCTGTCATGAAATAGACATATACATATATTATGTATGAGATCATATTGTCATCCAATTTATATATTTCATTCATGGCATTACCTTTATATCAGCTCTCTGATATACACGACTAAAATATGCCTTCGAAAATGATCATTAACCAGTCAGTTTCATCCTGAGGGAAAAATATCATTGAAAGCGCTTCGAATTATATAAAAAAGCGTACGATATATTGAGACGTCAAATGTTTTACATACCTTGGGCGTTTCCAATTCTCTAATTACAGTGAATAAGCAGTGAAAACTGAAATCCCAAGTCTGTTACTGCAAAAATCATTTCTTTTAGCTTCACCATGAACCGACGTAATTGTTGGCGTGGCAGCGGACCCGGTCGAATAATATTGCGGCTAATATTTGGGTAATTAAAGATAAATTGTGGACACCGAGATTTAACGTGGAAAACCCCCAAACAAATCGGGGTAAAAACCACGGGCAAGGAAGAAGAATCCACTATAGAGGAATAATATAGGAGTTACAACCTCTCAATCTATAAAGGAGAAAACTCTCAACCTCTCTCTTTATAGTCGGAGAAAATACCGACAAACTCTCTATTTTTATTCTCTCTTCTCTCTATTATTTTTCTTCTCTGTGGGATTTCTTATGTGGGATGATCTTCCTTCGATGGGATGAGCTCTATTTATAGCAAATGATTTTGCCATGTGAACAATCCAAGGAGAAGTCATAGCATACCAAATTATACGGCGCCAAACCTTCTTTCTTTTAACTTCACCAACCCACTTTTGACCATTCAAAGCCACATGGCTTTTATATTATTATTATGTCGACAGTAATGACCTAATTGTATTGGCAAGTCTCTTTTCGCCGCCCACTTTGCGTGGTCATCCATTATTACAGCAACGTGTTTAGGCATTCGTTCTTGAATCAAGTCATTAAGATGCCGTTGTTGTAAAGTAGGGATTTGTAGTGATTAGTGAAGATTCTTTGCTCAAAGGGGTTATGTGTAAATTGGCGAATGATCTTGTTTTGCCTTTCGATTTCTGGCAAACAATGTGGGATGAAGAAATAGGGTTTCTTGCTGAAATTGTGTGAAGAGAATAAGCAGCCATGGATCACGGTTGTAAAGTTGGCAATTTTATATTGATGACCATGTTATGTTGTAATAAGACGATAATGCGTTACATGGACTATTTATAATACATTTTGTACTAGCCGATTAGGTACTAAACCGAACTCTAATGACAACTATTTGTTGTATAATCTCAATCAAGTCACCACAAGAAAAAAAATAGTAAAATAAAGAAAGAAACCAATGAGATTTGATATTAGCCAAAGAAGTCAATCTTAGATCTCATAAGCCGTCATAAGCCACCATGGAAGACCAAAGGATTTAAAAAAAAAAGAAAAAGACAGCCAAGAAGCAAAGGAAAAGTCACAAAGGAAATATTGAAAATCATATCTAGTTGTTTGAGGAGATTTGAGGAGATCACATATGATCTTATCCTTAGTCAGAAGGAAGACTAAGTACACGCTAGATTATATATATATATATATATATATATATATATATATATATATATGTGTGTGTGTGTGCATGTATGAGAAGAAAAATAGTGAGAGAAAAAAGAGAAACAAGAAAAAAGGAGTGCGTGAGTTTTGTGGTTGCATGTAACGCAGAGTGAAAAGGGCACGCTTGCCTAAGTATGTTTGTATCAGAAAATAGAAATAGAAGAAGAGCTTCGTTGCCCTGTTGAAAATATTGTTTCTCCTATCACATAGCAAACACTCATCCTTCACAGTTAACTTTAAAAACAACAAAATGGTATCAGAGCTGATGGTGTCAATGGAGTCGTTAGAGCCGACAGAGCCAATGGTGCCGATGGAGCAGAGGTGGATAGTAGATGTCCACATGTTAGTCCCGCAGCTCCCCGAGAGTAACTACGCAAGGTGGAGCGTAAAAATGACAGCTTTACTTGAATAGCAGGGTTTATGGAAATCGTCAAAGACAGAGATACCCGACCCGATACGACAGGGTATACGAGATCGCAACAGAAGACTTGGCAAGCTCCTTTCACATATAATAATATCGCGCTTCTTGTCATCTACTATGCGATAGAAGGTAACCTTATTTGCAGAGAGATATACGATATGAGAAACGCAAAGGAAGCCTGGGATCTGTTGGAGAAAGCGAACAAAGACGCTGATTGTAGCAACCAGTTCACCCACAAAAACTAGGCGAACTTGAGACGACGGAGGACGAGAAGAACGTTGAGGGCGAACCCGTACGAGAAGAGGTAGCTCGTGACGTGGAGAGCAAGCTTGATAAAGATCACGATGAGCCGGTGGTTGAAAAGAAAAAAGTCGAACCACCACTAAAACTCGAGACGGGAAAAGACGAAGGCGAATCATCAAAGATGAAAGCCGATGATGATGAAGAGGAAGAAAAACATCCAAAGGCCGAGGAGCCTGTGGAAGAAGAAAAGAAGAAAGGAGCTCCAAACAAGGAAGAGTTCTCCAAACAAAGAATAGTTCTCGAGAAAGATGGGGCGTATGAAGAAACGCCGCCACCACAACCTCCTGAAAGTCGAGGAAATCGGCGTGAAGGCATCAGAAAATGCTCAGGAGATAAAGAACGAGGTCGACGACGCCATGAACACGTCGTCGGACGAAGCTAGAGATTAACTCCACGAGGCAGATGAGAAAGCCACAGAGAAATACGACACAGTAGCCGAGAACGGTGTTGATGCCAGAGAAGAGATGAGAAAGAAGTCAACTCCCCAGCAGGCTGAAGAAGCCGTACGAGGTGAGACGCGGGAAAGCGATGAGATGGTCGCGCATGAAGCCACGACGGAGGCCTTGCGACAAGTTGATCGCAAAGTCGTTAAACTGAGGACTGGAGAACCTACAAAGGCCAGTTCTAGTAAAACAAAATATATAGACGAAGAAAAGATACGCCAGAAAGAAAATGAGATAAAAGAATGGGTCGCGCGAGGAACAATCTCGAGATTTATATGAACAATATGAGGAAAGGAATTAATAAGCTCGCCGATAAGTTGAATTCGGACGAGAAGGATGAAATCACGACGACAACCAAGGAGGTCCCCAAGCGGATGAGCGATAACCCAAATATGAAGGAAAAAGAGGCGACTGAGTAACCACGAAGGAAACCTTCAAGATGCTGACGAAGGCCAAGTCATCAGAGGCGAAAGATTTGGTCGCCATACCGATGAACCTTGAGTACGACGAAACCCACGGAAAAATTGCAGAGGAGTTTGTTAAGAAGCGTAAAGAAGCCGACAATCCCATTTTCAACAACGAGGTGACGAGCTTGAAGGACTACGTCACAAGGATGAATAAAAATTACAAAGATATTTATTACATCACCGAAGAACCGAACCGAAGGGCAACGGCGGTCCAAGAAGAAAATTTAGTGGTAGACTCTATGTGCCGCTTAGTGACAGACGAGTACGACCAAAGGAAGGTGTCAGACGAACATCGGAAAGGTGCTAGGACTAAGGAAGAACGGGTTCACAGTAATGCTGGTTTGGGAAACACATGCTGAGCATTGAAGCGAAGTGCTCGAAGACGTTTGATGACGGCAAGTGGCGAGCTGCGACATACAACAGATGAAAAAGAGTTAAGTTTAAGGTGGTTTGAAAGACCGAAAGAAGATTGAGATTAAGGGGGAATTTGTTGGATAATCTCATACAAGCCACCACAAGAAAAAAAATAGTAAAATAAGAAAGAAACCAACGAGATTTGATATTAGCCAAAGAAGTCAATCTTAGATCTCATAAGCCGTCATAAGCCACCATGGAAGATCAAAGGATTTGAAAAAAAAAAAGCCAAGAAGCAAAGGAGAAGTCAAAAAGGAAATATTGCAAATCATATCTAGCTGTTTGAGGAGATTTGAGGAGATCACATATGATCTTATCCTTAGTCAAAAAGAAGACTAAGTACACGTTAGATTAGTAGATATATATATATATGTATGAAAAAGAAAGAGTGTGAGAGAAAAAGGAGAAACAAGAAAAAGGAGTTTTGTGTTTGCATGTAATACAGAGTGAAAAAGGCACGCTTGCCTAGGTACGTTTGTATCAGAAAATAGAAATAGAAGAGTAGCGTCGTTGCCCTGTTGAAAATATTTGTTTCTCCTCTCATACATCAAACACTCATCCTTCACAGTTAAATTTAAAAACAACACTATTTTGGCATTTGAAAGCAGTTTTTTAGTGTACATCTTTTCTCTTACAATTGTATAAAATTAAATTACTCCATATATCAGCCTCTGCTGTAATTATTTTGCTGTTGTCAAGTCGTCTTAATATTAAATAGGGTGCTTCAATTTGCTCAAAAATCTCAACTTACCATATCTATTATGTTTCAAGATACAAGTTCATATTAGAATAGGGTTGTCTGAGACAATATAAGGTTTTTTTCTACGGATGTGCAAGTCTTGGTCATCCACAAATAGTTTGGTTAGAGCTTAAATACATATATCTACATGTTTTAATGCCGGCCAAACTAATTTAAGGGCAAAATCACCAAATTTCTGTACTATGTTTTCTTTTACTACCTCCGTCCCAACTATTTCTTCCCAAAGATTAGCGGGCACGGAGATTAAGAAATCACATTATTTTAATATTATAGTACACCTTTTGAGGTATAGAGAGAGAAAATTTATTAGTAAACACGCAAATCAAGAAGACTTTTTTTTAATATTAATGGTGTAATTAGTTTAATTAGTGGGATAATTTTTTACCAAATATAGAAATGAGAAGAATTATGTGGGACGCCCGAAATAGAAAGATGGGAAGAAATAAGTGGGACGGGGGTAGTACTATGCAAGAAATAGTTTGGTAAGTCGTGCTTATTAGTTGTCACAAAACAAAGCTGCAATCAATGCGAACCACACCATCACATTCTTCGTGTGTCTCAGATATATATAATCGTAAAATCATAGATCTTACGCAAAAAAAAAAATTGACAACAGTATGTATGAATATGAGGAAAGATTAAATGAAAAAATATAGGGTTAGTATCGTACAAAAAAACTCTTAAGTTGAACATCATTTACGTGTTGGTTAGCATCATGTTAGGATATGCAGAAATCCCCGATAATTTTTTTGCCCGAAAAATGACGATAATAAATAAACGAGACGAAAAATAATTTTGGACAGAGACACGAGATTTACGTGGTTCAGTCAGAATGACCTACGTCCACGGGCCGGAGGGTGGAACTTCTTTATTATGTGGAGTGATTACAGACACGTACACTGACGTGATACAAAAGAAAATATACCGACTAGGAGAAAGAAGCTAAATATATAAATGATCGGCAAAGATCTATTGATGTGGTGCGGTTTCTCCTTCAGCAAATAATGCCTATTTATAGGAGATGGATTGCCTTGATTCATCGTGTGTACTGAAGATAATAAAACATGCTGAATTGACTTTGATTTCTTCCTCACACGCAAAAACAAATCTCGGCGCCTGCATTGTTTGCTTTTCTTTGTCCACGTTTTCCATTCTCAATAGTTGCTTCTGTTGAATGGTCAAAGCTCACCTAACAAATCTCCACCTTGAGCTTGATTCAAAAAATCACTCCGCCTTAATTAATAACACCTTTATCTCCCTCCGAACTTAGCCCTGACGGGCTAGTTTACCAACTTTAAAACACCAATCAAGTCCAAACAATGGTTGAACTTGGAAACTGGAAGAGCCTTCGTAAACAAATCCGCAGGATTATCCTTCGTGTTTATCTTCCTGATAAGCACCTTCTTATCTGCAATGATATCTCGAATAAAATGATACTTGACATCATATGTTTAGTTCTTTCGTGATACATCTGATCCTTAGTCAAATGAATCGCACTTTGACTATCACAGAAAATAGTAATAACTCCCTGACTCTGGCTTAATTCGCCGAATAACCCTGTCAACCATAATGCTTCCTTAATCGCATCAGTAATGGCCATGTATTCTGCTTCAGTAGTAGATAACGCCACTTCATGCTGTAGAGTTGCCTTCCAGCTAACTGCACAACCCCCAATACAAAATACATAACCAGTAAGAGATCATCGTTTATCAAGATCACCTGCGTAGTCTGAATCGACGAAGCCAACGAAAGTATCACTGTTTCTGCCAAACTCAAAACAAAATCTTAGAGTACCCTTCAAGTATCTGAGAATCCACTTTACTGCTTGCCAGTGTTCTCTTCCTAGATTAGCCATATACCTGCTAACAACACTAACAGCCTGTGAAATATCATGACGTGTACATACCATTGCATACATAATACTGCCAACTGCACTCGAGTAAGGAACTCGTGCCATGTATGCTTCTTCCTCATCTGATGATGGTGACTGAGCAGCGCTTAGCCTAAAATGGCTAGCAAGAGGAGTGCTGACTGGTTTGGCATCGCTCATGCCAAATCTCTCCAAAACCTTTCTGAGGTAACTTTCCTGGGTCAGGTGTAACTTATCAGCTCCTCTATCACGTCTAATCTCCATACCAAGAATCTTCTTAGCTGCTCCCAAATCCTTCATCTCAAATTCACCATTCAATAAGGCCTTCAACTGGTGAATTTCTGCAAGATTCTTAGCCGCAATGAGCATATCATCAACATATAACAATAGATAAATGAACGAACTATCATTTAACTTCCGGAAGTAAACACAACTATCATACTTGCTCCTGGAGAAACCATGACCCAACATGAAAGAATCAAACCGTTTATACCACTGTCTTGGAGACTGGTTTAATCCGTATAAGGATTTCTTCAGTAAACAAACTTGGTCTTCCTTTCCTTCAACTATGAAGCCTTCAGGTTGCTTCATATAAATATGTTCATCTAAATCGCCATGTAAGAATGCTGTCTTGACGTCAAGCTGTTCTAACTCCAAATCATACATGGCAACGAATGCAAGTAATACACGAATAGAGCTATGTCTAACGACATGTGAGAATACGTCATTAAAATCTGCACATTGGACCTGACTATAGCCTTTCGCGACTAATCGTGCCTTATACCGTGCATCGTCCGAACCAGATAAACCTTCCTTCTTCTTGAAGACCCACTTACATCCGACTATTTTCTTTTTCTTCGGTGGCGGCACAAGAATCCAAGTACCATTCTTGTGCAGAGACTCCTTTTCTTCATTCATCGCTACCAGCCACTTATCAGAATTATCATCGCTTATTGCCTCCGAATAGGTAGAAGGTTCGCCACCTCCACATGTTTCTTGCGCCACTGATAAAGCGTACGAAACTAAATTACCGCTGTGGTATTCGAATCTCCCATCTCTCCCTATCTCTGGTATAGAATATTCCTGCTCGGTGCTCTCATCTTCAACAGTATCTGAATCAGGTTCTGGCTCATCCCCTTGATCTGTTGAACTCGTAGCAGGGTCATCTGAATGATCTTTGTTGATCTCGAGCTCCACATCGCTGTGAACACTATCTTTCTTTTCTTGATTAGATGAATTAATAGACTCTTTTGAAGGATGTAACATAGAGGACTCGTCAAATGTAACATCTCTGCTAATTATAAATTTGGTTGACTTGGGATCAGGATTATATAGTCTATATCCTTTCACCCCTGAAGCGTAACCGAGGAAAATACACTTCTTAGCTCTAGGCTCTAACTTTCTCTCGTTTACGTGCATATAAGCTGGGCACCCATATATTCTTAAGTTGAAGTAATCAGCAGGAGTACCTGACAATACTTCCTCAGGAGTCTTGAAATTAATCAGTGAACACGGTGAGCGGTTGACAATATAGCATGCTGCAGCGATAGTTTCAGCCCAAAAATCATTTGTCAACCCAGCGTTAGAGATCATACATCGAGCTCTTTCTAGAAGCGTCCGGTTCATGCGCTCGGCAACACCATTTTGTTGAGGCGTCATTCGAACAGTGTGATGTCGAGCAATACCTTCATTCTTGCAAAATTCGTTGAACTCACTTCCACAAAATTCTAAGCCATTATCTGTGCGCAATCGCTTTATCTGTTTTCCTGTCTGCTTTTCAATCAAAGCTTTGCATTGTTTAAATGTTAGGAAAACGTCACTTTTCTGTTTAAGAAAATAGACCCAGACTTTCCTTGAAAAATCATCGATGAAAGTCAACATATATCTTGCACCACCCTTGGACGGAATACGAGAAGGACCCCATACATCAGAATGAATATAATCCAAAGTACCTTTCGTCTTGTGGACAGCTGGCGAATTGAAGCTGACCCGTTTCTGTTTCCCAAAAATACAATGTTCGCAAAAGTCCATCTTACCAGTACTTTGACAGCAAAGTAGGTCCCGCTTGCTTAAAATCGTCAAGGCTTTTTCTCCCATGTGTCCAAGTCGCATATGCCATAATCGCATGGTATCAACCTCCGGGGATGTCGAAACTGCAGCGGAACCTGTAACAGTAGTTCCCTGCAAAATATATAAATTTCCAGACCTGCAAGCTTTCATCACGATAAGGGCACCTCTGGCAATTTCCAAAAGAAAATCAAACCAAGCACACAAATCGCAACCATATCGCAGACATATCACAAATGATATCTCACGTGCATTGAAAAACTTATCCCACTCTTGTCCACTTATAATTAATTATATGTGAGTAGTTCTTATCCGTAACAATCTTCTCTTCATTAGTCAAGAAGACTAGTTACCATCTTTTGCCACCCCCTCGTAATTTGCAATCTTGACTTGATTCTTGAACTTATTGAACTTCACGGTTGTTATCGCCTTAGTTAGCAAGTCCGTTGGTTGGTCATTTGTATTGATGAATTCCATGCGAATTTCTCCTTGAGTCACCAACTCTCAAATGAAATGATGACGAAGCTCGATGTGCTTGCTTTTTGCACGAAACACGGGATTTTTCGTCATCGCGATCACTGACATATTATCACAGTGAATCGTGGTTGGTTCCTTCTGCTCAAACTTTAAATCTTTCAAGATTCTTCTAAACCCAACTGCTTCACAAGCGGCGTCAGTAGCAGCAATATATTCGACCGCGAAAGAAGATAATGCAACTGAGTTTTACTTTCTAGAGCGTCATGATATTATGTTAGAACCAAGACAGAAAATATAGCCGGAAGTACTTTTTCGATCATCCGCCGAACCGGTTAAGACAGAAAATATACCCGGGAGTACTTTCTAGAGCTCCATGATATTATGTCAGAACCAAGACTGAAAATGGCTAAGGCAAGAACGGTTCGGATAGTCTCGATCCGGGCCACCGGCGCAAATGTTTCGGTGAAGTCGACTCCATGCTTTTGAGAGTAGCCTTTAGCAACGAGCAGAACTTTATATTTTGGATTGCGCTTTCTCGTTATACTTGTTCTTGTAGATCCATTTCAGCCAATGGTTTTCTTTCCTTTCGGTAGGTCGACGAGCTACCATGTTTTGTTCTTTTCGATGGTAGAGATTTCCTCGTCCATCGCTTTTTGTCCAGCATTCTTCATTCGATGCTTCTTCAAATTTTTGAGGCTCACTGGAAAATAACACGACTCCAGTGGTTTTGTAAAGTTCTCGAAGTGAGCGTGTTTTTCTTGGGGGGGGGGGGGGGGGGGCTTTCGTCGTCGTCTTCTTGACTTGAAGGAGAAGTCGAGTTTTCCTCGACATTCTGATCCGCCGGAAAAGTTTGAAATGATGATGGATTGAGGTAATTTATTTGATCCAACGATTTTGCCTTCCAGTCCCAAGCTGCATTTTCATAAAAATAACATCTCGCGACAATATGATTTTATTTGTTGTTGGGTCCAATAGACGATATCCTTTGGACTCATCACTATAGCCGATAAATAGAAGCTTCTGACCTTTCTCGTCGAATTTCCCGCGGCTTTGAGAAGGAATATGAGCGAAAGCCACACTGTCGAAGACTCGAAGATGATCGACTCTCGGCTTTTGGTCGTATCACGCCTCATACGGAGTTTTATCTTGGACAGCTTTCGTAGGTGATCGGTTGAGAAGGTAGGTAGCCGAGTAGACTGCTTCGGCCCAATATTGGTTGGGAACGCCCTTCCCTTTCAACATGCTCCTAGCCATTTCAACAATTGTTTGGGTTTTCTTTCAGCGACACCATTTTTTGTGGCGTTCGACTCACCGTGAGTTGTCTTTTGATTCCATTTTCTTTACAGTATTCCAAGAATGGATTGTAGAGATATTCTCCTCATCGATTTGTCCTTAGCGCCTTTATAAGAAAACCACTTTGTCTTTCGACAAGTGCCTTGAATCGGAGGAAGGTAGAGAATGCCTCCGACTTTTGACAGAGAAAATAAATCCATATCATCCGCGTATAATCATCGATGAAGAGAATAAAATACGTCTTGTTTCCCGGTGTGGGCGTTTGCATCGGACCACATATATCCGAGCGAATTAGCTCCAACGGTGCTTTGGCTCGCCAAGAAGTCTTCGGAAAGGGAAGCTTGTGCATTTTTCCCGTAGATGCAACCTTCACATACATGGCTCGACTTGTGAATATTAGGAAGTCCTATAACCATGGTTTTTCTTTCAAGAGATGAAGCGCCTCCCCATTTAGATGATCGTACCGTAAGTGCCATGAGCGCGACAAATCTGAATTTCTGCCTTAAGCGCATGATTGTGGCTAAACAGCATCGAAAGAGGAATATTTTATTCTTCATTTCGATATTCGTGATGACCATGTTCTTCTTCTTCTCGACAATTTGGCATTTCCCGTTATCAAAGTGCACAGAGAAATCCTTCTGAATGAGTTGGCCAACGCTAAGAAGGTTGTGTGATAGATTCGGTACGTAAAGCACGTTCGAAATGAACTTCCTTTCTCCTTTCTTCGTCTGAACAGCAATCGCTCCTTTTCCTTCAGCACTTCTTTGAGATCCGTCCCCGAGAATGATTTGAGAAGTGACACTCGCGTTTAGATCAACAGAGAGATCATGGTTGCCCGCCATGTGGTTGCTGCACCCACTGTCTAAATACCACATACTCTTTGATTCACCACCGTTACTTGAGTAGAAAAGGGTTTCCTCGCTCGGTTGCTCGGAGAACTTTGCATCTTCCTTTTCTTCAGATTTTTTATGCCAACAATCCTTTTGCGAATGGTTTGGAATTTTGCATCTTTTGCATCTAAAGTAGCAATCTTTAGATTCGTGGTTCGTCTTCTTGCAAATGATATACTTGAAGATTGTTCGCCGAATTTTGGATGACTTTCCTTTCCAATTTTTAGTCTTCTGGTTTTGGCAGCCTTTGGAGTACTCCTTTGTTAGATTTGAAATCTCCTTTCGGCTCGCTTGTTTTGATTGGAAAGCTAGTTCGGTTGATTGATTGATCGACCGATTGATTCTTTGCTCATGCGCAAGAAGCGACCCCGTCAACTCGTATATGGTCATCTTGGATAAGTCCTTCGACTCCTCAATGGTGGTAGCCGCATGATCAAACTTTGGAGGAAGACATCCCAACACTTTCTCCCCGACTCTTTTGTCTGGGATCTTGTCTGCACAACTTTTAATTTGGTTTACGATCTCCGTGGGGATGGGAAATCACGAATGGTCTCTCTCTCATCCGTCTTGGGGATTGTCAAAATCTCGCCATAGAGATTGTAGCTTCATGGTGATTGTTTTTTTGGTTCCTTGAAACTCTTGCTTCAAAATATTCCATGCATCTTTCGCCTTTTTAACATCAAAGATGTAAGGAAAAATGGATTTTCCAACGCCTTGTTGAATGTAACGTAGCACCATCACATCCTTCTTCTTCAACTCCTTTTGTGCTTTGATGGTTTCAGCATCGTCTTCTTTGGCAGTTTTGGCGGTTTCAGCCTTATCTTCTTCGTCGGACTCGCTCTCGTCTTGGGTTGGTTCTTCATTGTCGATCACTCCCAAAGATCCAACGAGATAAAGAATATTTGCATTTGGCTACTCCAATAATCATAGAGCTCCCCTTCGAAGATTGGTACTTGACACGGAGAATATTGAAATAACGACGGTATTGAAGTCATCGTGGCTCTGATACCAAATTTGTTGAGAATTTTACTTGGCAGAACTGCAGTGTTGCAGAATAATATGCAGTATTGCTATTACAGGGATGGAATATTAGGTGGCTATGATATACCCGATGTTTAGTGATTTACTTCATACTGATACGAACAATTACGTAGGATATTTATAGTGCTAACTGCAAAATACTTCCAAACAGAAAATCAAACCAAGCACATAAATCGCAGCCATATCGCAGACATACCACAATTGGTATCTCACGTGCATTGAAAAACTTAATTATCCCGCTCTTGTCCACTTATAATTAATTATATGTGGGTAGTTTTTATCCGTAACTATCTTCTCTTCATTAGTCAAGATGACTAACTACCATCTTTTTGACAATTAGATGATGTTGTTGTAAAGTAGGGTTTTGTAGTAATTAGTGGAGATTCTTTGCTCGAAGGGGTCTTTTATAATTTGGCGAACGACCCCTCGATTTTTCGGGGAATAACTTCTGATGAAGAATAGGGTTTCTTGCCGAAATTATGTGAAGGGAATAAGCAGCCATGGATCTTAGTTGGCAACTTTATATTGAGCATTGTTGTAATAATGATGCGCTTGTGTATTACATGGACTCTTTATATTGAGAGCAGTTTTTGGTATACTTCTCTCTCTTTTTTATTTAAATTGTACAAATTACATTAATATCTTCGACATTAAATAGATCGACTCTTTAAATTTGGTCATTAATCAGTTCAGTGTATGTATGTTAGAGGTGGTTTTGTTACATGTTTTAATGTCGGCCAAACTAATTAAGGGCAAAATCACTAAAATTTTCTATACTTTGTTTTCTCTAAGTATTCAATATTAATAGTTTGGTAAGTCGTCCTTGATTATTTGTCACACACGAAAAAATATTAATCAATTTGGACCATGTATTAACACTTGAATTTCTCCATTCAACTCTCTTCATACCTTACTACCATCTCCAACAGTCAACCGCAAATCCAAACGCATTTTGCAGTAACAGCCATAATTTTCAGTGAATTAATGTCCAACAGTCAACTGCAAACGAAAAAGAATATTCTTGTAATATTCCCTTCATCTCAATATTATAACTTTTCACTTTCACTTGTATATTTTACTACTTTACAAATTAACCGCAATATTCCTTTAGAGATGATAAACGTATTTCTTTACGTTTATATTGTTAATTTTAAGTAGTTTGCGTGATTAATGAAGTCATTTCGAAAAAATATAGGACTTAAATATGATTTAATGACGATATCAAACTTTTAATGGCAGTTGTGCGGCAGGTTCGAGTTTCTCCGAATTTACGGGGTAAACAATGTCCGATGGACCTGAAAATTTATCCGAAGCAAGAAGACTCGTTGATATAATTTTGACCGAAGGAATTTCTATTCCGAGTTCTAGATTGGGATATTTTAATTTTTGAACTCACTGCTACTTTGCTATGCAGAAACAGTTTGAACTCAGCCCAACAACCAATTGGGCCCAAATTGAAAAGAGCCCAAGCCCATGTGACGAAAGGAGAAACAAATTAGAAAAAGCCCAAGCCGAACTTTGGTACACACTCACTTATGTCACGACAAGTGATAAGAGGAAACAAAGAACAAGACCCACAAGACGAAAGATTTGCAACGAAGAAAGATTCGCACACAGTCCGCAGACAAATGAAGAAGAATCAACGAGCGCACGGCTCAAGGAAGAAAAGGCAATCTCACGCTGTTTTTGAGCCGTCCAATGGAGATTTTGATGCCCCTCCACCTCCTATAAATTGGTGCGATCTGTTGTAGTTGAAAGGAGGAGATACGCATGGCCGGTTTTTTAATTTCGGTGGCCCCGTTCTTACATAATATATGGAGGCCATTTTGATATAAATAAATAAAATTAATGATTATTACTACTTTTGGCCCAGTTTACGAATTTTTGAATATCAAATTTATGGGCTTAATAAAATAAATTTATGGGCTTTGAACAATAAATGAGAAAAAATAATATTAATTTTAATCTTTGGCCCAGTTTATGAATTATTGGATATCAAATACTAAATTATGGGGTTAATAAAATAATTCTATGGGCTATAAACAATAAAATGAGGCCCTCAGGATTTGTGTGGCCTGTGCAACGGGCCAGCTTGCATGGGTCAATATTCACTGACCTTCATCACTCACGTATCCTTTGTTCCCCTACAATCCAAAGGCATACACCTCAAGCAACCATCTCCACTTCACACACACCAAAAAGCTACGGTACTCACTAAAGCAAGTAGCTCACAACAGAGGCGTCGAAGGGAAAACCATCAAAGCAAGGACCTCTACGAAGCAAGCTGTTGCGGCTGCAACGGGCTGCCGACGTAGGAGGGGCAGTCAACGGACAGTGCAAAGAAGGGCAAGAAAAGGTAAAAACTGAGACGCCCACCACCTGTCCGGGAAAACTCCTCAACGAAATTCAGGGAAGAAACGTGGTTTTCTCTTTGTTATTTACGGTCCTCGTTATGTTGATGTTTAATATGAGCGGCTAAATCCCGTAGTATTTGAGATTTGATGAACCCTAGCGAGATCGTAAGTATGTTGAACATATTATTCATGTGCTTTTTATTATGACTCGGTTACGATATATGCTATTGTTTTGATATGTCTATGTGGTCGAAATAATTATTGGGAAATCGAACGCTACGCTCGAGAGGTGCGACGATTAGACCACTCGTAAACGAGCGGAATAAACTCATCAGTCATCGCTAGAGATAGGTTGAACTACCCCGCCGGATTAGATTCAAACCTAATAGCGGGATTCATCGTTATTTATTGCGGTCTGCGATTAAGTAAGTTAGGGAAGCTTGCCCAGCTTTTTGAGGCGTAGATTAGTTGTTACGAGTCGAAGCGAGTAAGCACAGTTTGGCTCAATCGTAGAAACTCATATACATACCATAGGATTCCTCACGGTCTAGTAATTAGCTAAAATATATAGCTTGTTTGTCGTTCGATCGAACTAGGGGGATTCGAAGTCTCAAATACATTCGCTTTTATAAATCCTCCCAACAACGTTATCGCTCTTTTAGCAAATTTATTTTGTTATTTATCGTTTATTTAGTTTATCGTTGTTTATATTTTTATCAAACAAAAAAATATTTACTAGGATATTTAAACGACGTTTTCTAAAGTATATAGTTCATTTGGGTTCGATAATCGAATATTTGCCATTTCTATACTATTTTCGATAGGTACACTTGCCTGTTGAGCGTAGTTAGTTCGTCAATATTCGTTTTATTTTATTACTCGATCCGCTCGATCAAGAGAATATGTAATTATATTACATATAAGAAATATAAAAATAAATAACAAGGCCTGAATTAAGGCCCAGTATAAAATTATTTTAGTAAGCCCTAAATAGTTTATCTTACCTTATTTAACTAATTTATTTATATCGGACTTAACGAGCTGCTGAATTAATTGTGGGCCTAAAAAGATAAATCAAACACAATATATTAGATATTATTTATATTATATGGCCTAATATTGGATAGCGAACGGGCCAAAGATATAGAAGAATTATTACTAAAATAAGTGTGAAGGTTAAAATTATTCTTTATTATTTTAATTTATAACCAGATTGATTAGTATACAATTTTCAAATTCTTTAATATATTATTTTATATGTTTTATATGTTTGATTTAATAATCAATACAAGTAAATGGCATTGCAATTTTAAAACATCAAACGCATTTTGCATTCAAACGCGATGTTCGAAACTGGAGAGAGAAAGCAAAAAACACATTTTGCGTTTGCGTTTGCAGTACTGTTTGAAGCAGTTTTAGTACATTTTTGTGTTTGCGTTTGCGTTTTACAGTACTATTAGAGATGCTATTAAGGCCATCTCCAACCATTCCTCTATATATAGAGTTGAAACAGTACAATTCCTCCAGATTTACAGTTTTAAACAGTACCGTCAAACTCCAACCATTCCTCTATATTTCCTCTATAATGTAATATTTCTTATTCCTCAATTAAGTAAATTGTTGAAAATTATTGATATTAGAGAAATAATCAACAAACCTAAATTTTCAAATAAGACTTAAAGAATGCAAATTCTTAAGTTATGAAATTTAAATAAAACAATTCTTAATATTTTTATTATGCTTTAATTTATTTTATTATCTATAATATATCAATTGAAAAAAATGTTAAATTAAATAAATTTACCTCATGTTATTTTGTTTTGATATATAATCAAAATTATTACTTAGAAGAAAATATTAAATTAATTAAATTATCGCAAATTATTAATCAAAATATTAAATAGAAGAACCTCGTTTATATTTTTAATTTTGTAGCTAACTATTTTAATTAATTTAAATTCAGACCAATTTAAATAAATAAATGTATTAATAAAAAATTTTTATAGGTAAAAATTATTGTTCTATTATTTTTTTATAATTAAAGTTATTGTCTTCTCTCTCTCCTCCCAACACTGTTCATCTTCTTTACGGTGAAGAACGATTCCAAGCAAACATTCCAAGTTCTCTCTGGTAGAAAAGCTGTAATTTGTATTACTATGTCAGCTTTCATCTTTAATTTAATTTCTGTGATACTCAAACAAGTAAGAAAACGTATAAAATAAAAACAAAAAAGAAAAAGAAAAAAACTATAGCGGGTGAACAGTGCCCCGCAAAAGTTAGCGGGCACTGTAGCGTCCGCTGCAAATAGAGTGGCGTTTGGCGGTGGGTTGGAGCTCCTCCACCGCCAAATCTCCAGCGGAACGCCAGCTTTCGCGTCCCGTTGGAGATGCTCCAAGTCGCTATATATGTTCGGTGAGTTACTACCATGTGTGTGATTTACTAACTACGCCATTACAAAAGGCAATTTGTTTTGTTAATTCTCTATTCTAATTTTCTAATTTGGACTTTGAATGGTAAAACCAATAATGTTGCCCCATCCATCACAACTTTAAAAAAAAAAAAAGTAAAAAGTAGCATACATCAGCAGCTTGCGTATGTATAATGCAACCCTAACAGATATTATTAGGGGAGAGAGAACATTTCATTAATGATCTATGATCAGAACCCCCTCATATCATCTATGAAAATGATAATACAAGCAATCAGAACACACTTGGAACAGGCACGCTTATGATTAATTTAGAAGTAATGTGATCTATGTCTTAATACATGCCCCGAATTATAGAATTGTCCTAAAACGTGAAGCAATATTTTTATAGGACATGGGCTTCTTCTACTATGTAGCACAACTTGAATATTTAACGCTGCCACCATCTATTTGGTCCTTAATTTAGTCAACGGATTCTCGTAAATCATTAGTATATTATATCTTAATATTCGGACCCGTATATTATTAATCATAACAACAATAGTACACCATTATATAGTCTCCTAATATTCGGACCCATATATTATTAATCAAAACAACAATAGTACACCATTATAGAGTCTCCTAAATATTCCTACCACCATAACGTCTTTTCCTTCCTTGGAACGATTTCAATGCATCGATCAAATCTTCTCTTCGAAATCTGGCAATAATTTATCGCAGAAGTAAAACTCGGCATAAGATGATTGCCATAGCATGAAATTGCTGAGCCTTAATTCTCCGCTCGTTCTAATTAACAAATCGAGGTTAGGGAATTCGACCGTGTTAGAGATTTGAAGCTTTCGTTCTAACACGGATGAATTGATGTCTTCTATTTGCATTGTCCCGTCTTTGATCTTCTGAGCTATGTCTCTTACAGCTTCGGTTATTTCATTTTGTCCACTGTAGCTCATCGCCATTACGAAATGCATGCCCTTGTTCGATTTTGAAATTTCCTCAGCTTCGTATATTGCTTTTTGGAGAGAAAAAGGAAGCCTCTTTTTGTCTCCAATTACCGAGAATCGAAGATCATGGCTGCCATCTAGGGGTGGGCATCAGGTCGGGTAGTCGGGTATCGGTAATTCGGGTTCGGGTTAAGATTTTCACTACCCGAACCCGACCCGATTTACGGCGGGTACCCGCTTGTCGGGTATATATCGGGTTCGGGTACCCGACGTCGGGTAGTCGGGTATCCGATTTTAATTGGATATGACTAAAAATATTATAATTTAATACCAATCAAAATATTCGTGTTATATATCAATATCATTACAAGTTACAATATTTGGATATTTTGTATTAATATCACTTACAATATTTGGATATTTGTTTTCAATAAATAATATATACATATCTTTATATGTTTATTTATAAATTTTGAGAATATATTTTAAATATTTATATATGCATTGATATAACAATATCACTTGTTAATTATACAATTAAAATAAAAAATTAGTCGAAATATTATTTAAACTTTAACATCATTCAAGTTAGATATTGATATATGTAATTATATTTTTAATGTTTATGTACAAAACTAATAGTTTTTAAAAAATAATATATCGGGTACCCGAATAACCCGATCGGGTAGTAAATTACTACCCGATACCCGACCCGATTAATAATTATCGGGTACATACCCGACAAATAACCCGAACTACCCGACCCGAACTACCCGAACCCGATCGGGTTCGGGTAAAACCCGAATACCCGACACGCCCACCACTACTGCCATCAAATAAGCTCGTAAGCAGGCGATTATAGTTTGTTTTATATATCGTAAGCGAATTTATATAAATCGTCGCGTACCTATATATCATCTCTTTGATATGTGACTGAACTAGGTCTTCACATATGCTCATCAAGCACTCAACTTCCTCCTGAGGCAAAATCATAAATCACATGACAAACAAAAGGTGACAACCTAAAATATTAGGGTTTTAAGAATCCAATTTTTTCAAATTCGATGGATCTTACACATACCTTGGGACGGGCCCAATTCTCTGAAGAGAAAGAATAGACGGTGAAAACTCGAATCCCATATTTCAAAAAGCTCAAAATCATCTCCTTCAACTTCACCATGAAACCTACGTAATGTCCAAATTGTGTCGTTAGCCTCTCTTCTTAGCCCATCTTCCACGGCCATCCATTTTATAGCGACGTGTTTAGGCATAAGTTCTCGAATTAATTCCCCGGACAAATTAAATTCTATCCCATGATCAGCCTCAATAACTCTTTCTTGACCTCCCGTTAATCGGTGTCGTAAAATAGGGTTTTGTAGTAATTAGTGGATTATTAACCGAAGGTAATGGAGATTCTTGGCTCGAACGCGTGGCCTTGCTTATAGCGATGAACGCAGATGAAGAATAGGGTTTCTTCCCAAACCTATAATTATGCGATGAAAATAAGCCATGGATCTTTGTGTTGGGCAACTTTGTACTGACTATGTTTGAGAGCATCATTGTAATAATTGTTGGTCGAAGTGTTTTTCCTTTTTGGGATAATGCTATAATGCATTCCGATGGATCCTTTCCTTTATATACTTTTTTCGTTGCAAAGTCGGTTAAGGTAATAATGGACTCTAAGGTCAACTCTTTTGTAATAATATGTATATTGAACTTTTTCTTTGACCGTCGACATTTTTTAGACCAGCTTCTTTTTTGTAATAATACAATTTTTTTTTTCGGCTTGTAGCCCTTAATTTTGGTGACTGCGAGGCTTATCCTATAAGATTTAGCGTCGATTATTATGAAGTTGAATGAAACATTGATTGGATTGGTAAACAACCTATTTTGGATTTGGATATGCTACGTTTGCGGCTAGGAGATACATATGTATTATTTGTATTATATATCCCAAATTTTATATTGTCATATATCGAATACTTGACAAAATTCATTTCATATAGCTCTTAGCTGTTAATTGCGTCATATAGCTGTCAGCTGTAATTTTGCGCAGCCCTGTGATTGTGAGGCTTATTATTTTTTCTTTCTCTATGAAATTTTATATTATTTTCTGGAATCAAAGTCAACACTAGCATTATTAACTTGTTGAACTGAATGTTTATTTTTGCATTATGTAGAACTTGAATACTTGACCGCTCCATTTATTTTCCTCACAACAAATATGATTGAGAAAAATATAAAAAAAATCTCATAGCTCTTTCAAGACCAAGCATTTTTGTATGCACTTTGGACGATACACAGATTATGAGGATTAGTTACATTTAGAAAAGCTTTACAGTTAAATGTAAGGCTAAATTGCATATAACCTAGCTGTGGTTTTAAAATTTAAGCACAAATCTCTAGTTAACAACTCTCTAACTCTAACCCTAGAGAAAGTTACAAGCTCTCAAAGATTGCCTGTTGAAGCTCGATTTCTGCCATTGGATCAGATTTCCATGCGTGCAACGGTCAATACTTGCCCAGAGCTAACACTGATAACGTGTTTAACTAATTGAGTAATTTTCCTGCTTTAAATCACAGCCCTTGATCCCTTGCGCGCCAGATCTAACGGATACCATTTAAACTGAGGTATTTATATCTGAACCTCAGATCATGTGCGTCCTATCATCGAACGGTCCATATTAAATCTGGATACTTAGCATATTCTTGGGCAGAATCTGTTCTTCAGTGAGCTGTGATCATCCGGCCGACTTTCCAGCCGCTTCCCGGTCTAACTCCAGTGAGTTTAGGCTCGCAATTCCTAACAGATGTAATAATTTTCGGCGCATTTCCGTGGAGGATGGACCATTTATCTTAGAAGAAGAAAAGGTAGTTTTCGATCTAATCTATAGCGATCATGTTTTGAAGAAATTAAATGAGATGTTACAATCGCGAGCATAGGATATCGTAGTCAGTGTATTTATTGTTAGAGATATATGTATGGTAGTCATAGAGAGACGATATGAAGTCTTTTTCGATGGACCGAAATAACATTTAAATGTGAAGGGTGTGTATGCATGGCTCTAGAGATGCCCACCCGCCGGTTAGCCGGTTAGGCGGTTAGTAACCGGCGGTTGACGGTTAGTCCACGTAACCTAACCGGCCGGGGCGGTTGACGGTTAGCCGTTCCCGGTTGCCGGTTAATCTAACCGCCGGTTAGTCAACCGCCGGTTACGGTTAACCGCCGGTTAACTTTTTTTTATTTTTTTTTTAATTTTTTTATTTTTTTATTTTTAAATTTGCGATTTACTGCAAAAGTTAAATGAATTTTCGGTGTATTTTCGTTCGTATTTTACTATTTTGATGTTAAATTTTCAATATAATAAAATTTTATGAATTATAAATATATTACAAAATTTTAATACAATATAAAATACATATTTTCAATAATTTCTAATTAATTTAGTATTAATATTAGTAAAGTTACATAGTATTTCTAATTAATTAATATTAATATTAGTAAATTAAAATAGTATTTTATTTTTTTTTTACTTTTTTTTTATTTAACGGTTGTAACCGCCGGTTCAACCGCCTAACCGGCGGTTAATAACCGGCGGTTGGCGGTTTTGGGAAAACCCCTAACCGCCCGTAACCGGCCGATGACGGTTGCCGGTTACGGTTATAACCGTAACCGGCGGTTAATTAACCGGCGGTTAAGGTTAAATGTGGGCATGTCTACATGGCTCCTCGTCAATAAATATAATTTTCCGTAAATAAATCATGGACTCATATATTGTTGTTAGTGAGATGTTGACTATATAGCTGCTTTGGTGTGATATATTCTCGCTACTTTTTCTCGTACTAGGGCTTGATTACTACATGCCGACACCTTCAAGAAATGCCATCTTATTATTATCGTATGGTGTGTATTTGCCCATGATGCGTGTATACTACCAACCGCATAGTTAATTCTATCACATTCAATGTCCTTAAATGCCAAACATATTTCAGTTCCAAAATAATGTATTTATTTGGACCACGTCACCCATATTCTTCCACGTAATTACGGACTTCTTCCATTCATAGTACTATTACATGGCCCGAATTATGTAGAATTGTGAGTTGACCTGGATTTGAGAGGGAGGGATCCAATTCTATATAAATTTGGGCTATATAGGCCTCAATGGTTTTGTTCTTTCTTAATATATTATATAGTCAACGGTGCAATGAGCTTAGGTGATAATATATTTTTAATTCGAATCCTCCTTCAAGCCGACTCAAAGGTGCATATAAATTCACTAGTTAAGTTTATTGACCATCGGTTTGGTATCATTTTATTAGTTGTTTAATCTACAAGTTATGCATATAACTTCAGACCAGCATTTTATTATTACTAGTACTTCTAACACATCCTATGCGTGTGCAGAAATATAAAACTAATTAGTAGATGAATTTAATAAATTATATACTAAAAATGTAATGAGTGGTTATTCTAATTTATAAGATTTTTATTTTTTAATAGTAATTAAAGTAGAAAAATTTTGATTGATCAATGCCTGACCAATTAATTACAGTTTTTATCCCCAATGCTCTTTATATAAGAGTATATAGATTACCACCGTTATAAAAGAACAATACTAAACATATATCATTCGTTCTAATTCTTTCTACCACCATAACATCTGTTCCTTCCTTGGAAAATTTCAACGCATCGATCAAATCTTCCTCTTTAAAATCTGGCAATAATTTATTGCAGAAGTAAAACTCGGCATAAGCTGACTGCCATAGCATGAAATTGCTAAGCCTTAACTCTCCGCTCATTCTTATTAACAAGTCGGGGTTAGGGAATTTCACCGTGTTAGAGATTTCAAGTTGTCGTTCTAACACGCTCGCGTTGATGTCTTCTCTTTGCATTGTGCCATCTTTGACCAACTATGTCTTTTACAGCTTCGATTATTTTGTTTGTCCACTGTAACTTATAGCCATTATGAAATGCATGCCTTTGTTCGATTTTGAGATTTCCTCAGCTTCACATATTGCTTTTTGGAGAGAAAAGGGACGCCTCTTTTTGTCTCCAATTACTGGCTGTTATAAAAAGACATATGCATATATTATGTATGAGATATTGTAATCCAATTATATACATTCAGTCATGGTGTAGTACCTATATATCAGCTGTTTGATATACGACTTAATTACGCGTTCGAAAATGATCATTAACCAGTCAATTTCATCCCGAGGGAAAAAAACATTGAAAGCCCTCCGAATTATCATAAGAAAGGCGTACAATATATTGAGACGACGAAGATCTTATGACATACCTTTGGGCGTTTCCAATTCTCTAATGACATTGAATAAGCCGTGAAAACTGAAATCCCAAGTCTGATACAGCAAAAGATCATTGCTTTAAGCTTCACCATGAAACCAAAGTAATGCCCTAATTGTATTGGCAAGCCTCTTTTCTCAGCCCTTCTTGCGTGGCTGTAATACCCGTAAATTTCGATACGGGATTTAGGATGTAATTAACGTTTTAAACCTTCAAATTAATGGAACTAGTATTGGAATGGGCCAAACTGAGAGTGTGTTCAAGTAAGAAATCTGGCCCAAAATAATATTCTACCCAAGTAAATTAACCCACCCAAATTAATAAGAATCCAATTATTAATAAGATAATAAGGCCCAATGTAAGCTCGGCCCAAAGTACTTAGAGAGAGAAGTAATAAAAAATTTCTTAAGCATAAGGAAAAGAACGTCATCTAGCAACTTGTCTAATCATTCATCAATTTCGAAAATCTTAATATCTATCTTATATGCATAAATATCCCAAAGAATGAAACGTTAAAACCAAGGAACAAAGGATAAGAAACGAAGGAGGTTCTAGCTAAGCTCAACAAACTCTTAAGTAATTCAAAGAATTCGAAGTGGAGAAGGTAAACATCTTATTCTTGTTTCGTAACTTCTTATACTGAATATATGATATTATATTCTCCCTAGCTTAAGTAATTAATGGATAAGGTAAATAATTTAAAGGCAAATAATAAAAATATCATATGTAGGGGGAGCTTTGTTTAACTCGTGAGGATACCTACCCTATGTCAAATCATTTCTCACGAATTCCTAAATTCTCAAATATATACACATGTAAGTTAAAGATCGTAACCCTCATTTTAGTACTAAGAGCAAGAGAACAAACATGAACCAAGGAGGAAGGGAAAAAGAAACTTTATTCAAAAGAAAATTCACAGCAGATACAAGGAAAATTTAAAACAACTGAATAGGGATGTAAGGTAGGTGAATCACAGATACACACGTAAATATATTTAAGTGTTATAAGTTTTGTTTGGTATTACATGTGAATTACGTGAATTAAATGACAATTTTGTGAAGTTGTCGTGGCTTATGTGATTCTTATATATGTGACTTATATAAGTGACTTTGTATATATGTATTTGAGGTAAATTTATATACTGTTTTTGTGACCTCAGCTTAAATGTGTTGAGAGTATTAGTCTGATCAGTGCTCTTTCCTCTGCTTATACTCTGCTCTCTGTTCTTCTTTCATTCGTAATAGCCGTTATGTTAGTTGAAGCTGTAAATGGGTCAATTACTAATTGGGCCCAAAATACATTAATAGGTCTAATATGTAAATAGGGCAGTGCGGTAGTATATATTAGTTTTGGCGGTCATTGTACAGTAACACAGATTGAAATCAATGGAATGAATTTTGCTTTTCTTTCGAAACACCTGTTACAAGAATCTCAAGAACAAATCGGAATTACAAAATTCTTCATGGTATCAGAGCCTAGCTGAATCGAGCTCATACAGTAATGGCGAGTCAAGATTCCTCGATCGCAAACAATAACAGTACAGACAATCCACAGAGTTCATCAATCACCAACAATGGTGCTGGAATTGTCCAATTCAATAATCCAATGTATATCCACCCTTCCGACATGCCGAATCTCGATTTGACAACCGGAATTCTTAAAGGATCTAGAACGATAAAGTCTGGAGCATGAGAATGATGATAGCTCTTGAGGCGAAGAACAGGATCGGCTTCATCGATGGATCTTGTAAGTGTCCAGAAAAGGATTCGCCACTCCTAGCTCAGTGGAAGCGCTGTGATGCCTTAGTTAAGACGTGGATCCACCGCTCCATATCAGAAGAATTGATCTCAGGAATTGTGTATCATCAAAGTGCAGTAGAAATCTGGGAAGATCTGAGGCAAAGGTTTGATAAAATCAATGGTGAGAGGATGTACGGATTGTTTAGAGAGCTTTATTCGAGCACTCAAGGTGCATCATCAGTCTCGGAATATTACAATAGCTCAAGACACTTTGGTATGAATATGATTCAATAATTCCTACACCGGCGAGTGAAGTGACAAAGGAATACAAGGACTTCTGCAGCTGGCAGAAAATGATGCAGTTTCTCATTGGCTTGAACGACTGCTATCAGAACATTAGGTCACAAATCCTCTTGATGTCACCCCTACCATCTCACAGTCAAGTGTTCTCGATGGTGTTGAATGAAGAGGCTCAGAGAGGAATTCATTTGCAGCCATCCAACACTGATCATTCTATGGCTCTTATGTCTCAGCTGTCTGGCAATCACTTTAACAATAACATCAATCAAAATGCAAAGAATGGATTATTCTGTGATCACTGCAACATAACCGGCCACTCTAAGGACAGCTGCTTCAAGATACATGGCTATCCTCCCAACTTTGTGAGGGGAGGAAGGAGAGGTTTGGAGCCAGAAGGGGCCAAGGCAGATTTGGAGGTGGTAGGTTCAGGGCAAACAACATCATGGTTTCAGAGATGAGCTGTGACAAGGTTAAGGGGGAGGCTTCAGGAAATCTGCAAGGTTTCACAAGTGAGCAGCATTCACAAATCCTGAAGCTGCTTGAAAGGAGTGCTAATCTTGAGGAGTCAAAGGCCATTGGGACCACAGCAACTGTGAACACCTCAGGTATACCTTTCAATTCTGCTAATTCAGCTCACAAATGGATAATAGACACAGGTGCTAACCATCACATAACCTGCAACAGTGAGTTACTTAGTAGTTTTGATAATGATGCATGCAGAGTTAATAATGTAAGATTATCTAATGGGTCATGCAGTAGAGTAGAGATATCTGGTAGCATTCTGATCCATGATAACCTTAGGCTTAGAAATGTCCTATATGTGCCAGAATTTAGCCATAATCTGCTATCAGTCTCAAAATTGATAAAAGATGAGAATCTGTGTTTTTCTTTCTCTCATGATCTGTGTATTATACAGGAAGTCTTGACTTGCAAGATAAGGGGGATTGGTAGACTAGAGAATGGTCTATACATACTCAAACCAAACCCCTCACATCTGCCAATAAAGGACAAGCTGAAGTCTGCTAGTTTTTCCATTCATGCTAATAAAGAATCTGTTTTCAGTTTGAATAAGAATGATGATGTATCTCTATGGCATTATAGACTTGGACACATGTCATTTGGAAGATTCAAATATATGAATGATTTGCAGTTAAACATCAATGATTCTGTTAGATATTGCAGCATATGCCCTTTAGCAAAACATGCAAGGTCTACATTTCCTATTAGAAAGCTCTCAGCTGCGGCTATATTTGAACTTGTGCATATTGATATTTGGGGTCCATATTAGGAGTTAACTTACAATAATGAGACGTATTTTCTAACTATTGTGGATGATCATTCGAGAACATGCTGGATTTTTATGTTAAAAGCTAAAACAGAAGTCATTGGAATGCTTAGAGATTTCATTGAATATGTTGAAAACCAGTTCAGTGCTAGAATAAAAACTATTAGGAGTGACAATGCTACTGAATTTTTCTCCCATGAATGCAATGCTATGTTAGACTCTAAAGGCATAATACACCAGAGCTCGTGTGCATACACACCCCAGCAGAATGGGGTTGTGGAGCGAAAGCACATGCATATACTTGATGTTGCCAGGGCCTTAAAATTTCACTCAAATGTCCCTACTAAATTTTGGGGTGAGTGTGTAAAGACAGCTGTTTATCTTATAAACAGAACTCCAACTCCTTTGTTAAATGGTAAGACACCTTTTGAGATACTTTATGGAAAAGAACCTTCATATCTGCACTTTAAGGTTTCGGCTGTCTCTGTTTTTCAAAGATCATTGTACAGAAAGACAAATTTCAGCACAGATCCAGACCTTGTGTCTTCATGGGGTAGTCTACCACACAGGAGGGGTACAGGTTGTTGGATTTAAATTCAGAGATGTTTACTGTATCTAGAGATGTAATATTTTTTGAGGATGTATTTCCATGTGCTGTCAATGCTACTAACCTGGACAGAGGAAGGTTTCCAGCACAGAATGAGCAAAGCTATTATGATGAATTGATCATACCCTACCAACAGCCGATGGACAGTACCACAGTCCAACTCCAACCAGATATAGTTGATGCAGGGACAGAACAGCCTGATCCTGATACAAGTCCAGATCAGCCACCCGAGCCTGAGGTAAGAAGATCAGGTAGGATCTCTAAACCTCCATATTGGCACACTGATTTCATATCACCCTGTATATCAGATACTAATATGGCTAATAGTACTAGATACCCCTTATCAGATTCAATTCAGTATGATGGAATTGATCCAGATTATAGGGAATATCTAGCTGCTATTTCAAAGGACTATGTCCCTAAGTCATATGAAGAAGCAAAAGGTGATATGAGATGGGTAGAAGCCATGAATTCAGAAATTAGAGCACTAGAATAAATGGGACTTGGAAACTGGTAGATCCACCTCAAGGTAAAACTGTTATAGGTAACAAATGGGTATACACTATAAAATACAAATCTAATGGCGAAAGTAGAAAGGTATAAAGCTAGACTAGTAGCTAAGGGATACACACAAAAGGAAGGGGTGGATTATAGTGAAACCTTCTCACCAGTAGTGAAGCATGTTACCATCCGAGCAGTCCTTTCTATTGCTGCTGTTTATGACTGGTTTTTGTTTCAAATGGACGTTACTAACGCTTTCCTTCAAGGAGATCTAAATGAAGAGGTGTACATGGTAGTCCCACTAGGTCTTAAAGATTCTGGAACAGCAGAACACCAAGTCTGTAAACTCCAAAAACCATTGTATGGTTTAAAACAAGCGTCAAGACAATGGAGCCTCAAATTTGTTGAGGTTATAAGTAAGTTTGGTTTTCATCAGTCAAACACATGACTATTCCTTGTTTACTATGCAGCGAGGTGACAAGTTTATAATCTTATTGGTTTATGTTGATGATATATTGATTACTAGAAATGGCCTAACACTCATCAATGAGTGTAAAGACTATCTTAATAAAGTTTTTCTTATGAAGGATTTAGGAGAATTGAAGTTTTTTCTTGGAATAGAAGTGGCAAGATCAAAACAGGGAATCCACTTGAATCAAAGGAAGTATGTGCTGGATCTACTCAAGGAGACTGGTATGACTGGATGTAAACTGGCTCATACACCAATAGAAGAAAATAGCAAGGCTGTGAGGCAGAAGATAGATCAAAATGATCCTATCCTGGCAGACACTTTTAGTTTTCAGAGATTAGTAGGAAAATTACTATATCTATGCATTACAAGACCTGATATTACATATGCAGTGCAGGTTCTTAGTCAATTCATGCACAAGCCAAGGCAAATACATCTATGCAGCATACAAAGTCTTAAGATATTTAAAAGGAAGGCCGGGACTTGGACTGATCTTCTCTGCCAACAGTGAGCTGAAGCTGAAAGTCTATTGTGATGCAGATTGGGCTGCGTGTCCAAACACTAGGAGATCACTATCTGGGTTTCTGATAAAGATGGGAGATTCAATTGTCATGGAAATCGAAGAAACAAACCATTGTTGCAAAAAGTTCTGCAGAAGCAGAATACAGATCACTCGCTTTAGTGACATCTGAAGTTACATGGTTGCTTGGTCTGCTAAGTGATCTAAATATTAAACATCTGTATCCTGTAGAGGTCTGGTCCGACAGCAAGTCTGCCCTGCAGCTCGCAGCAAACCCAGTTTTCCATGAGAGGAGCAAACACATAGAGGTTGATTGTCACTTTATTAGAGATAAAATTGAAGATAGGACCATCCAAATTGCCTATATTCCATCATCAGACCAGCCCGTAGAGTTATTGACAAAGCCATTAAGGAAAGAACAGTTTCTATATCTTCTTGACAAGTATGGTGTTCTCGATTTATACGAAAACCATACTTGAGGGGAGTGTTGAGAGTATTAGTCTGATCAGTGCTCTTTCCTCTGCTTATACTCTGCTCTCTGTTCTTCTTTCATTCGTAATAGCCGTTATGTTAGTTGAAGCTGTAAATGGGTCAATTACTAATTGGGCCCAAAATACATTAATAGGTCTAATATGTAAATAGGGCAGTGCGGTAGTATATATTAGTTTTGGCGGTCATTGTACAGTAACACAGATTGAAATCAATGGAATGAATTTTGCTTTTCTTTCGAAACACCTGTTACAAGAATCTCAAGAACAAATCGGAATTACAAAATTCTTCAAAATGTTAGATGAATTTCATATTCTCATATTTATATTACGTACATACATATAGGTATTTATGGGGAGTAGTTTTAGTATTAGAACTTTTGTGAAACATATACAGGTGAGAAGTGTGTATAATTTTGCGGTCTGATCGAATGATAAGCTCATGATTAGTTCTTGGATATAGAATAAATTTCACTATGATAGGTTTACAAAGTTTTCGTTATATTACCTAAGTTTTCGCTGTTCTCAAGATTCTTTGGCAAGCTTATTTAGTTTTCGACAAGGATCAATATAGTTAGTGATTAGTGTAGCATATATCTTCGATGCTATCTAGCTTTAGGTATGAATAGCTTTGACAAGTTTACTAAACTTTCGGCAATAAGTAGTTTCACCGGGTTTGAGCTAACACAAGTGTTAGCGCAGTTATTGAATATTGAGTGGTTTTCGTGATTTTCTCAAATGGTTATTATATATATTGAACTGTTTAAAGGTTGGAAAGATTTCGGCATGATATATTAAGTTTTGGCATTTTCTATCACTTTGACGATTTCAGTATTGCTCAAGTTTTCGCTATATAATGAATTCTCGATATTTTGAGTTTTTGACAATTAGGGTTCAAAAACATTCATATTGACTTGATTAGTAGATATAATTATATGATAATATTTTTATGTCTAAAAGGTTCAGAGGTCTGGAATACTAAGGATTTCAAGTTTCTAATTTAAGGACGACGGGCAGGTGAAATATTCACCTACGATACGTAAGCAATATGTGCTTTATGTGTTTTCATGCCTGCGTGTTTTGCGTGAAATATGTGAATCTTTTTATTGTAATTTAAATAAATTACGTTGTTGCATTTATTTGTCATGTGCATTTCATACTAGAACGAGGGAAGTTCAGATCGTGTGGGTCGGTGATGGATTGATACCGTGTGTACCGTATTGGAGACGGTAACGTTTTGATAAGTGGTGTATATGATGATTTTGTGATTGGTGACTCGTTAAGTCGAGGTTAGTACTCAATATGACACCTGGCGGCAGGTGTGAGCAACTAGACAGATGCGAACGCTTTGTCTACCCGGGCGTGAATTTCCCGAAGTGTGACCGTTTTATATATTATACGGAAGAAGCGACCTGGCGTGAACTTCCAGAGTAGGCTACCGTTATTGTGATTGGCATGCGAGGTGTCGAGTCTAATCTAGGGCCTTAATTTGTGAAATGGGAGATTAGCGTGAGAAAAGAAAGAGCATGCATTACATGTGAGATACCGGGTTTGGGATTGAGTGCACGATTACATCATGCATTATTTCATCTACTGGGCAAGGAGCTCAGTTTACGTGTTGTAGGTACTGACGAGCCTGACATGGAAACATGTCAAAACTAACGAGGCTGGTAGCGGTGCTCCATGGTATTTTGAGGGCAAGGCGGTACATGGATGTGACCCGTGGAGCGGTTTTAGTGTGTTTTGTGTGTCAATAAACTCGAACGGAGTGTGATTGTAAAATATGACGTGTGTGAACCGTGTGCGCATGTAAGATATTTTTATTCCGCTGTAGTATATTATATTCCGCAAGGAAAATTTTTATTAGTTGGGTCTTCCGTGGTTTTCGTTGCGGGAAATCCGCTAACATTTGTACATTAAAAGTGAGGGTCAGTGGCCATCCATTATCACAGCGACGTGTTTAGGCATTCGTTCTTTAATAATCAAGTCATTAGATGATGTTGTTGTAAGGTAGGTTTTTCTCGTAATTAGAGGAGATTCTTTGCTCGAAGGGATCTTTCGTAATTTGGCGAATGATCCCTCGATTTTCCGGGGAGTAACTTCTGATGAAGAATAAGGTTTCTTGCCGAAATTGTGTGAAGGGAATAAGCAGCCAAGGATCTTAGTTGGCAACTTTATATTGAGCATTTTTGTAATAATGATATTCTTGTGTATTACATATGGAATACTTTTTGTAGGAGGCGATTAGGTACTAAACCAAACTCTAATGACATCTCTTTCGGCATTTGAGAGCAGTTTTTGGCATACTCTCTCTCTCTCTCTCTCTCTCTCTCTCTCTCTCTCTCTCTCATTGTATAATTACATTAATATCGTTGATATCAACCTCTGCTATAATCGTTTGCTGTTGTCAAGTCGTCTTCGACATTAGGGTGACTTTTTTCTCTGAAGGGTTTTGTCAATATTTTCGAATGATCTCAATAGATAGGGTTTCTTGGTAAGCCGTGAATCTCTCAATTCAGTGAGATTTCATTTTCTGAAGAATTATTGAAATGTTATTACAAGCCCATAAGCTATAGCAAGAGAATGGTAATTAATGTGCATGTATGTTAGAGGTGTTAGACTTTAGAGGTGGTTTTATTACATGTTTTAATGTCGGCCAAACTAATTAAGGGCAAAATCACTAAAGTTTTCTGTATTTTGTTTTCTTTAAAGTATTCAATAATAGTTTGTCGTCCTTGATTTTTGTCACACACGAAAAAAAAATAATCAATGGACCACATCATCATATTCATGCACGTATTAACACTTGAATTTCTCCGTTCAACACTCTTCGGACCTTACTCTTTGAACATCTCCAACCGTTAACCGCAAATGCAAACGCATTTTGCAATAACAGCCATAATTTGCAGTATTTGTTCTCCAACAGTCAATTGCAAACGCAAACACAAAAGAATATTCCTGTAATATTTCCTTCATATCAACTTTATAACTTTTCAATATCACTCGTATATTTTTACTACTTTACAAAATTAACCACAATATTCTTTTAATTTTGATTTAGAGAATATGTAATTGTATTACACATAAAAAATATAAAAAAATAAAATAAGATATAAAATAATTATTACTAAAATATGTGTGAAGGTTAAAATAATTATTTAATTTATAACCAAATTAATTAGTATACAATTTTCAAATTCTTTAATATATTATTTTATATTTTTTATATGTCTGATTTAATAATTCAATACAAGTAAATGACTTATTTGCAATTTTTGCGTTCAAACGCAATGTTCGAAACAGAAGAAAGAAAGCAAAATACGCATTTTGCGTTTGCATTTCGGTATTGTTGGAGCAGTTTTACTGCATTTTGCGTTTGCATTTTGCCGTATTATTGGAGATTAATTCGCAATACAGTTTGGCTAGTTACTACCATGTGTGTGATTACTAACTACGCCATTACAAAAGTCAATTTGTTTTTATTAATTCTCTATTCTAATTTGGACTTTGAATGGTAAACCCAATAATGTTGCCCCATCCCATCACAACTTAAAATAAATAAATATACATCAGCAGCTTGCCTATGTAGAATGCAACCCTAACAGATATTATTAGGGGAGAGAGAACATATCATTTATGATTTATGATCAGAACCACCTCATATCATCTATGAAAATGATACTACAAGCAATCAGAACACACTTAGAATATGCACGCTTATGATTATTTAGAACTAATGTGATCTAAGTCTCAATGCATACCCCGAATTATAGAATTGTCCGAAAACGTGAAGCAATATTTTTATAGGACATGGGCTTCTTTCTACTATGTAGTACGACTTGAATAATTAACACCGCCTCCGTCTATTTGGTCCTTAATTTAGTCAACGGATTCTCGTAAATCATTAGTATAATATATCTTAATATTCGGACCCATATTATTATTCAAAACAACAATAGTACACCATTATATAGTCTCCTAATATCGACCCAATCAAAACAACAGTAGTACACCATTATATAGTCTCCTAAATATTCCTACCACCATAACGTCTTTTCCTTCCTTGGAACGATTTCAATGCATCGATCAAATCTTCCTCTTCGAAATCTGGCAATAATTTATCGCAGAAGTAAAACTCGGCATAAGCTGATTGCCATAGCATGAAATTGCTGAGCCTTAATTCTCCGCTCGTTCTAATTAACAAATCGAGGTTAGAGAATTCGACCGTGTTAGAGATTTGAAGCTTTCGTTCTAACACGGACGAATTGATGTCTTCTATTTGCATTGTCCCATCTTTGATCTTCTGAGCTATGTTTCTTACAGCTTCGGTTATTTCATTTTGTCCACTGTAGCTCATCGCCATTACGAAATGCATGCCTTTGTTCGACTTCGAGATTTCCTCAGCTTCGTATATTGCATTTTGGAGAGAAAAAGGAAGCCTGTTTTTGTCTCCAATCACTGAGAATCGAAGATCATGGCTGCCATAAAATAAGCTCGTAAGCATGCGATTATAGTTTTGATTTATATATCGTAAGCGGATTTATATAAATCGTCGCGTACCTATATATCATCTCTTTGATATGTGACTGAACTAGGTCTTCAAATATGCTCATCAAGCACTCAACTTCCTCCTGAGGCAAAATCATAAATCACATGACAACAAAAGGTGACAACCTAAAATATTAGGGTTTTAAAAATCGAATTTTTTCAAATTCGATGGATCTTACACATACCTTGGGACGGGCCCAATTCTCGGAAGAGAAAGAATAGACGGTGAAAGCTCGAATCCCATATTTCAAAAAGCTCAAAATCATATCCTTCAACTTCACCATGAAACCTACGTAGTGTCCAAATTGTGTCGTTAGCCCTCTCTTCTTAGCCCATCTTCCATGGCCATCCATTATTACAGCGACATGTTAGGCATAAGTTCTCGAATTAATTCCCCGGGCAAATTAAATTCTATCCCATGATCAGCCTCAATAGCTCTTTCTTGACCTCGGTTAATCGGTCTCGTAAAATAGGGTTTTGTAGTAATTAGTGGATTATTAACCGATGGTAATAATGGAGATTCTTGGCTCGAAAGCGTGGCCTTGCTTATAGCGATGAACGACGATGATTTCTTCCCAAACCTATAATTATGCGATGAAAATAAGCCGTGGATCTTTGTGCTGGGCAACTTTATACTGACTACGTTTGAGAGCACCATTGTAATAATTGTTGGTCTAAATGTTTTTTTTTTCTTTTGGGGGGTAATGCTATAATGCATTGCAATGGATCCTTTATATACTTTTTTTTGTTGCAAAGTCGGCTAAGGTAATCATAGAACTCTAAGGTCAACTCTTTTGTAACAATATGTATTATTGAATTTTTCTTTGACCGTGGACATTTTTTAGACCAGTTTTTTTTTGTAATAATACAATTTTTTGTCGGCTTGTAGCCCTTAATTTTGATGACTTTGTTAGTGTATCATGTATATTAGGAAAATATACATGATGCATATATTTTCCTAATATACATGATACACTAACAGACTTCGAGGCTTATCCTATAAGATTTAGCGTCGATATGCTACGTTTGCGGCTAGGAGATACATATTTGCATTATATCCAAGTTTATATTATTAGATTTTGAATACTTGACAAAGTTCATATAGCTCTTAGCTGTTAGTGCGTCATATAGCTGCCGGTGTTAATTTGTGCAGCCCTAATGAAGCCTATTTTTTTTTTCTCTCCATATGAAAATTTATATTATTTCCTAGAAACTTTCAAAGTCAACGTATAGCATTTTTAACCTGTTGAATTGAACGTTCTTATTTTTTTGCATTAGGTAGAACTTAGTAGAATACTTGACTAGGCGTGCGTGTTCAAGTTCGGTTTAACCGACCGAACCACCGTAGTTTCGGTTCGTTTTTATTAAAATCGAGCTCAGAACAGAGGAGTTTGTTGAAACTGAGTGAAGATGATCGAGTTCACGGGCTCGTGACTGTAGCCTCACGGCCGTGATGGGTTTGGCGTGGTCTAAAGACCACTCTGCCGCGAGTCACGGTCACGTACGTCCCATGTCACGGCCGTGATGGGTTTGGCGTGGTCTAAAGACCACTCTGCCGCGAGTCACGGTCACGTACGTCCCATGTCACGGCCGTGACCTCAGTTGAAGACCTCTCTGCCGCGAGTCCGGTGTCATACATACCATGTCACGGCCGTGACCTCAACTAATGAAGAACAGAGAAGTCTTATAAAGCCGTTGGAGCTGCTGACGATTCTCTCTAAGAGACTTATGACGCCAAAGATCATCTTCTCTACTCACTGATTTATATAGCACAGTATGCGATAGTATGAAAATATATGAGAGCTGAAAGTAGAAGTGCGTGTTTTTCTTTTTTTTGAGCTCTGTAAAACTTCGCCCAATTAAGTAATTCGTTGCTCCGTGGATGTAGGATCGATTGAATCCGAACCACGTTAGATCTTGTCTTTAATTCTCTCAATTCATTATGGTATCAGAGCACAAATCTTTCCAGCAAGCTGCGATTCACTGATTTCAATTTGCGCAATCAATGGAAGAGAGTTCGAATGTGCCACCAAACGATTCAACACCACTGCTCAATTCCACCTCAGTTCCTTCTTTTCTGAACAATCCGTATTTCTTGAATGCGGGACACTTCCGGGCAATTGTTGGTGCACGAGCAGTTAACAGGTGATAATTACGCAACATGGAGCAGAGCAATGTTGATTGCTCTGATCGGCAGAAACAAAGAGGGCTTTGTTAATGTAGTTCTTCAGCCACCAGTCTCTAAAGACCACTCTGCCGCAATGTTGTGATATCTTGGATACTTAACACAGTCTCGAAGGAAATTTCGGCTAGTGTTCTTTACAGCTCGACAGCTAGGGATCTGTGGGTGGATCTGGAAGAAAGATTTGGGCAAACGAACAAGCCCAGAATCTTCCAAATCAAGAAGGATTTGATGATTCTTGCACAAGGTACCCACAGCATAACCACATATTTCACTAAACTTAAGACTTTGTGGGACGAGTTGATCAATTACAGACTGATTTCTTCATGTACTTGTGGCGGAATGAACAATCTGAAGACCTATCAGAATGAAGAGTATGTGATGATGTTCTTAATGGGATTGAATGATTCCTATGCCCAAATCCGAGGACAGATACTTTTGATGGATCCTTTCCCCTCGATTAATAAGGTGTTTTCCCTCATTATCCAAGAAGAAAACAGAGATCTATAGTCTCAGGCAGTGGTCGAAGTGGAGAAGACCAATTGAACAGCATGGCCATGTTTGCAGCTCGGGGAAATCAAGAGTTTGTCAAGAATTCAATGTTGCTAGAAAGGATACCAACAGAGCTATGTGCACGCACTGTGGGAAGAAAGGGCACACCATTGAGACCTGTTATCAGGTTCACGGCTACCCCTCGGGTTATTGGCAGAATGCAAGACTCAAGGGCCCTCAAGTGAATCAGACCTTAGTTGAATCCAATACCAATGGAGGACAGCATAACCATGCCTCTGATTCAACAACATCTGCAAATGATACAATGGTTCATCTGCAATTAACTTCTATGCAGCTGGACAGCTTGAAGGCATTACTCAACCAACAGGGACTGAGGCAGCAGCAACACAGTGCAGATTCATCTGAGAAAGGGGGAGGTACCTGTTTTACTTTTAATCTGCCAGCCAATTATTGGTTGATAGATTCAGGAGCAACTAGACATATCTGTGGTAATAAGATTTTATTGCATGAATTACATGAAATAGATGGAACAAAGGTAATACTGCCAAATAACTCTGTCATAAGGGTGAATCAGGCAGGGAAATATAAGCTGAACCAGAATATAGAATTGATAGATGTATTATATGTGCCGGATTTCCATTTCAACTTGATCTAGTTGCCTAGCTAATAATCATGCTTGCAAGTTCCTTTTCCAGGCTAATGAGTTTCTGATACAGGATCATTCGCACCTAGTGATTGGCAGTGGTAATCAGCTAGCAGGATTATATGTTTTTCAACCAGATCACGTGACTAGTTCTGTTCCTGTGTTCTTTAATAAACAATCGAGTGATTTGTGGCATAATAGGTTAGGCCACCCTTCTAATAAAGTGTTGGATGTGCTAAGAAGCTCTTTAAAACAGTCAGAACCTTTTACACACGATTTCTGCAAAATCTGCCCAGTGGCTAAACAAAAGAAGATTAAGTTTCCTATTGACAACAAAGCTACATGCAGTGTATTTGATCTTATACATTGTGATTTATGGGGCCCTATTCATGTGCCTTCACATCAAAATCATCAGTATTTTGTCACCATAGTTGATGATTATTCACGGTTTACATGGACTTTATGATTAGATTTAAATCTGAAGCTAGAGCAGTCATTACATTCTTCCTAGCTTTAGCTGAATCTCAGTTTAAGTCTCGAGTGAAAACCATAAGAACAGACAATGCACGAGAGTTAAACTTGTCTGATTTGTATAGAAGTAAGGGAATCATCCATCATTTGTCTTGTGTACAAACGCCACAACAAAATTCAGTAGTGGAGCGAAAACATCAACATTTGTTGAATGTAGCTCGAGCTTTGTACTTCCAATCTAGAATTCCAATTGAGTATTGGTCTGATTGCATATTAACTGCCGCCTTCCTTATTAATAGAACACCCTCTGTCTCTTTAGGAAATGCAAGTCCTTACCAGTTATTGTTTCAAAAACCTTTTGACTACACTTTTCTTCGAGTGTTGGGGTGCTTGTGTTTTTCCTCTACTCTTGCTGCAGGTAGAAGGAAATTGATCCGCGGGCTAGGGAGTGTGTGTTTTTAGGATATGCAAATGGAGTCAAAGGTTACAAAGTACTTGACTTGAACACGAGGGAGGTATTTATCTCAAGAGATGTGAGATTCAGTGAAGCAGACTTCCCTTTCAGAAATCTGAAAACTGCTCAGGATTCATCAGATCCATTCTCCTCTCTTGTGTTGCCTCGGCCTCATTCCATGGATCACAGTGGGCCTGATACATTAAATGTTCCCAGCCATGATGCTTCAGGCCTTCAAGGAGCCCTCCCTGCACCAAACCAGGCAGGAGATAGTCCAACCTCAAATCAGCCTGAAGCCTGTTCTTCGCCACATACTGAAGCAGACTTCGCTGATGAAGTAGTTGCCACTCCATCAGGTTCCCTTTGAGGATGAAACAGAGGCCCAGCAGGAGCCGCAGGACATCAATAGGAGGTCAATGAGACAGTCTAGAAGGCCCCAATATCTCCAAGATTGTCATTGCAACAGCCTGGGGAAAGGACTGTTCTGTACCCTCTGTCACAGGTCCTCAACTACCATAACTTCTCAACTCACTTGCAAACCTTTCTCAATGCTGTTGATCTAGCAGCAGAGCCTAGGAGTTTCCAGCAGGCCTCAACTTCTCCACAATGGCAGAGAGCTCTATGCTTGATGAACTTCAGGCCCTCGAAGACAATGTCACATGGACAGTGGTTCCTTTACCAACCGGGAAAAGGCCATTGGTGATCGATGGGTATACAAACTCAAGTTTAACTCTAACGGGGAAGTTAAGAAACGCAAGGCGAGACTGGTAGCCAAAGGGTACGATCAAAGAGAAGGCGTAGACTACATTGACATGTTTGCGCCCGTAGCAAAGCCGAATACTATCAAGATTATTTTATCACTAGCTGCTAAACTGAATTGGACCATCATGCAAATGGACGTCAATAATGCATTTCTGAATGGTGAACTCACGGAGGAAGTTTATATGGATCTTCCCCATGGATTTCAGAACAGATATCAACAGGGCAATCACCACAAACTGGTCTGCAAACTGCACATATCGATATACGGCCTTAAGAAGGCTTCGAGGCAGTGGAACAAACGGTTCACAGATGCAGTTAGGAGTTTTGGCTTTTCCCAAACTCAATCCGACCACACCTTATTCCTCAGAGGACAGGGGGACCAGCTAGTGGTGTTGCTTGTCTACGTAGATGACATTGTCATTGCCGGTCCCTCATTGGAACAGATTCAACAAACACAGGATTTCTTGAGCTCGTGTTTCAAAGTGAAGGATCTGGGAGAATTGAAGTTCTTCCTCGGTATAGAAGTGGCTCGGAGCAACGCAGGTTTTACCTTTCCCAACGACAATACATCCTACAGCTGCTCAAGGATACAGGATACCTCCATGCTAAGCCACTTACCACGCCCATGAATCCCAGTGAAAAACTAATGGCTGCCGATGGTGACCTCCTTTCAGACCCCTTCCAGTATCGCAGGCTAGTGGGCGGCTGTTGTACCTCACTTTCACCAGACCGGACATATCATATGCTGTCCACAAGTTGAGTCAGTTCATGACTGCTCCAAGAACACATCACTTGATGGCTGCGCACCATCTCCTGCGATACTTGAAGGGTTCACCAGGCCAAGGCTTGTTCCTATCTCCAGAGCAGAACTTCTCGCTTCGAGCCTTTTCAGACGCAGACTGGGCTGCCTGTCGGGATACCAGAAAATTAGTCACGGGCTTTTGTACGTTCTTAGGAAATTCATTGATCACGTGGAAGGCAAAGAAACAAACCACTGTATCACGATCTTCCACTGAAGCTGAATATCGAGCTTTGGGAGCTGTGGTGGCTGAAGTCCTTTGGATCAAGCACTTGATGGAAGAGTTAAATTTGGGACGGCTTTATACGCCAGTGGTATATTGTGACAATCTCCCGGCATTAAGGCTTACTTCGAATCCAAAATTACATGAACGATCGAAGCATATAGAGATCGATTGTCACTTCATACGCCATCATGTCCTAAATGGTTCTATTAAACTTCTTCCGGTCCGTACAGAATTCCAATTGGCAGATGTATTCACTAAGGCGCTTTTTGGGCCGCAGCTGAAGGATCTACTACTCAAGATGTCTGTCATTGATCTATGCCGTCCATCTTGCGGGGGGGATATTAAAATCGAGCTGGAAACAGAGGAGTTTGTTGAAACTGAGTGAAGATGATCGAGTTCACGGGCTCGTGACTGTAGCCTCATGGCCGTGATGGGTTTGGCGTGGTCTAAAGACCACTCTGCCGCCAGTCATGGTGTCATACATACCATGTCACGGCCGTGACCTCAACTAATGAAGAACAGAGAAGTCTTATAAAGCCGTTGGAGCTGCTGACGATTCTCTCTAACAGACTTATGATGCCAAAACGATCATCTTCTCTACTCAACTGATTTATATAGCACAATATACGATAGTATGAAAATATATGAGAGCTGAAATTAGAAGTGCGTGTTTTTTTTTAGCTCTGTAAAACTTCGCCCAATTGAGTAATTCGTTGTTCCGTGGATGTAGGATCGATTGAATCCGAACCACGTTAGATCTTGTCTTCAATTCTCTCAATTCATTAGTTTTCGGTTTTTATTTTGAATTTGATGACCGAAAACAGTTCGGTTCAGTTTCGGTTTATTATTTCGTAAACCGAACCGAACCGAAAACCGAATTCCTCTTTTTTATATTTTTATATACAAATATATTATTATAAAAATATTTAGTGATATATTTTTATATGTCTTATTTAATAATAAAAAAATTTAGTGATATATTTTTATGTCTTCTATAAATCAAATTAATATATTTAACAAAATATTGAAAATATGAGGTAAATAAAAATTTTTACAGATATATATATATATATATATATATAAAATTTCTCATAATGAGGTAATTATATTAATCGAATTTAAAGATTTAAAATGGTCTGATGAACCTTGGACTTTAATGTCAAGGTATTTAGACAGAGCATCATATGCTGCTGTTGGTCCCGATTGCACCAAACAAGGAATCAAAGAGGCTTAGATGGGATGAAAAAGGGAGAGATTCTCACCTTCAAGTGTGTGTATTTTGTGAAAAGTAGAGTTAGCCTTTTGATCTTTGATTACCTTCAAAATAGTGCTGGAAAAACCTTATATACCACATTAAACCTAAGTATATTAAGGCCCAAATACTAAAGATTAAGGTAATTACAATTTAGTCCAAAGCCCAAGCTAAAGGATAATTACAATTGATAACCCAAGACGTAAACTAATGACACAATCTATTAAATGTCCTAACAATCTCCCCCTTTGTGTCAATTGTTGGGAGTCTTGGATCTTGGGCGTAGTGATAGTGGATCAGCGAGTGTGTGTTTCGCGAAGGCCTAGCTTGAACTCGAAGGCGCGGAGATTCCTTCGAAGAACGATTCGATCAGCTATAGCGTCAATGAACTTCGCGAATGTGGATCGGCAGTGAGGGTCTTCTTCCGAAAGGATGCGGCAAATCCTCACGAGCTTGTCTTGAATGATGGTGAGTGTCCCATCCGAGAACTTTGCCACTTCGGAGCAGCGTAGTAGCTTCATCTTTCCCTTGTAGTTTGAGTAGGCGACCGACGGATCATCTCCGTCGATCACATCGCCCTCTCGATAGTCGTCCGCGTTCGTGAAAGATGGGCGAGTCAGGTTCACCTTCTTTAGGTTGAACTCCACCGCCATCTACAGATCGTGGGAGGCGAAGAATCTCACCTGTCGGAGCATGTGCCGCTTGAGAGCCACGTAGCCCATAGTGACAGGTTCAGCCTGTACGAGATGTCCAAAACCTTTGGTGATGAGTCTAAACTGCTTCATGGATTCCAGTATGCTGTACAGATCACCCAGGCGCAGAAACTTGAAGTCTACCTCGCTTACTTCACTGCAGCTCTCATCCTGCCTCATTACCGTGAACACTGGATAGTGGACACGTTCTTTCGACTCGCGGCGAATGGTATTGACTTTGCAGATGGGAGCCCAATTCATCTCAAGCACGATGTTCTCCTCATCGGACAGCGTCCGCTTTGTGCACTTGCGGCAAAGGAGACTCCATCGGTAGAGCTTCTTCTTCTCCTCGCTCTAGTTTTGGATATTCATCAGCTCGTATTCATCGAAGACCGTGATGATCTGCTCCTTGCGCCGCTAGATCCTCTTCCTAATCTCTTCTTGGAATGGTGTGGTGATCTTCTTGTTTTCCCACGGTGCTTCGGGCAGTGGGCACATTCGGTTGAGTAGCAGGAGCCTCAGCTTGCTGCGCTTGAAACCGTAGGATGTTCTCGAGCTCGACGGGTTCAGCGTCGTACTCCTCCCCGTTCTCGTTGTCTGCAGTGTTGATCAGCGTAAGAGATGCTTCCTTTAGCAGACTTCGAGCATTCTCCACCAATTTCTTGGCTGCTACTTGGTCGGCGGGTGTGTAAAGCCATTCATCGCTGAAGATGTAGGCCTTGATCTCGTTCTACGTGTAGTAGAAGTTCTCGGGAGCCATGTTGGGGTCGGTATTGAGAGGGGTATGGCTGTGAGATGGCAAGGGTGTTGCGTCGGAGGAGGTTGTGGATTGTGGGGATGGTTGTGGTGGAGATTCTGGGGGCTCGGTTGAGGTGATGGTTTTGACGAGGATGATTTGGGTGTCGGGTGGCATAGATGTGGTGGTGGCATCTAATGTCGATGTGACAGTTAGAGGTTCCGAAGGGTGGAGAAGGTGCGGTGGTGGTTTCTAACGTAGATGTGACGATTAGAGTTTCGGAGACGGTTACAGTAGGTGGTGGTGGTGAGGGTGACTTGGCTAGTGACTCGGGGTTAATAGGATGGGATTTTTGGCTGGTGGGGTGTGAGGTTTCTGTCGCGGGCGTCGTTTCAGGTGCAGAGGAGGAAGGCGGCGTCGATTGCACAAGTCCTTGAGATTGGCCTTGCTGCCTATTCTCCCTCTCGCGTCGATCACGATCATCGTCTTGATCGTCGCGTCTGATCCCGTTAGACTCGCCTTGAGCGCACCAAGTCATCGCCTGAGTCATGGTGACCTTCATTTGCTGTTCCTCCTCGTCGAGTTCCATCATTGATTCGAATCGGGCTCGTAGGATGAAGAAGAGCTCCTTTGCGGTAATGGAGGACCACATGTTGCATTGGTGGCGGCGTCTCCGGGGCCACACCTTTGCCTTTGTCGCAGGTGGACGCATCGAGACCCTCATAGACTTTATCTAGGATGGATGCCTCAAGAGTCTTTGCAAACTCTTAAAGGCGAGCCTCTAGCGCGGTCTCGGTGACGAAACAGGGTAAGTCTAACAAGTTGGAGTCACGAAGAATTCCAACTGACACCGAATCGCAAAAAAGAGCCGATCGGCCGCCCGATTGCACAGGACGGGAAAAGACGGGGTCACTAAGACTCCCGTTGGCATCATCGATGAGACAGACTCAAACGATTGATGGCCTAGGCTCACAGTTGTGTTTGTTGGCCGTGCTAGGTCTTCCGCTCTCAGTCACAGAGACATCACCGAGCGTTCTGGCAGAATCACGAAGACTCTGTTGTGCAGTAAAAAGTGTAGGTGTCCTAGAAACATATAAAATTATGGGGAGTGAGGGCACTATACTCGATGTGAATGAAGCGGATGCAGTCTGAGGCGGAGGACTGCTTGTTTCAACATCGACTATCTCCAAGTGGGATGTCGATGGCATACGTAGCTCCTCGTGGAATGAAATATCTTCCTGTAGAGAGGAAGATAGATAAGTGGATTGGTGGGGTTGTTTGCGTGGTTGAGCCATGTGCCACGTCTTCTATTTGGGAGGTGAACACATCACCCCCTGCACATATGGTTTGGGCTCGGCTTGTTTGTGACTGAGGAGGTCGATCGTTTTTCCCTTTTGATCGACGCTCCGTGGTGCGGCTTATGTCATCCTCGCGCGACCGTTTTTCCGGTACGCGGGTGGAAGAGGATGCGGCACGACTTGATGACTTTTTAGTAGTGGAGGTGGGGTTTTGGCTAGTCCCGGGGTTAGGAGCAGCGGGGTCGGTCTGCTCTGTAGGAACAATGGTTAGGGGACTCTCGCAGAATGAAGCGGTGGAGGCGAGATACTCTTGAACGTGCGGATTTGTTGGGTCGGCATAGGAGAGTACTTCGTCCGGGATGATCATAGCGTGTCGATCTTTAGCCGTAGTGTTTTCATGGCAAACTTTTCGACAACGGGGATCACGAAATATTCATTCGCCGGGCGGATGCGGATGCGGGTGGAGAACATGCGGAAGTGTTTGATGAGTGCTGGGAGCCATCGCATGTAAGGGATGAAGCGGTTCTTGAGGTCCTTGGCGATTTCCCGATCGCGACGTTGAATCATAGAGACGAGATCCATCCAGATGATCTCAGTGTAGTTGTACTTGTGGTTGTGTGCGATGCCGGTTAGGATGGTAAGGATTTGGTGGTTCCCGTGGTCCTGGCCAGCGTGTTTGCCTGACATGCATTTGTTCACTAGGAGGTACAGAGTCCGCCAGGGTTGAGGTAGGTTGCGTGTGGTGACTTCGCTGAGGACGAGTGGGCCTTTCTTCTTCTTGTTTTCAGGTTGATAGCCCAATCTGTCGATGTCGTCGATGAGTTGTTCGTGCGTCAGAAGTGCTTCGTAAGGTGAGTAGACAGCGAGTTGAAGTACTTCTTGGACAATCTTGCGAGTGAGAACTACGGTTTCTTGATCGATTTCGGCGGACATGGCTGAAGCGCGGTAGTGTGGTCCAGCAATCTGCAATGTGTGCCAGAACTATTGGAGATAGACTTGAGCTTCTTGCTCGCCATGAGTGAGGGCGTGTCGGAGGGGATGCCCTTTGAGGATCTCAATGATGATGGGGGCATCGCACGAAAGTTGTCCAAGTCCACCATGTGATTGTTGGTATCAAGGCAGCCCATCGACTTGTTGGGAAGACTTGCTCGATCGGTGGAACAAATGTCAGTGTATTGAGCTCGATGCGAGCGACGTCCCTTTGTATTGCAGCATTCTCAAGTGCTTCAAGTGCTTCAAGTGCTTCTTGATTTGTGTTGGTCATATCTGTGCTCGACAGTAATTATAGCATGATTAGTACGGGCTAAATCGCGAGAAGATGGATATAAGTAAGTCGTGGTGTGAAACAATAAAACGAAACGTAAAAGAGCCCAAAATCGTAAAGATAAAAATGAAATTAAAATTAAAGGTAACTTAGAGTCCTTTTGAAATAAAGTTGTTAAGATTGAATGATGGTCATGTGATGGCGAGTTTCGACAATTTTGGGAAATGTAATGATAGAACATTGTCCCAGGTAGAGAAATTTCCAAGCTAGCAAAAATTTCGGATGATTTGGATTTTCTCAAGCGGTTTGAAAGTTTCGCAGGGTGAGAGAAAAAAAAATTTCTCAGGTGATAAAATTTCTCGGTTTGAAATTTCTCAGTTTGACAAGTGATAAATTTCTCGGATTGACAAGTTTCTCAGGTTGAGAGAGTTGCGTGATCCGTGAAAAATAATGATGTATGAGTTGAGAAATTATTGAACCACTGTAGCTACGAAAGAATTTGACAGCACGAATCCGAGAAAAATTGAAGTTTATGTGTTGAGAAATTTTGGGTCACTGTAGTTGCGAAATAGTGAAGATGTGAAAAGATGTAATATGAAGTGAGATGTATGAAAATTTTGCGGGGCATGACTCACTGTAGCAGCAAAATTTTAACGTAAGGAAAAACTTTCTCGGATAAGAACTTTCGCGGGACTTCACTCACTGTAGCAGCGAAAATCTATCGTTAAAGTATTTTTCTCGGAATAAATTTTCTCGATGAAGAACAAAGTGCGAAAAGGTACGAAACGACGCTATGATTTTTGCCTTGGAACCACTCAAATCTTAACCAAAATTCGATAAACTGGACTCAATCAACTCAATTTGGATGGGCAGTACATATTGGGGGTTCTAAACACCAAAATCGTATCACGCAGCCGAATTGAAACCGAGAAAATAATTTTAAACCTAAAATTTTAAACACAAAACGGGGCAAAATCATGATTAAAACGAACGGAGATGGGTTTATTTGAGGTGTGTTCATACCGATGGCGACGGAGTAAGCAGGAAAACTGATTGTGAATGCAGATTGAAGAAGACGACGATGCGTGAAGTTGATAAATTTTTGATTGGTGGGGTGCGAAATTTTGAATTTTTTCGGGGAGTTGAAAGGGTTTGTGAAAAAAGTTAAGTGTTTTGAGGGTTTGTGACTGTTCATGCGAGAAATTGAGTAAATGGGCCAAAATTTCGTGGGCTTGGTCAAAATTGGGTTCAATTGGTCCAATTTTGACTCTGTTTGACCAAAATTTAAAATTTTGACATTTGGACCAATTTTAACGAAAATTTGGTATCAAAAACCCCCCTTAATAAAATGAATCGTAAACCCCCTTTTTTTAAAATAAGAAAAATCAGAAACTCCCCTTAATCGAAAACTCCCCCTCAAGAGATATAATTCAGCCTACTTTGCGAAATTTACACAATACACGTAGAAAATGGAGTAAAATTAAAAATATGTACACTTTATCAAAGTTCATGTAGGGTCGATTGATCATAACTGAAGATTCAACATGCCCTACATAGTCACAAGGTGTTGGAATCGTTTGACATCCAACTTTTTTGTGAAAATGTCGGCCAGTTGATCTTCGGTAGTGACGTAGTGCAATTAATCGTCCCTTGTTCGACATGTTCTTGATGAAGTGGTGACGAATATCTATGTGTTTTGTTCTCGAGTGATGCACTGGATTACTCGTCATCGCAATCACACTCTTCGAGTCACAATAAATGGGAATTTTATCAACATGAAAATTAAAATCTCATAGTTGGGTCTCATCCACAAAAGTTGTGAACAACAACTAGCGGCGGCGACATATTCTGCCTCCGTCGACGAAGTTGAGACACAGTTTGTTTTCGAGAAGACCAACTCACGAGTTTACCGCCCAAGAAGTGTGCAGCTCCAGAGGTGCTTTTCCGATCCATCTTGCATCCTGCGTAATCCGAGTCAAAGAATCCAACCAGTTTGAAGTCAGATTGAGTGTGGTACCACAAACCCAGATTGGGTGTTCCTTTGAGATAGCGGAGAATCCTTTTGACGGCAGTGAAATGGGATTCCTTAGGTGTAGTCTGAAAACGAGCGCAGATTCCTGTCGAGAGAACGATATCCGGTCGACTAGCAGTGAGGTACAGCCTATTATCCTACGATAGACAGTTGGTCGATGGGAGCACCAGATGGGTCCGCGTCGGGTGACCAGAGGGAGACATAGGTGTAGCGGCAGTCTTAGCATCTTTGATTCCATATTCTCGAGGATGTCATGGATGTATTTGGACTGGTGATGAAGATTCCGTCGGGGAGTTGCTTTACTTGAAGACCAAGAAAGAAGTTTAGCTCGCCCATCATACTCATTTTGAATTTCTCCTTCATCGATTCTGCGAATTCTTCACACAGTTGTGGTTCAGTCGATCCAAAAATGATGTCATCGACATAAATCTGTACAATCATGATGTCCGGGCCATTCCGCTTGGTGAAGAGAGTTGTATCTAGAGATCCTTTCTTGAATCCTGACTGAACAAGAAGTCTGAAAAGGACGTCATACCAAGCTCGGGGAGCCTGTTTCAGTCCGTAGAGAGCCTTGTGGAGTCGATATACGTGATGAGGAAACTCTTCGCTCAAGAACCCTTCAGGTTGATCAACGTACACTTCTTCTTTGAGAAATCCATTCAGAAATGCAGTCTTCACGTCCATTGGTAGACTTTGAAGTTCTTGTGAGCAGCAAAGGCAAGGAAGATCCGTATCGCTTCGATCCTGGCAACGGGGGCGAAGGTTTCATCGTAGTCGATACCTTCTTGTTGATTGTACCCTTTAGCCACAAGTCTTGCTTTATTGCGAATGACAACACCGTCTTCATCCTTTTGTTCTTGAAGATCCACTTCGTGCCGATAATGGATCTGTTGTGAGGGCGTGGTACGAGTTCCCAAACTTGTAGACGTTCGAACTGTTTTATTTCCTCCTGTATTGCAATCAGCCAATCAGGATCGTTGAGAGCTTCAGCTACTCGAGATGGTTCGGCTTGACTGAGATAGCAAGCGAACAAACTTTCATTCATTGTAGCTAAGCGCGTCAAAACACCGGATGTGGGATCCCCAATAATCTAATCCGCAGGATGAGAGCGTGTCCAAAGTGGGACATTAGTCTGTGAAGAGCTAGCCACATTTGTGTCGATGGGAGGCTCATTAGATTGGGGTCCGATGTTAGAGGATGAGATCTCAACTGTAGTAGATTGAGAGGGTTCGGTGTCAGGATCAGCAATGTTCCCAGGGTTGGGTAAAATGTCGTCTTCGTTGAGATTGAGATCATCCTAGTTTGGAGGGACGACATCATTGCCGATATCCGGTGGTGTAGGTGGGGTGGTTGCAGCTGTAGGTTGAGTGGTGGTGACGGGTGTCTTGGGGACTGGATAGAAGTACTCGAAAAGCAGACCGAGATCTAGTTCGCCAGAGTTGCCTTCAGATGAGGAAGTTCCCGTCGATGAAAGTTGATCTTTTGTCAACGACTGTAGAAGACCTGGTTCTGGTCTGATATGAGCAGAAGCCATGTGGTCGCCTTCGTTTTCATCAAAGGTGACGTTTGTGCTCTCTATGACTGATCGTTTCTCCTTAAGATAGACTCTGTATGCCTTCGAGCTCAGAGAATATCCAACAAAGATGCCTTCAACTGCTTTAGGATCGAGCTTCTCAAGATGTTGGCGATCATTGGCAACAAAACATCGGCAACCGAAGACCCTTAGATAAGATATATCCGTGATACGACGGTTTATTCAGCATCTCATATGGTGTGCGGTTGAATCTCTTGTGAATAGAAGCCCGGTTCTACGTGTAGCAAGCCGTTTGAGCTTCGCCCCAAAGAGAATGAGGAAGGTCGGATTGGATGAGGAGAGTCCTAGCAGCTTCAACTAGGGTCCTATTCTTAAGCTCGACGACACCATTTTGTTCCGGTGTCTTCACAGCTGAGAACTGCTGGGTGATGCCCTCAGTGGCATAGAAATCACTGAGCTTCTTGTTCTTAAACTCAGCTCCGTTGTCAGTCCTGATAATCCGAACCTTCTGTTGATGAAGATTTTGGGATGTAACAACAAATTGGATGATTAAATCAGGAACTTCATCCTTTGTGCGAACAAGTTTCGTCCACGTGTAGCGGGAGAAATCGTCGACAATCACAAGAATATACCGTCTTCCTCCGAGTGTAGCCGTAGGCATCGGGCCACAAAGATCCATGTGCAAGAGCTCGAGGATGAGCTTAGAGGACGGCATTTCCTTGGAGATGGGAGACGAGCGCCTCATCTTCCCCAATTCACAGGCAGAGCAGAGATGCTCCTTATGATAGGACAGCTGAGGTAGACCGTTGACGAGCTTATTCTGGCGCAGTTTGTTGAGAGTCTTGAAATTGAGATCTCAAAGACGTCGGTGCCATAGATCGTTCAACTTGGGTGTAGCACGAGAGAGAAGACATATTGGTCGAGAGGTCGTAAGATTGAGTACGTAGAGGTGAGACGTGCGCGATCCAGAAAGAAGAGGCAGTCCCGAGGCATCTATAACGCTGCAGATGTCAGATTCGAACAGAACCTTGTATCCTTTGTCGCAGGAACGACCAATGATGAAGAGATTGTAGCTCAAACCCTCGACGTAAGAGATGCCCTTGATCGTCAGTTTGTCATGGACGAGATCGCCAGTTCCGAGAATTGGTGCCATTTGACTGTTTCCGAAGGAGACCCTTCCGAGATAGCACTCGGAGAAGTTGCTCAACAGCTCCTTGTTCCCCGTCATGTGTGTGGAGCAACCTGAATCTAGATACCACACATGACAGACCTGCAATCATTAACAAACGTTGGGTCCCCGTTACGGACGGGGCCTTCTTGTGATACAAGTAAATTTTCATGCGCTTAACAGGAAATGTGGGTCTAAATCAGGTTGCGCTGGATCTAATTTAGGTTTCCCGTTGTGATTTGTTTGAAGTGGTGGGATTATGGTTTTTCTAACCCATATTTGCCTAACTTGTGCTTGCATGTACGGTGCCTTATTCATGAATTGGCGTGGGGATTTTGGTTGTTGTTGCCGTGCTTCAGTTTTGGTCGTCTTTTGCTTGCGAGCACTAGGTGACTTTGTATTTAGTGTCGGAAGACGTTTTCGCTTAACCGTAGGTTTAGACGAAATGGGAGAATGTAAAGGCGTCGTAGAGGAGGTTCGCTTGCTTGGTCGGAGTGTTGCGTGTTGTGTGTTTCATATTCATGAAAGCGTGGGAGAACAAAGTCATTGCAGCAACACATAGACATAAGTTTGGTAAAAGAAAGATAAGTTCTGGCAACATAATTGTCTACGTTCATAAAATATTGGGATTCATTACATAAATAGGAAAGACGAATATAGGATGGTCTTTTCTTCTTGTCATCGAAGAGCGGGTTCTCCTTTATTTCAAACGAACTCCCTTCCAGAGACGTCGAACTCACATTCCCTATATCCATAAGAATATGAGAGTTAGTGTTGAACATGTTTCAGCTTCAGGAGTCATCTTCGCCGTCCTCTTACATTTACATGTTTGAGAATCGGGTACTTGACTCGACGTAGAGGGTTTGTTGTATTGTGAAATTGCTCTAGGGTAAAGATTTTGCTAAGTAGATCATCTCGCTCCTTTGTAAAGGCTTTTCGCTCTAATCTAGGGTTCGTTCTAGTTCTGCTATGACCAGAAGTTTCTCTGGGATATAGATGTGAGAAAGCGCTTCTCGGAAAGCAGTTTCCTGTTCTTTGGTTGGGAATAGAGTCTTGATGTCCTCAGAGAGTGAAGGTTTTTAGTCTTATAACTAGCATTCAATTATGAGTAGTCATACGCGATTTCTGCCCAAAGAATGTTCTGTTCCCTCTTTTCTTCCGAAAGGACAACGGAGGAGGATCTTACAAATGGCATGAGCTGTGAGGGAGTACCCTTCCTTGTTTGTAAGAATACAGTACTGTAAATGTTATACCTTTTAACCATTATCGGCGTTGGGTCGCAATTGCTGGTCAGGCCGATTCCCATCCGGGCGTCGTAGTATTCTATTTCGGCTGGTTGGTTCAATTGGCATAAGAGACGTGCGTTTTTGTTTCTAAGGTGAAGTTGCTCTTCAAGTTCTTTCACCTTTTCGTACAGCCTAACTCTTTCCTTAGTAAGCAGTTCATATTGTGCGGCCGTCAAGAGACGAGATGTTTCACATGAACTGATGGCCAGTGAGGTTTCCTTAACCTTAGTCTCACTTTGTTTATTCTTGTTTTGCAGACGTTTGACTAACGCTTCAGAGGCAATTAGTCGTTCGTTTGCGCAAGCGAGCTCTTCTACTTTTAAACTAAGTAAGGCATAGTTGTTTTCAAATTTTAGTTTAAGTTCATCATGGTCCCTAGCGTCTACGGTGGGTTTCTTAATGGTGTGACGGTGATTAAACACATCATCGAGTTGTGAAATTTGTACCTCAGACTCTGCGTTGGTAGGGTTCTTGGCAGTGTTCTCACTGATGTTGACCATCTCCTCGTCCTCGTCATGTTCAACCAGCCTTGCCATGCAGCAATCCTCATCCTTAGGCTCCTCGTCTTCGGAAGTGTCGTTCACCCACTCAGCTTCTTCGATGAGAAGAACTTTCCCATTTTCCATTTTGCGGGTCATTCTGACCTTACGGTCGTAGTAGCCAGAGTCCTTCACGCGTGGGGCGTGGCATTCCTTGGCAAAGTGGCCTGACTTTCCACACCGAAAGCACTTCACAGACTTTTGAGGTGCGGATTCCTCCTCTTTCTTTATCGGCTTAGCTTCCTCCGTAGGGTTGGTCTTTTTGGTGCCGCTAAAGGTTCTTTGACGATTGGAGGAAAATGAGGATTTTTTCCCGATCTTCTTTGAGACCATCTTTGTGAGCATTGCCAGCTGCTTGCGTAGATCATGAGCATCTTCATCAGATTCTGTATTAGCTTCGGATCCAGAAGAGATGTCAGATACAACAGCTAGTTGCTTCCCTTTGTTCTGTTTGGCCTTAGAGGTGGAAGATCGTTCAGCAGTCTTGTTCGAGAGGAGAGCCAGCGGGTCAACTCGAGTGTTGGTAGACTGTGGTTGCACGTAAGGAGCATAGGCAAACAGACTGTCGTAGAGAGCGTGGATGGAGGTGTTGGAGAGGTCATTACTCTGAATCATCATCACCGTCGCATTGCCCCAATGTGGTTTAATGCTACCAAGGAAGCGGTTGTTGATATCGAATTTGTCCCTTGAGATTTTGGCTTTCTTGAGTTCATTGATGACTTTCAAGTAACGGAGGTACGTGTCACGCAGCTCCTCTCCTTCATATGCCTGGAAGTGTTCATATTGCGAAAGACAGGCTGATTTCCTCCCTGAGCACTCTGTTGTGCCTGCCATAATTTCCACGAGTTCATCCCATATTTCCTTGGCAGTTGAGCAGCACTCGATGTGTGCATAGACTTCGTTGCCCATAGCCTGGAAGAGATATCCTTTGGCAGTCTCGTCGCCCTGTAGGCGAGCCTCTTCATCCTCACTAATGGGACCTCTTGGAGTGCGGCGTTATCCATAGGAGGGTTTGCGTTTGGTTGAGCAGGAATGATCGTCCAGAACTGTGCCGGACCGTTGAAGATGGAGTCCAGTAAGTATTGAGAGAGTGGTGCGCCTTTATTCCTAATGAATGTGAGGAACCTGTTTATCCATATGCTATAATCGCCTTGTCGCAGCATCGGAGGCCTGGTGTCGGAGCCCACTGTTGAGATGTCATTTGAGGTAGACATGGTTGGTGCAGTCGAATCGTCCGTGGTTTTGATCTTGTATAGATAAGAAGGTTAGTGACGAACGAGATGAGAAATATGAATTTAACGAGTAGAGTTTGAGAAAATCGTTTAATTAATTTCTTAGAACTAAGTGAACGTGTGTGGTAGTCGAAAACATATGAAGGGAAAATATATCTTGAAATTCGGAGTAGTTCTAGAAATTTAAAACGAGATTGGAAGAGTAAATTTTTTTTTTTAAAAGTGGTGTAGGAGGATAGGACTAAAGTGTAAAGGATCAAGACTTGAATAAGTTCGAGAAAATATTTTAACACGAGAAAAATTTGCGGTTTGAAAAGACGTTTCAAAATGGTTCGTGATTTCAAGATAAATTACCCGAGAAATTATTGTTTGAGAAGTTTCAGTGTTTGCGTGTGTTTAAGGAGAAATTCTCGGACAGAAAAACAACTCTCAGTTGAAGACTATTTTCCCAGATTTAAAAAATTTTGCATGTGAGAAAGTTTCTCAGTTTGAGATTTCTCAGGTTGAAAAATTTCCGTTTGGAAGGATTTTCGCGGGCTGAAGTGAGATTTTAGAAAGTTTCTCGGATTTGATAAGTCATGGTTTTGAAAAATATTTCTCTGTTTGAAAGACTTTCTCAGTTGAAACTTTCTTGGTTTTGACAAACTTTCTCAGTTTCAAAGATTTTTCGCAGGAAAAAAACAAAAACTTTCTCGGTTTTAAAAAGTTTCTCGACTTAGAAATATTTCTCAGTTTTTAAAAAATTTCGCGGCTCAGATAAATTCTCGGAATAACCTTTCTCGGGTATAAAATTTCTCGGATTTGAAAGTGAGCAGTTGAGAAAAAAAATGAAATGAAACAGAGAAATTTTCGCGGTTTAGATAAACTCTCGGAATGAAATTTCTCGGATATAAAATTTCTCGGATTTGAACGACGTGACAGGAGATTTCGCGGCCAAGAACATGAAGTCATTGTTCCATTGCGGTCGCGAGTTTTACCAGAAAATCGTCCGGTTTTCACTCAAATCTCAACCAAAATCACTCAAACCTGATCCAGAACTTCAGAAATTCTTCCCTAAACACATAGTCAACCGATTTGTGGGCTAAAAACAACAAAAAAAAAGATCAAATCGACCAAAACTCGTTAAAATGGCCGAGATGATTTTTTTTTTTTTGAAGATTTTTGCTTCGATCTCGCTCAAAAACTCGTTAAAACCGATCCAAAAGTGTTCTAAAAAACATTTTAGGCATAGAATAGATCTGGGGGAAGGTTTAAACACAAAACCGAAGTATTAAAACCCCAAACGAATCCAAATACCCGAAAGTGATTTTTTGCCCAAAAACACCTTTGATCTTTCTCGGAATCGAACGAAACGGGATTCAAATCAATGTAGATCAATCCACGTTTGCTCTGATACCACTTGTTGGTCCCGATTGCACCAAACAAGGAATCAAAGAGGCTTAGATGGGATGAAAAAGGGAGAGATTCTCACCTTCAAGTGTGTGTATTGTGTGAAAAGTAGAGTTAGCCTTTTGATCTTTGATTACCTTCAAAATAGTGCTGGAAAAACCTTATATACCACATTAAACCTAGTATATTAAGGCCCAAACACTAACGATTAAGCTAATTACAATTTAGTCCGAAGCCCAAGCTAAAAGGATAATTACAATTGATAACCAAGACGTAAACTAATGACACAATCTATTAAATATCCTAACAGCTGCTACTTTTTATAAAAACCGTGATACTTATGAAAATATTCTTAAGTCCATGGGAACATGTGACTTTGATCACTTTAGTGCGTGAAATACCCCGCATGCTTTGAAAAAGGGTTATACCTTTAGTAAAATTATTTTTAAGCAAATTATTTCACCTGAAAAATGAGCTATACACCCATTAAAGATAGGGAATATTTCCATCCTGAGTTAAAAACTCTTATTAAATTTAATTATTACGATTATATCGACGCTTTTTATAAAGTATTTTTACACCAGAATGAAAGTAAAAAACATTCTTGGTGGATAAAAATTTGTGCGGATATATATAAGTCCGAAATTCCAAATTGGTTTTATCAATGGTGGCTTTCTTATGAAGCTACAATTGAAATTCTTAAGGAACCCTTGTTTGGATTATATCAAGAATGGGTTAAAGTTTCTCCGATTCTTATAGAAACGGAATATAAAAAAGAATGTATTGAAGGAATGGCTTCTTTACATTTTATACTGAATTTAGCATTCCATGGATATGGAGATGGACTCCTAAAGTGGGTTATACCCAACAAAAAATTCCATGTCTTAAACGAAACTTTTATATAAAGTTTTGAAAAAATGATAAGAATAGCCACTGGTGAATATGAAAGCCAGCAGACGATCGATAAGATCGAAGAGAAAATTTCTCTATAAAAAGCGATTAATAATCATGAGCAAAGAGAAGCTCCTAGTCCTTTTGAGATTATTTCTCAAAGGATTAATTTACAAAAGAGTAAAATGAAGCCCAATGAAATTATTGATGTCTACTTCGAAGAAATGAAGAAAGACATTGCAAAATATTTTTGGTATGGATATTGGAGATATTTCGATGGGGACATCTTCAACAAATGAAGATGATGAAGAGTTTTGTCTTGCTGGTGCAGGACAAGATCCGGAAAATCCGGATGACTTTAATATTGATGAGACTGTAGGAACAATGCGATGGATCTGATGGGACAGGAAATTGCCATTATTAAAGACAAAGTGGCCCAAATAGTCAAGACTCGTGAAGAAATCAAGGAGTCTAGAGCTAAACAAACACAAAAAATTAAAGAGGCTATTGATGGACTCAAATAATGCTGATGGTGACATCAACGATGGAAAAAGGATTACTATTAGCTTTAATAAAGCTCAAGATAAGAACGAAGACTTCTTTAGTCAAATTGATGATAGCTGGCAAGATTCCTTGACAAGTAGGACAGCTTTAAAGAAAAAGTTTCTTTACTTCAATTATTGTATTTTTTACTTTTTCATCTTTAATAGAGTTGAAGCTCATACGCTTCAGGTGTGCATTTTCATATGCTCTCTTGTTATCTCTCTCTCTTCTCTTTGAATTCCCTCTTTTGTAAAATATTCTAAGAAATAAAAGTTGAAGCCTTATGTACGACTCCTCTCTTTTAAGTAAGTTTTAAATTTTGTTTTATATATTATCTTTGTCTCCTAGCCTTAATGGAAGGCTAATTTCCACGTTAAACTACACCAAGATGCCTTAATACTTAATCGTGGTTTTATATCATATTTCTATACATATATTAATATGATGTATTTAATATTTTCTTTTACAAAAATCTTTTAAAAATCGATTAAAAGAATTAAATTTTGGATAAAGGCTGTGAAAAAATTTGATTTTGATTAAATTCTGTGTCGGCTCTTGGCAAAGGCCGTGTTGCCGAAATGAGGCGTTTGAGGGAATGGCTGTTACCGACTGAATTAAGTCAAATGAAAATTTTATCATTCCGATGATTAATTCTAATAATCACAAAAATAAAATTTTAACTTTGTTTTGGAATTATGGTACAAAGGCTGGAATACCTTGGGTCCGAACGGAATCAAACTGTTTACAGTTTGATAACTGAACTAATAGGTTTAACAATGCCACGTACCTTTTTTCCAATTTCTTTTTTGATGTTTGGTATTTTCATTTAACTACTTTTGAACAAAGCTCTCTAACGAAGGTTCGATTTTTGGTATGACGGCTTGACTACCTTAGGTCCGATTGGCCTAAACTGGTTAAACAAAGTCCGTGTTATTATCGAGGTTCGATAAGTTGTTTTTATCATGTATCAATCATCACTTTTTTCTTTGATTTTTAAAACTTTTGTAAAGATCCTTTCAGTATGGTATCAGAGCCATGGTGGGGTATTAAGAAGTTAAGGTGTACTTTCATATTCAAATGAATCTGATACGAAGAAAAGATACTGTTAAAAACAGTATTCTAGAAGAATATGATGTTCCTCAAGATCTAGATAAGTTAAATCGTTGAACAATTCCTAAAATAGATCATAAAATAATCTATGAATTAGGAACCTTTGAAAAATTAGGTTTGAAACAGGTAGTCAAAACTACCGAAGAAACTATCTCTCTTAACAACGAAGAGATGGTTATTAGGCTTTTAGGTAATAGAGACTTAGAAAAAATATATAATAAACCATAAGTTTATTCATATCGGGTTAGTTCAGGTAGCCTTTAAGCCGTTGACCCTAGAAGGATTACCAGAGAGTTTTATAGCAGCTCTTAGAGATGGTCGAAATCTCGACTGGGAACAATCCCTTATGGGAATAATGCAGTCTAGTCTGGAACATGGTCCAGTCTATTTTAATGTTTATCCAAATCTCCAATTATCATTGACTGATGTCAATATATTGGATGCTCTGACATTAAATGTCAAAACTCACGGATATAATTACGCTCCGGGATCGGAAGTAATTTGTATCTGTTATAGAATTTATTATAAAGCTTTATATACACTAAATCCTCAGTGTAAAATTGTTGATAAACCCATCAACGAAACAGTTTAAATAGAAATCAATTTTAGTAGATCTAATATTACAACTCGTTGAACTATTACATGGGAAGAAATTCAATTCCAGAAAATTGGGTTATTGAACGAGCTATGCCTCTGCAACCCAAAATCAAGAAAAATCCTACTCAAATAATACAGGCAACAAATGGAACTGTTCAAATACACTTTGAGCAGGATAGAAAATCTGTAGATGTAAAAACTCCGAGATCTAGAATTACTAGATCAAGCTTTTCACATTATCATATATCACCATGTGATTATATGATAAGATCTCCTTCTAGAGCTTCGACTTCTCAGGTTAGAGAATCAACCTCTAGTGATTACCTTCAAAATAAGGTAGACGAATTAAGAATTAATCCTGATAATATTGTTCATGGTGTTTTTAAAAATCAAGACGAGGAAATAACCGAGTCAGAAATGGATTTTCGTGTTTAATGGATTTTAACCAAAAATTATTTTAGTCCGGGATCACCGGCAAGAAAGAAATTCAACAAGAATTTAATCAACCCAAATGGGAACCTTTTAGAAAATGGTTTTTCGAAAACTTTAATAAAGAAGATAAAAATATTATTCAAAAAAAAATTTATAAAGATTTGAAAAACGAAATGAAAAATTGCCTTTCGTTCCTTGGTATCAAAATATTTTAAAAATATGATTTCTGTTCTTGAAAGAAATTATAAGCTTTCGAATGGAAAAAATATTAACTCTATTTTTCCTCCTCAAACCACTTTCCAAATGGAAAAAGAAAATGAAATTAGGTTTTTTTAATGTTTTTCAAAAATTATTTGAAAAAGAAAATGATACGCTTTCTATTACTATTAATCATATTAATAGTCTTTTAAAACAACAAAATTATACAAATATGTATGTTATTGTTTAAGGAGATATTAAAAAAGAATATTGAAGAAATTTCGTCTTCCATAAAAGACATAAAAAATTATCTTTTAATAACCAAAGATAAAGTTGAAGAAAAAATAACTAATAAAGCTTCTCCGAGTGTTCAGCCTCCTCCTAAAATTATCGATTTTAAATTAGAATCAATTTCTAATATTGAAAATTTACTTAATGAAAAGCTTAAAGACTTAAAACTTAATATTTTAAGCGAAGAATTTGAAGAAAAACTTGAAAATTCTGATAGTATTTGTAATACTTTAATGAAGAATTAAATAAAATCAAACAAGGAAAATATTCCAGGAAACCTATTCAAACTAAATTTTATTACCCAAGACCAACCCCTCAAGATGTCTTGTTCGAAGAACAAGAATTAACACTTAATAATTCTTATAGTGGCAGGAGTATTTATGAGTGGAACCTAGACGGTTATAATGAAAGACAAATTTTTAATATGATACATAGAATGCTTATGTATAGTACAATATGCAAAGCTAATCATAATAGTGACAGAGTTGTTGCTAAGATGATTGTTGCTGGCTTCACTGGTCAGTTAAAAGGATGGTGGGATAATTATCTTACTCTTCGAGAGCAAGAAGAAATTTATCTTACCATTAAAGAAGAAAATGATGAATTAGTCGAAAATGCAGTTTATACACTGTGTATTAATATAATAGAACATTTTACAGGCCGATGGTATGATAATTCTGAAAATATCAGAACTCTTCACTGGAACTTTCAGGTGAAAAGAAAAAATTGAAGAATTAAAAAATTATGAAGAATTTACTAATATTTCTTTAAATGATAAAGATGACAATTTCCCTTCAACACTTGAAGTAATAACTTCGTAGTGAAAATATCACTACTCATTGATGGAAATTTTCAAAAGAATCTGATTGCACTAATTGATAGTGGAGCAGATTGAATTGTATTCAGGAAGGAATAATTCCTACACAATATTTCCATAAAACAACACATTCTCTTAGCTCTGCGAGCGGAGAAAAGTTACAAATTAATTATAAAATTCCTAAGGCCTATATTTGTAAAAATAAGGTCTGTATTCCTACTTCATTCTTGTTAGTCAAGAATATCACGAACCAAGTAATTCTTGGTACTCCATTTCTTAGGAAAATATTTTCTATAAAAAAATATTGATGAATATGGATTTAAAGGAAGCTTTGATAACAAAGAAGTATACTTTGAATTCATTACTGAACCCTTTTCTAGGATTCTTAATGAAATTAAGGATTCTATTATTATTAAAGCAAAAAAAAAACAGGTAACTGAAACAAGAAATCAGTATACTTACGATTGAGGATAAACTCCAAAATCCTAATTTACAAGAAAAGATAAAAATTTTACATAATGAATTTACGCTACAAATATGTAACGATTTACCTAATGCTTTTTGGAATAGGAAAAAGCATATTGTTACATTACCTTATGAGGAAGATTTTAGTGAGAAAATATTCCTACTAAAGCTCGTCATTGTGAGATGAATTCTGAACTATTAGAATTATGTAAGAAAGAAATAACTTCTGTTTTACAGAAAGGTTTAATAAAACCTTCAAAATCTCCTTGGTCGTGTACTGCCTTTTATGTTAATAACCATGCAGAAAAGGAAAGGGGAGCACCAAAGTTAGTCAATAATTATAAGCATTTAAATAAAGTTTTAAAATGGATTAGGTATCTTATACCTAATAAAAAAGATCTTTTACATCGATTTTTTAACGCCATTATATTTTCAAAATTTGATTTAAAATCAGGTTTTTGGCAAATTCAAATAGCCGAAGAAGATCGGTATAAAACTGCTTTTACTATCCCAATTGGACAATTTGAGTGGAATGTTATGCCTTTTGGTTTAAAAATGCTCCTTCTGAATTTCAAATATTATGAATGATATTTTATTCCTTATAGTAATTTTATTATCGTATATATTGATGATATTTTAATCTTTTCAAAGATATTGAAACTCATTTTAAACATCTTGATATTTTCAAGAAAATTGTTATTCAAAATGGATTAGTCATATCCAGCCCAAAAATGGTTTTATTTCAGACTTAAGTTCGATTTTTGGGTCATACTATTGAAAAGGGTAATGTTAACCCAATTAATAGAAGTATTGAGTTTCCGTCAAAATTTCCAGACCAAATTCTTGATAAAACTCAACTTCAAAGATTTTTAGGGAGTCTTAATTATATTTCTCCTTATTATGAAAATCTTGCAATTGATACATCTATTTTATATGATAGATTAAAAAAGATTCCATATCAGTGGACAAATAGTCACACTGAAGCAATTAAGAAAATCAAGGATAAGGTTACTCATTTACCTTGTTTAATGCTTGCTAATCCTAATTGGCCAAAAATTATTGAAACTGATGCTTCTGATTTAGGCTTCGGAGGAATCTTAAAACAAGTTTCTCCAGAAGATAAAAAAGAATATATTAGTTAGATTCCATTCGGAGAAATGAAATAATGCTCAGAAGAATTATGCTACTATAGCTAGAGAAGTCCTCGCTATAGTTAAATGTGTTCTTAAATTTCAGGATGATTTATATAATCAAAAGTTTTTAATAAAAACTGATTGTCAAGCTGCGAAATTCATGTTCAGAAAGACTTCAAACATGATGTCTCCAAACAAATGTTTGCGAGATGGCAGGCTCATTTAGCCCCATTCGATTTTGAAATTATTTATAAAAAAGGAAGTGATAATAGTCTTCCTGATTATCTTACTCGTGAGTATCTTTCATGAATTTTGCAGATATGTCCCAATATGGGAGAAATTTCCCCTCTAATAGAGGTGGAATAGGTGGAAAATGTTATTGCTCAAATGGGCAATAAAAAGCTAGTAAAAGAAAATTTATCAGCATCCTCAAGTAATATCTTGAGCAGTGAAGAATTCAGAGAATCCCTTGAATATAAAAAGCAGAAAGCAAAGACTGTTGAAGGATCATCTTACGGCGGAAGAAGAAGATGAGGTTGACTATGAGAAAATTTCTCATAATGAAGTAATTATATTAATCGAATTTAAAGATTTAAAATGGTCTGATGAACCTTGAACTTTAATGTCAAGGTATTTAGATAGAGCATCATATGCTGCTACTTTTTATAAAAAACCGTGATACTTATGAAAATATTCTTAAGTCTACGGGAACATGTGACTTTGATCACTTTAGTGCGGGAAATACCCCGTATGCTTTGAAAAAAGGTTATACCTTTAGTAAAATCATTTTCAAGCAAATTATTTCGCCTGAAAAATGGGCTATACACCCGTTAAAAGATAGGGAATATTTCCATCCTGAGTTAAAAACTCTTATTAAATTTAATTATTACGATTATATCGATGCCTTTTATAAAGTATTTTTATACCAGAATGAAAGTAAAAAACATTCTTGGTGGATAAAAATTTGTGCAGATGTATAAGTCCGAAATTCCAAATTGGTTTTATCAATGATGGCTTTCTTATGGGGCTACAATTAAAATTCTTAAGGAACCCGTTTTTGGATTATATCAAGAATCGGTTAAAGTTTCTCCGATTCTTATAGAAATGGAACATAAAAAAAGAATGTATTGAAGGAATGACTTCTTTACATTTTTATACTGAATTTAGCACTCCATGGATATGGAGATGGACTCCTGAAGAGGGTTATACCCAACAAAAAATTCCATGTCTTAAATAAACTTCTATATAAAGTTTTGGAAAAAATGATAAGAAAAACAGCCACTGGTGAATATGAAAGCCAGCAGACGATTGATAAGATCGAAGAGAAAATTTCTCTATATAAAAATGCGATTAATAATCATCAACAAAGGGAAGCCCTAGTCCTTTGAGATGATTTCTCAAAGGATTAATCTTCAAAAGGGTAAAATGAAACCCAATGAAATTATTGATGTCTACTTCGAAGAAATGAAGAAAGACATTGCAAAAAATTTTGGTATGGATATTGGAGATATTTCGATGGGGACATCTTCAAAAAATGAAGATGATGAAGAATTTTGCCTTGCTAGTGAAGGACAAGATCCGAAAAAATCCGAATGATTTTATTATTGAAGAAATAATTGGAGATAATGCGATGGACCTCATGGGAAAGAAATCTCAATTATTAAAGAAAAGGTAGAGCAATTGCCAAAGCTCGTGAAGAAAATAAAAGAATCCAATGTCAAAGATGCTCTCAAGATCACAGAGATTAAAGAGGCTATGGATAAGATCAGAAAAAAGCTGAAAGCAACCACAACGAAGGAAAATTGTTCACTACTAGCTTTTTAAAGCTAAAGATATGTCCAAGACTTTCTTACCAAAATTAATACAGCTGTCCAGATTCCCTCGACAAGTTGGATTGCTATGAAGAAAAATTTTCTTCTTTTTAATTTTGTATTTTATCTTTTTCTTCAGGTGTGCCTTATTTTAGATTCTTTTGTACTCTCTATTCCTTCTCTCTTGTAATTCTCCTCTACTGTAAAATATCTTAAGGAATAAACGTTGAAGTTTCCTGTACGACTCCTCTTCGTTTAAGTAAGTCTTTTAATTTTATTAATTCTTTTATTTTATCTTTCTTAGCCTTAATGGAAGGCTAATTTTCATCGTTAAACTACACCAAGATGCCTTAATACCTTAATCATGGTTTTATATCATATTTCTATACATATATTAATATGATGTATTTGATATTTTTTTTATTAAGATCTTTTAAAAAAAATGATTAAAAGAATTAAATTTTGGATAAAGGTTATGAGAAAAATTGATTTGCTTAATTCTGTGTCGGCTCTTGGCAAAGCCCGTGTTGCCGAAAGATAGGCGTTTGAGGGCATGGCTGTTACCGATTGAATTAGTCAAATGAAAATTTTATCATGTAAAAATCCTCGTATTGTATCCTATGATTTAATTCTAGCAATCACAAAATAAATTTTATTTTTGTTTTGGATTAATGGTATATAGGCTGGAATACCTTGGGTCCGAACGGGATCAGACTGTTTACAGTTTGATAACTGGACTAATAGGTTTAACAACGCAACGTACCTTGTCCAATTTTCACTTTATTTTTAAATTTGTAAAGATCCTCCCAGTAAAGATTCTCCAGTATGTTTATGTCTTCCATAAATCAAATTAATATATTTAACAAAATATTGAAAATATGAGGTAAATAAAAATTTATACAGATATTATATATATATATATATATATATATATATATATGATAATATATATTTTATATCTTAAATCATATTACTATTTTTTTATTTTTTTCTGTTAAAATTCGGTTATTTTGGTCTGTGGTATTATGATATAGTGTCTCAACTAACATCGAAATTTAAATTTATCGATGACATTGGATTGATTAGTTAAATAAAAATCATAATGTTGCATTTTGGGCTCTTTAAGGCCCAACAACAGTGAACCTAGGGCCGAGCTACCCAAATTCCCTTATTAGCCATTCCTATTGAGTTTTATTTATTTATTAATTTCTTTTTTTTTTTGAATCACTGATTCATATTGAGTTCAGTTTGTGGCATAAACGGCTACTTCACCACGCCTCGCCTCTGATCATCGTTTCACGCCTTTCAACGTCAAGCGGTGCACTTTCTCGCGATTTTTATTACGGTTGTGTGGAGGGTTTTGTTGATTGCGAATGTGTTGGATGCTGTTGATGCAATGTGCATCTCAAAGAGGATTATGTTCCCCCCAATTTTGAGTTTATCTTCATTTGCCGGCGGTAATGTTGCAGGTCAAACAGTTGTAGAAGTCGGATTGAAGAACATCTCGGATTAATATTCCATTAAACTTTTACAGAAAGTACGAGAGTCGACATTTGCATACAGCACATTGATACAAAAGACTGCTGATGAGGGAGGTACGTGGATTAGGGTCATGAGTGAAGTCAAGACCCTTTTTATTCACAATTACTGTTAAAAGAGAGACGCGGAAAGAATACTCGAATGCAACAGATATACTTAAAGATATATATGATTTCCTACACCTTCTGAGCTCATATCAGCCTTAGTAGTGACGTGGTGGAGGTGGTGGAGAGCTATAGTAGTAAGGTGGAGGCGGTGGAGATTTAGATGGAGGAGGTGGTGACTTATAATAGTATGGTGGCGGGGGAGATTTTTTTGGTGGAGGTGGGGATGTATAGTGATATGGTGGTGGTGGGGATTTAGTTGGTGGAGGAGGGGATTGATAATGATATGGTGGAGGTGGAGATTTATTTGGCGGAGGAGGAGATGCATGATGGTATGGTGGTGGAGGAGATTTTTTGGGTGGAGGTGGGGATGTATAATGGTATGGTGGTGGTGGAGACTTCAATGGAGGTGGGGGTGACTTATAGACATAAGGAGGAGGGGGTGATTTCTTTGGTGGAGGTGGGGAGGTATAATGGTATGGTGGTGGAGGAGATTTAGTTGGTGGTGGAGGAGAGGCATAATGGTAGGGTGGTGGTGGAGATTTTTTGGGTGGAGGTGGGGAGGTATAGTGATATGGTGGTGGGGGAGATTTCTTTGGAGGAGGTGGGGAGGAATAATGATATGGTGGTGGAGGAGATTTCTTTGGTGGAGGAGGGGATGTATAGTGATAAGGTGGTGGTGGGGATTTTGATGGTGGAGGAGGAGACGTGTAATGGTAGGGTGGAGGAGGAGATTTCTTTGGTGGAGGTGGGGATGTATAGTGATATGGTGGTGGTGGAGATTTCTTTGGTGGAGGTGGGGAGGTATAGTGGTACGGTGGTGGTGGAGATTTAGTAGGTGGTGGAGGAGATGCATAACGGTAGGCCGGTGGAGGAGATTTTTTGGGTGGTGGTGGGGAGGTATAATGGTAGGGTGGAGGAGGAGATTTCTTTGGTGGAGGAAGTGATGCATAATGGTAGGGTGGTGGAGGAGATTTCTTTGGTGGAGGAGGTGATGTGTAATGGTATGGTGGTGGTGGAGATTTAGTTGGCGGAGGAGGAGAAGCATAATGGTAAGGTGGAGGAGGAGATTTTTTCGGTGGAGGTGGGGAGGTATAGTGATAAGGTGGTGGTGGGGATTTCTTTGGTGGAGGAGGAGATGCATAATGATAAGGAGGTGGTGGTGATTTTGATGGTGGTGGAGGAGATGCGTAATGGTAGGGTGGAGGGGGAGATTTATTGGGTGGTGGTGGGGAGGTATAATGATAAGGTGGTGGTGGAGATTTCTTTGGTGGAGGAGGAGAAGCATAATGGTAGGGTGGTGGTGGAGATTTCTTTGGGGGAGGAGGAGAAGCGTAATGGTAAGGTGGCGGGGGAGATTTCTTAGGTGGAGGTGGTGAAGAATAATGATAAGGTGGTGGTGGAGATTTCTTTGGTGGAGGAGGAGAAGCATAATGGTAAGGTGGTGGTGGAGATTTTTCCGGCGGTGGTGGTGATGTATAATGGTAAGGTGGTGATGGTGGTGATTTGTAGACGTAAGGCGGCGGTGGAGAAGTGTAATAGTAAGGTTTATGATCAGCAGCCACCACACAGCTGACCGTTAAGCAAATCACCGCCACGACGAGGTGGTGGCCGAACCTCATCGGAGTTCTTCCCATGTAATATCTTTCTTATCCTAAACTCTTTATATTATTTAAATGTGTTTTGCTTGGTTTGGTTTTGGAGAAGAGAAGAAGTCCCTTTATATAGTGGTGGAGTAGCAGTACTACGGTGTTTATTTAAGACATAATTAAACAGCCTGGCTATATTTAGGTAATATCATATGTATAGTCAACTGATTTATGGTTTTGCTATGTGTCTATTTGTGTGTATATAAATTTTTATTTATTTATACACATTCAGATTTGTAAAGTTCAGCAGGTTTTTGCAGACAACGAACAAGTCAAAGGATTCGGAGTAGGTGAATGAAGCAGTGTGATGCTGATTGCTATCTTTGCTGGATTTGTAATATTATTTTAATTAGCGTTTTCTTAAAGCGCGTCTGCGTCGAATTACTTTTTGATCATTTCATTATTTCTTTGTTACTTGTATACTTGGAGAAACACTATTTTGCATCAAATGTTTTGTTTTTAATTTTTTATGCGTCCATATCATTACATTTCATCCTCATTTTCATATTTTTTCTTTCTGCATTGATATTTTAACCTTTCGATGGAAGCTGTTGCCAATAGTTGCTTTGGCAGATCTTTGGTTGCGATTTGTTTCGTCTGTCTTTATTACTTCATTACTCTATATATGTGAATTTGATAGAGGAGTTTTGCATTCTCATGACAATTTTAGAAAATATAATGTTGCAATACATTTATTTTAATTGCTTAGGAGAAAATCGCGGCAATGTCTGACATTCGCCGATGGGCTTTAAAAATCCGGATTATATATGTATATTTTAATTTATTGAATTTATAAGATGAAAGTTTCTCATATTCCCACATGACGGTGATATTTATAATCCTAGTTGTACCTGTGACATGATCATTTCAAACCAATTATATGAGCAGTGTCAACGGTGCAATGAATAAAGGAAAATATATTCATATTTATAAAATCAGGAAATGACAATCCGTGTAACGTGGTTCAGATCTTCTCGATCCTACTCCACGGGGCAAAGTCGGGCGATCTTTTGTTAAGGACGAAGGAATTACAGAACTGAGAATACGCACACTTCACAGTGAATCCACGTCTAAGATAAACCCTAGCCTTATTCAGTGCTAATTAGCTACACACGCATAATAATATTCACTGTGTGCGATCTACTCTTTTATATGAAGTAGATAAGCCGTTAATTGGCGCCCAAAACGACAGTTAGTGTTTAACTCTTGCTTTATGAGAAAACGTCGCTAGCTCCCGCAACTTCATAAGTCATACTCCCGCGCGTCTTAACTTGGCAAGTAAAAGCGCCTTTTCTTCTCAACACGTCTCTCGGACTTCCTAACAGTTCGATGCTCCTAAGTGTTCTTCAGCTGAGAAACACCTGAATTCCTTAGCTGTTCTTCCTTTAAATCTGACACCCCCCCGCAAGATGGAAGGTACAAATTGTGTACTGACATCTTGACCAACAAGCGCTGAAGCAATGGGCCTGTGAGGGGTTTTGTGAACAAGTCCGCGAGCTGATGTTCGGATCTAACTGGTAAGAGCTTGACGTTCCCAATGTCCACGTGGTGTCTGATGAAATGTGCATCTATCTCTATGTGTTTGGACTTCTCGTGGAACTTGGGATTCGAGGCGAGCATTAAAGCAGATAGATTGTCGCAGTAGATGACCGGCTTCTGACTGAGTCCAATTCCCAACTCCTCAAGCAAGTGTTTCAGCCATAGGACCTCTGCCAGAACCGCACCAAGGCCCTATATTCGGCTTCAGTCGAGGACCTCGATACGGTAGGCTGTTTCTTGGCTTTCCCAGGTGACCAGTGAGCCTCCTAAAAATGTACAAAAGCCTGTAATAGACTTCCTAGAGTCATTGCAAGATGCCCAATCCGCGTCTGAAAAGGCGCTCAAGCTTAAGTCCTGTTCTGTACTGAATAGGATGCCCTGCCCCGGGCTGCCCTTCAGGTACCTCAGTAGATGGTGGGCTGCCTTTAAATGATTAGTCCTAGGAGCAGCTATGTATTGGCTAAGTTTATGGACCGCGAATGTGATGTCTGGTCTCGTAAAGGTCAAGTACAATAGTTTTCCGACCAGCCTTCTGTACACAAAAGGTTCTTCTAACAGCTCCCCATCATCTGCTGTCAGCTTAGTACTTGGGTTCATCGGGGTAGTCAGAGGCTTCGAGTTTATGTACCCCGCATCTTGCAAGAGCTGCAAGGTATATTGCCTCTGAGAAATATAAATTCCCTCTTCATTCCTTGCTACCTCAACTCCCAAGAAGAACTTTAAATCGCCAAGGTCCTTTACCTTAAAACAGCTCCATAGGAAACACTTCGCTTCTCGTATCAGTTCTGCACTAGGCCCGGCCACAATTATGTCATCCACGTATACAAGGAGGACTACCAATTGATCTCCTTTGCCCTTGATGAATAGAGTATGGTCACATTGAGTCTGCCTGAAACCGAAAGCTCTCACAGCATCCGTAAATTTCTTATTCCACTGCCTAGAGGATTGCTTTAACCCATATAGGGACTTATGCAATTTGCAAACTGGTTTGTAGTGCTCAGTTTCACTGGACTGTCAGCGAGGCCTAAGGGCAGCTCCATATAAACCTCTTCCAACAAGTCACCATTCAAAAAAGCATTATTTACGTCCATTTGGATCAAGTGCCATCTGAGCTTAGCCGCCAAGGAGATGACCAGTTTAATTGTGTTTGGCTTGGTAACCGGGGCGGAAGTGTCCACATAGTCAATTCCAGCCTTTTGATCGTAGCCCTTTGCCACTAGTCGCGCTTTGTATTTTTCCACTTTTCCATCTGAGTTGAGTTTTATCTTGAATACCCATCTATTCCCAATGGCCTTTTTGCCTTCCGGTAGTGGGACAATTGACCAAGTGCCATTTTCTTCTAGTGCCCTCAACTCTTCATTCATAGCCGTGACCCACTTTTCACACTTCATTGCTTGAGTATATGTTTGTGGCTCTTCTGCTAATGCTATGTTGCTTATGTATGACTGGTATTGTGGGGAAAGCTTTTGATAGGACAATTGATCTGATATAGGGTAGAGCACCTTCATGTCCTGCTGTGCATTACAGTAATAGTCCCTCAAGTATGATGGTTTCCTTGACTGCCTCTTTGCTCTGCTGTGTGAGTTTTGAGGCTGGGGTGAATTCTGCTCAGTTAGGAATTCTCCCAGGTCATGCTGCCCTGCATCTTGTTGATTCTGAAAGCTCCCATTACTTTGATGCCAGGCTACATCATTAATATCCTCTGCTGCAGGAGCAGAGTCTGAAGGCTCCATTGGTGCAACACATGAGGGCTGTGAGCATGGTGGCAGTGGAGAGTTGGGTGTTTCTGCCGATTCATCTGAAGCAGGCAGTGGGGCTGGTAATTGCTCTGTGCCTTCCATTGTTTTGGGTAACACATGAAAAGGGAATGGGTCCCTTATTTCTGAGGCATGACCACTCACTTCCGAGGCATGCCCAGCTTGAATGGAAGCACATTTTCCAGAAATTTGACATCTCTAGAGATGAATACCTCTTTGGTAGCTAGGTCCATGACTTTGTACCCCTTGACACCACTTGGGTAACCAAGAAAAATGCATTCACGAGCTCTTGCATCAAATTTCCTTCTCCCTGCAGGTAGAGTAGAGCAAAAACACAAGCAACCAAAAACCCGCAAAACACTATAATCCACAGGTTTATGATACAACCTTTCAAAAGGACTCTTGCCATTTAACTTTATTGAAGGTGTTCTATTTATTAGGTAAGTTGCAGTCAAAACACACTCTGCCCAAAACTCTATGGGAACTCCCGAATGGAAATACAAAGACCTTGCTACATTCAACAAGTGTTGATGTTTTCGCTCGACCACGGAATTTTGTTGTGGCGTTTGTACACACGACTTATGATGGATAATTCCCTTTTCCTTGAACAGATCTATCATGTTAAACTCCCTAGCATTGTCAGTCCTCATAGTTTTTACCTTGCAACTAAACTGAGTTTCTACTAAAGTAAGGAAAAAGTCTATGATTGCTCTCACTTCTGATTTGTGTCTAATCAGAAATATCCAAGTGAATCTTGAATAGTCGTCAACTATGGTAAGGAAGTATTGGTAGCCTAGATATGATGGGACATGAAATGGACCCCACGTGTCACAATGTATGAGGTCGAAGGGTGAACAAACTTGCTTATGCTCACTAGGGAATTTATTTCTTTTCTGCTTGGAGAGTGGGCATATTTTACAGTATGACTCTGCTAAGATATTATCACAGTTCAAACTACTCTTAAGTATGTCTAAAACCTTGTTGCTGGGATGGCCTAGTCTCTCATGCCACAGGTTCCCCGTGATGTTACTCAACAGATGAAGGTGTGAAGGTTCTGTTTCTGTTAGGGCAGTGTGGGGCTGATCTGCTCCTATGATGTATAATCCTGCAAGTTGATCACCCTTGCCAATCACCCGCATAGCGGGGTCCTGTATCTGAAATTTATTAGCCTCAAAGTGAACCTACACCTAATGCTGTCAGCCAAGGCACTTACAGATATCAAGTTGAATTGAATTGAGGCACAAAAGAACATTAGTTAGAGTAATGAACTGGTTCAGTCTAAAGCTTCCAGACTTATTTACTTTGATTATCCTACTGTCAGGTAAAATAACTCTAGACTCTACTATCTCATGCAGGTCCTGTAACATGCCCCTGTTACCACAAACATGCATGGTAGCACCCGAATCAACAAGCCAATAATCAGAATTAGTTAACACAGGTAAGTTGAAAGAGAGACATGAACCTGTGCCCCCCTTTTCACCTATCTGCGCATGTTCTGTGCTGTTCTGTGGGAGACTTTCTACTTGTTGATTGAGCAGAGCCCTCAATCCTTGCAGCTGGAAAGGGGTTAATTGCAGCTGTACCACGGCATCCGCACCATTGACAGGGCTCTGACTGCACTGACTGGAGTGCTGTTCTGTTTTAGCTACACTGTCGCAACTTGAAACCTGATTGATTCTTGTGTTTTTGAACTTGTTTGGTTGTCTGTACCCCGGTGGGAAACCGTGCAGCTGATAGCAGGTGTCCGCGCTGTGCCCTCTCTTATTGCAATGGGTGCATATTGGTTTCGCCATGTCCCTTTTTGGATAAAAGCCTCCTTTCTTGGCAGCAGACTGATAATCTGTTTTGGCAGTCAACATCGCCATGTTATTCACTTGATCATCTGTCCTTCCACCAAGCCCGGGGATCACTGACCTCTGCCTTTCTTCCTGAACGAGCAGCGAGAACACCTTGTTGATGGGAGGTAGTGGCTCCATTAACAAAATCTGGCCCCGGATCTGTGAATAGGACTCGTTCAATCCCATTAGAAAGGTCAACACGTACTCTTCCTCCATATAATTCTTCATCATCGTGCTGCCTCCACAGGTGCAATGGTACGAGGGCCTATTGCTTGCAAGTTCATCCCAAAGTGCCTTGAGTTTAGTGAAATAAGTTGCCTCATTGCACGAGCCATGTGCCAGATTTATGAGGTCCCTCTTTAACTGGAAAATTCTCGGTTTATTGGTCTGCCCGTACCTCTCTTGTAGGTCGATCCAGACCTCTCTAGCAGTTGAGCTATATAAGATACTTGCGGATATTTCCTTCGATACTGCATTTAAGATCCAAGAAATGATGATATTGTTGTTTCTTTTCCAAGCATTTACCTTATCCTTGTCCGTCTCGGTAGGGGGAATCAGCTCACCGTTGATGAATCCCTCCTTGTTGCGCCCGATTATCGCTATCATCATGGAACGACTCCAAGTCACATAGTTGTCTCCGTTCAGTTTCCCAAGAAATAAGGATCGCTGGGACTCACTGAACTGAGATGATTACCAAGATTGTTGACAGTCGAAGGAATTTGATTCTCATTCGACGAATTCGCCTCAGACGCCATTGCTTACAGAAGAAATCTTGATCAAAGATTCCGAATTGGAATTAGCTGCGCAGCTTCAAGGAGAAATTACGCTCTGATACCATATAAAATCAGGAAATGACAATCCGTGTAACGTGGTTCAGATCTTCTCGATCCTACTCCACGGGGCAAAGTCGGGCGATCTTTTATTAAGGACGAAGGAATTACAGAACTGAGAATACGCACACTTCACAGTGAATCCACGTCTAAGATAAACCCTAGCCTTATTCAGTGCTAATTAGCTACACACGCATAATAATATTCACTGTGTGCGATCTACTCTTTTATATGAAGTAGATAAGCCGTTAATTGGCGCCCAAAACGACAGTTAGTGTTTAACTCTTGCTTTATGAGGAAAACGTCGCTAGCTCCCGCAACTTCATAAGTCATACTCCCGCGCGTCTTTAACTTGGCAAGTAAAAGCGCCTTTTCTTCTCAACACGTCTCTCGGACTTCCTAACAGTTCGATGCTCCTAAGTGTTCTTCAGCTGAGAAACACCTGAATTCCTTAGCTGCTCTTCCTTTAAATCTGACAATATTGGAGCTTTGGCGTTGATATTCTAAAATTTGAGTAATGGAGCTAATACTATTATATAGAAATTTGTTGAAGTCGTTATTGTCCTTTGTTGAAGGCCGCGAGGCATGGGAGAACCATTATTATTCGGTTAATTTGTAATTTGATTTGTATGATGTTATAAAAAATATTTATTCTTGGAATGCGGAGATTCGACTTAAAGTTATCGTTGTCGAAGATAAGGTGGGTGTTTATTTAGATGCATCGGTTCGGTTACATTTAAGTAGTCTATATTTTCATTGGGCCGATATGAATAAGCTGCATCCCCTCATTATTGTTGGGCCATTTGGTGATAATAGGCAAAGAAACTAATGAATGTGTATTCATTAAAATTTCTTAGTTATCTACTACGGATAGAGTGGTAAGCACAATGGTGTTTGATTTTTATTTTTTAGGTGAAGAATGTTTTGATTTTTCAAATGTTAATCTTGCTTCCATCTTAGTGGGAATTGTTATTAATATAGTAATATAATTTTAATATGTCCAAGCTAAATCGTACATTAGTCTAACTGTTTATCCATTTCCTACATAAGTGGATAACCCAAATCCATCATAATTGTGACATGAAATCAAATTTTAATCTATTTTATTATGTGTCAAATATATAAGGTAATTGGATAGTATACCCATATGAGTAAGATAGACAAAATCTTGTATGATGGGTTGTTAATTGAGTATGAGAGTTGTAGTTATCGTATATTGACTTTGTAAGAATAATTTCAAGTAATAAGTAAGATCTTAATTCCAGGATAATCGGATGCGATTACTTAGCATCTCAGTCAATATATTTGATTTTTAACCCTCACTTGATATTAACTAAGATGATAAGTTCTTGAGAATTTACTTGAGATAAAAAAAAATATAGTTTGTTTATGCTTTCCATGATGATGAAACCGGTACTTTTATCAATTATTGGACCATTTTATTTTATTTTAATTGAGAAAGTAAAAGCTGGCGTAGCAATTATTATTATTAATCCAATTTATATTAAAATAAGTGGTGACATGAGATACACGTAGCGTAAACGTGTCTTGATGAAGGGATACTTTAGTTGAAATTTTATTGTTGACTTATACTTTTCATTATAAATACTACTTACGTTTTATTTATTTAACAAGTACAGGTAACGAGGTCCTACCTAATTATGCAATAATATCGAGAATGGACCCAAATAAATATTGTATCATCTTGTGAGCTCATCTTTAAAACCTAAGACTTTTTGGGCGATTTTTATTTCCTCATTACAACAAAATTCTATCATGAAATGAACGTATTTCAACATGCCCAAATCATTGGCATACATGAAATAAACTTGGCTGCACCATTTTCATGTACATAGTTATCTGTAGATATATAAATATTTATAGATATATTATATACCTCTCTCTCTAAACCTACCACTAAAAATCAATGTCCACTCTTCATCCTCCACATTGAAGTCACTCCTCGGACTATAGTGCAAAAATATTAGAAATAATAATATGCTTCGATGAACACTTGTAATGTTTTGATTAGTTTTGTGCTCCTTTTTTTCATCTATCAATGTTCACGTGTTCTTCCAATCTCAATTTAGTGCTTTTAAAATGATAACTGAATTTATCAAAATGTGAGCATTACGGACATACGTCGAAGAAAATGACGAGTTTAAAAAGTTATAATCTTGGTCCCCTCAATATTTTAGCTTCATTATATTAATATATTAGTAAAATGACGAGTTTAAAAAATTATAATCTTGGTCCCCTCAATAATTTTAGCTCCATTATTCTCTTTCTCCCACAGTCAAATGTAATATATCATTACATTTTTTTTCTTCTAAAAGCTATGTATAACTGTGTGTACATTATTATTTGTTTTGTTATACAAAGACAAAATATTTATGCCTGTGGTTGAGAGTGTTGAGATCTAAAATTTCTCCAACACAAATTGAGAGCTTTCTAATGAATTTTCAACTTCGAAGCTTCAAAACCCTATAAATCTTTTGATCAATCTTCAATCACAATCATCATCGCCAAGAAAAATCGATCAGAAACATGCAGATGAACAGTGGGTTAACAAGGTACCGCTCAGCTCCGAGCTCCTTCTTCAACAGCTTACTGGACGGCAGCACCGCCGCCGCCGGCGACGGATTCACGACCGACGACTTCGACAAGCTCTTCAATCCCAGGGCTTCGAGTCCCGAGACGAAGAGGTTGTTTGCCAGCTTCATGAACAGCTCCGGCTCAGAAGTTCAGAAGAACGCCGCCGGCGCCGCGAATGCTCAGCTGCCGCCGCGCGTGAAGAAAGAGCCCGGCGCGCAGAAGCCGCCGCTGAAAGGCAGCAGAGCAACGATTACGGCTCGACTCTATCGAAGATGAATCGGGTCACGATTGCCCCCAATCAGGCGAAGGTCGGAGTCGGGTCGGGTCTGACGAGGCAGAGCAGTTTCGCCCGTTGGGTATTCGACAACATCATAAACATTGGAAGCGGTAACTGTTTTTCTTCATCTGTAGCTTCAATGATTTGATTTCTGTTATTATTTTCCCTCTCTTTTTTCCCCAATTCTCGGCTATGTTTTTCCACGTGATTTTGGCCAATCTTTTCGTGGATTGTATAGAAATTTTGGGTACGTTGTCCTTTTCCACAGTACGTTTTCACAGATTCAAGAACTTTCGTGTCTAGATAGCTTCAAATCCTGGACAAAAGCAGGCTCATGAACGAAGGGTCTTCGTTTTCTTGATTAATTCGATCTTTATTCGCTATCTCCGTAATCGATTACGAATAATGGGATTTCTTGTCTGTACAAATCGTTTGATCGAAGCAGTTTGGCCTTACGAAAATGCAGCTTGAAAATCAACTCTTGCTTGAATCCTCTGTTTCTATTTTTTTTGTTTCGGAAATGAAATCTTAATCTGAGAAAGTGTTGGCCATTGAAACAGAATACGAAGGGAATGTTCGAGCAGCTGCCCCTAACGTAGCCATCAAATCAGAAGCATCATCGTTGGCAGAAGAAAAATCAGGCGAAAATTCCCAGTTCGAAGACGATAGTTTCATGAACATAGATGCCTTCCTCAAAGAGCTAGCCGAGGAAGACGATGCTCTGTTCTTAGCAGACGACACTAAGGTCAGCTTTTCTAACACGAATTTCTCTCCTTTTTCTTTCTTTTTTTTTTACGAATTTATTACAACTGTGATTGGCAGAGTAAGGAAGGTGGGAACAAGCCGTCGAATACCCTCTCGCGCCACCAAAGCTTGCCCGCCGATTTCAATGCAATGGAGAAGCTATTACAAGACTCTGTTCCTTGTAAGCTCGAGCCAAACGTGGCTGTGCTACTCATCCTCGAAGTATTGCAGAAAGGGTAACAAAGAAACATCGAAAATTGTGTTCGAACATTGGCAATGCCCTTTGATTCCTCTGTGTGTGTTTGTGTGTTTTTTTTTTACAGGTGAGGAGAACGAAGATCAGCGAACGAATGAGGAAGCTGCAAGATCTTGTGCCTAACATGGAGAAGGTGAAAGAACGATTTTTTCGAAGCTCTGTTTTTCTTACACGAATTTCTTGATCATCGTCGAAGCTCGTTTTTCTTTTCTTTTTTGGGCAGCAAACGAACACGGCGGATATGTTGGATTTGGCGGTGGATTACATCAAAGACCTTCAGAGGCAGTTGCAGGTGAAGTAGTTTAGTTCAGTTAGTTATAACATTGAGTTCTTCTGAGTTCTTGGCTTTGGTTCCATTTTCTTACATCTACTTTTTTTTTTTGCTTAGGTTCTTTCTCAAATGCGTGGTAATTGTTCTTGTGAAGCTAGGTTGATATCATAACATCAAAGATTGCTGCTTTTCTTTCTCCTTATTCCCTTATCTCTTAGAGAAAGGCAAAATGCAAGTCTTTTTAGAATAAGTGGTTGTAAAAAGAATAAATTTAATGTACAAGTTAATATTAGATTGTGTTTGGTTTGTTATATAACATAACATATGGTAGAAGATAAACAATTTTATTTTAGGAATTGTAGCACGATTTCTTTTATGTAACATATGTAGAGATGATCTTTTAGTTGTAGAGTTAACAATAAGATTTTAAAATTAGGTTATTATTATTCTGAATTTGGGTAAGTGGAGAGGGAACAGGGAAGTAGGGAGAGCTAGCTAACTATAGCTTGGTCCAAAATAAGTTTAACTATAGCTTGGTCCAAAATAAGTTTGACTAATATTAAGATATATCTTCTCCTTTTCTTTTTTCTATATTCTTTTGTGGACTTAAATGATGCACGATAAATGAGGGTAGGGTACACCATGACATATGGACCCATGTAAATATGCTAGATGCTTCTTCTTGATCTATCTCCTTTAATTTAAATATGTCACATTATATATCTATATTTTATACGAATAAGACGTTACTCTGCGATCTCAAGATCTCGATTTTAATGGGATTCTGCTGTCGCTTAGTCTTGGACCATGCTTCGTCTGTCTTGACATATGCATAATAATACCTAGTGCAATAATATAAAAATATTTATTTAATTAATAAGTTTTAATTAGCTAAAAATAGTAATTAACTATAAATAGTAAATAAAAGTAGGGAACGTTTTTTGTATTTTTTATTAATTTTTTGATAAATTGATTGGCCAAATGATTGTACTGATTCCTAAACCTTATAGAATAGATATATTTATACATACAACTAATAATTACATTGAACCCCACACGATGATGCAGACACTATCACTAGGAAGAGGGAACCCAAGGTGTGTTGGGAAATCCGGCCGTACCGAAATTCCGCCCAAGATCCTCGCGGAGATATAAACAGGAGAAAATAACAACACAAAGATTTAACGTGGAAAACCCTCTGTTAACGAAGAGGGAAAAACCACCTGGGCAAAGAAGGCCGGAGAAAATCCACTATGTGAACATTACAATCACACAATTTTTCTACGCTCGCCTACACCCAAAACCCGACAACAACAACCCCAAAAGTTATTTCACCCGCTAACCAAACTCTCACCCAAAGGGAATTTTTATAGAGTTACTTGTTAGCACAAATAACTTTCTAATGTGTTGGTGTACCTATAATTCAGGGTATAGCCCTCCTTAGAGGAAAGCCTCATGCCTTATTATTCTATCCGGTGTGGGATAAATAACAAAGGCACAAACATGGGCCTAAGCCCAACAACCTCCACCTTGTGACTTTGTCCGTCTTGACTCCTTCACGTAGTGAATATCCGCATGGCTTCCGCCATCATGCTCCACCATAAAGCATATCCACTTGGAATCGCATCCAAGCATTTCTTCGGCCCATGTCGAAATAAACCTTGCTGACATCTATGGTGCAACTTCCACGCTTGGCTTGCCAGGAAGTTCATCAGCCCTCGACATGAAATTTCCACCACACACCTTGCATCAACGCCAAATCAATGCCCGTGTGTAAACTGTGGACCCGTTAATAGCAACGCGCCCTCTCTCATGACACTTAGCGCATGCCATAAGGACGCATTTGTCTCTCTCAGAAAAACTCATCCGTGGAGAGAGAGACAAAATAGCGTCTTTCTCGGTATCTCCACTTACCGACTTGGAGCTGCTTGCCGAACCTGCTCCACCTTTCTGACAATTTCTTTTCACGTGCCCAGATTGTCCACACGTCCAGCAAATTGCACCAGCTGTTTCCTCAGTGCTGTTGGTAGCACCGCCTTTGGGAACTTCCTTGCCCTTCAAAGCCTTGTGTAACCCCGACTGAATCAACACATCCTTGACTTGCACTTGCCACAAGCCAAAATTGATTCTTCCGTCGAACTTCTCCACTTCAAATCTCGCCAGATTTGAGAACCTAATTCCGGACATCCTTGTGGATTAGCGAACAAAAACTTCGCAGAAAATCGAACAAAAACTCGTCTGTCGAAAATCCTTCTGCGCTCAAGCTCCACCCGTCGCTAGCTCCACCGCACGAACAAACTAGGTTTAACCTCGCTCTGATACCACTTGTTGGGAAATCCGGCCGTACCGAAATTCCGCCCAAGATCCGTCGCGGAAATATAAACAGGAGAAAATAACAACACAAAGATTTAACGTGGAAAACCCTCTGTTAACGAAGAGGGAAAAACCACCCGGGCAACAAGGCCGCAGAAAATCCACTATGTGAATATTACAATGACACAATTCTTCTACGCTCGCCTACACCCAAAACCCGACAACAACAACCCCAAAAGTTATTTCACCCGCTAACCAAACTCTCACCCAAAGGAATTTTCCTAGAGTTAATTGTTAGCACAAATAACTTTCTAATGTGTTGGTGTACCTATAATTCAGGGTATAGCCCTCCTTATAGGAGAGGAAACCCCTCATGCCTTATTATTCTATCCGGCGTGGGATAAATAACAAAGACAGAAACATGGGCCTAAGCCCAACAACTACAATGATCGAGATGTTTGGAAAGAAGACTCGATCAACCTCGATCATCCATTGGAATAAGCAGTTTGTAAGTCGAGCTAATGACTATAAAAACAGCGCTTCTTGGGAGGCAACCCAAGGCCTATCGATGCATATATATTATCTTATATTCCTACTTACCTATTTAATTTTTTCTAATAAAAATTCATTCTCACGGTGCCGCCTAGTCACGTTTCTCGCAGGCTCATAACCAGTTTGGAGGTTGCCCGTTCGCGATGGTTGCTTGTTTACTGCGGATCAACAAAGTCTTCTACATCTATCGACGTAAATTCAGGGCAGTGTCACTTCTCTCTCTCTCTTTGCTTTTACTTTACACATTGAGGACAATGTGATATTTAGTTTGGGGGTGGGATGTGACACATGCTAGATTGATATGCTTACATATTTAGGTATCGACGTGTTTTGGTCTTTTTAGTGGGTAGAACTGATGAAGGTTGCGACTTGAACGTCATTTGTGAAGTCTCCTTTCAATGATGAAATTTTTTAAATTTACCATGTCACGATATGTGATCGACACGTGGTGTAATGTGCAAGTGCGACAAGTGATAAAATAAAATGAATACCTAATTACTATCACCAACGTGCGATAGGCAGTGGCCCTATCATTTGTAGTGCAGTAAAGTGAGTAAAGGAGTATCGAACACAAGGAATAAACTGAGTACTAGTAGTGACCTATCCCAAAAATAAATGGCGAGGATCAAGCAAACGGCACGGAAATCGACGTTTAGAAAGGCCCCCGTAGGCAGCGCCATATTTTGTACTTTTGTTCATTTACGATTAAGAAAATTCGAACCGACCCGATTAGCCACAAACAAAGAGGAAGGACGATCGACCATTGGCCCGTGACCAACCCGCCCAATGGGCCCAATTGGGATCGGATAAGGCCCATTTATTTGGGTTCAACCCAACAAAGTTATTAATCTAGCTTTTGATTTCATAGAGTCTTTATCTACCCCCTGTCCCAACCGTTTTGGACATTTGGTTCATTGCACGCAAATTAAGGTAGCTTTTTTTTATTATTATAGTACAGATTAGATAAAAGTAACCCATGGTTGCAATTGGTAATAAATGAACACACTTTAATTGTTCCCTCCAATTTTTTTAATCAAATCAAACACTATATATCCAGCACATCGAATATACAAATTCAAAACACAAATTGGAACACAATCCATCGCAACAAAAGATCACCACGCACAGCCACACCATAATTCCAAGTCATACTTACAATTCCAGCTTTATGAACATAGTTGAATGAAGACAAAGAAGCCTAAGACAGAAGAAGTAAAAAACCAAATCCACAAGTCTTACTAACTAGCTCTACAGATGGAAAACTACCCCATCGTAAGTTAAATGATGTGGCTGCGAGATATGGGCTTCACCGACAAGCGGTTAGTGCGATCTGGAACACAACAAAAGCAAAAAAGGAGGCCGAAAGAGCTATTCCTTTGGTGGTGAAATCAACCCTGCAATTTAAGGAAAGAGTACAAGTAGATCTCGAACAAATAATGGCGATCGATGTAAAGAAGAACAACAATCCAAAGACTTGCAAATGAAATTATAGTAAGCAAAATAGTTGGTCGTTGGTGAAAGAGGGCTGATCAGACCACACACTAATGCAATTGAACCAGATTTGACAGCTTCTAATAAAGTGGCAAGGCTGAAATTTTGTTTATCATCATTGGTGGTCGATACTACACACAAAAGGCTATACTTTTCAGGCATGCACAACATAGTACACATAGATGAAAAGTGGTTCTACATAACAAAGACCAATGAGATTCTATTAACTCCCGGGGAAGAAGAGCCGTATAGATCATGTAAGAGCAAAAGATTTCACAAAGGTAATATTTATATGTGCAGTGAGTAGACCAATGTATACACAGGATAGACAGCTTCTGTTCAATGGCAAGATAGATTTATTTCCCTTTACTGTAAAGGTGCCAGCTAAAAGAAACAGCAAAAGTAGAGCTAAGGGCACATTGGAAATCAAAGCAATAGATTCTATGAGCAAAGATGTGATCAAGGCATGTTTGATCAACAAGGTATGTTGTGTCTTATCTTTAAACATGATTATCTACTAGTGACTACATTTATCATCAAATAGTTATCATACAGATAGTACCAGCAATCAAACAAAAGTGGCCATCCAATGCAGACAAACATATTATAATCTAACAAGACAATGCAAAGCCACATATAAATGACTCAGATCTTGATTTTAGAAGAGTGGCAGAATCAGATGGATTCACTTTGCAGTTACATTACCAACCTCCTAATTCACCAGACATGAATGTCAATGATTTAGGATGGTTCAGAGCCATTCAATCCTTACAAGTTCAAAAGGCAACATACACAATTGATGAATTAGTTCAAGCAGTGGACGAGTCATTTGAACAACTAACTCACGAGACATTGAACAAGGTGTTTTTAAGCTTACAAGCATGCCTCATCGAAGTCATGAAAGTTAAGGGACATAACAAATACAATTTGCCACACATGAAAAAGGAAGCATTGATCAGACAAGGTACCCTACCAGATGATCTACAAGTGGATGATTCACTAGTGAAAGAATGCATGCACTACTTGATAGATCAAGGTGAAACATTTGAACTCAATCACCTACAAGAGTATTTTAATGCCTCAGAACCAAAACCAAGTATGTTTATATATTAAACATGATCAGAGATCGTATGACATGTTTTTATCTATAAACATGAATTATGGTACATACTTTTGCTGCTCAGACATATATATGTATTGAGTTTTTGTAAAAACAACAGCATGTTTGTCTTCAATGTCATGCAAGTATGTTTGTCTTCCGTATCATGTAAGCATGTTTGTAATCAATGACAATCAGACCACATAATGAAGAATTAAGCCACAAACACGACCCGGCCACGACAATCATACCACTTAATCAAGAATTAAGCCACACACACAACCAGACCACATAATCGAGAATTAAACCACGCACACGACAATCTGACCACATAATCAAGAATTAAACCACACAACAAGATGCAAGACAGACCATAATGAACCTCAGTACCACATTCAACCCTATTTATCATCATATCAGCATCTAACCCTAAACCAACCATACGTGCTTTTGCATGTTTGGACACGATGAACCCTAATTTGAATAATAGAGGATAGAATTAACCTTAAGATTTTTCAGTTGCGGAAGCAAAATGCACATAAACTCAAAGAAGGAGGCACACATCTCCTCAGTCACAGACGAAATCAAAACATCATCGGAGGTCACAACGCCCAAATCCTTCTGATCTGGAACACAGCCACTAAAATCTGGAGAATACGGCGACTGAATCCGAGGGACCACCATGTCACCAATTTGACGACGTAGAGACCATAGAGGCGATGACTGAGACAAGAAAGACAAAACAATATAGCGAATGAGACGAATCTGAAATAAATCGATCAATTTTTTCGTCGGGAAAATGAGTAGCAGTAAAAGAAGAAAAGGAGTTGAAAATCAGTCTACAATTTCGTCAATTAGCTAATTGAAAAAAAAAGATAACCTCAAGGAGACAACTTTCGACTCGTCCAGCACGATTTCGTCGAGTTTGTTCCCCACCACTATCTTGACATCTCCATCGTTCTGTAATGGAAAGGGATTAAAAATCAGAGTCTGCAATTTCATTGATTAGCTAATTGAAAGAAAAAAAATACTTTTTCAGGGATAGGATCTGATTTGTAGAAGGGCTTAAGGTTGTCTGCCAAAAAATTCTCCCCAAAAGATGGATCGGAGTAGCACACGTCAGAGAACATATGCTCATCATACGTGGTCTGAGAATCCCTCCACAAGAACTCAGGCGTCTCAGGGACATAATAGACCTCGTCGCCCAAATCCGCCGCCACGGGTAAATCGTGGGTGGGACCTTCGGTGGCGATCGTCGGCGACAAATATTGAGTTTTGTCCATTGTTTAGGATTTCTACGAGGACGAGCGGGTGAGAGTGGGATAGAGTGTGTGCGCGGCGTGTGTGTGTGATCTAGTGTAATGGCGTGAAAGAGAATAATGGAGTTAGGTGGATTGGTTAGGTTTTTGGGTGGGTAGGTAGCTTAATTTAGTTGTTAATTGTAGGAATAAACTATAATTAAGTAGTGTGAAAAGTTTAATAGTGGGAGAATTTTTACTATAAAAGGAAGTGTCCAAAACAGTTGGGACGTCCGATATGGTAAAATGTCCAAAACGGTTTGGGACGGGGGAGTATATAAGTGAGGTTTAAAATTTCTTCAGAATAAAAGAATTAATTTTGTCTCTGTTTAATGGTTAAACATTTTGGAAGTTATTAGGAAGTGTTCTTTTGTTTCTCCATTAGTCGAAGATACACATTGTGAACTGAATTTAGTGTTTTTCGTTAATGTTGCTCGTGGGTAAATTAGCAGTAAAAACGTTAACTTCTGATCTTAAATATTTTTAAACAAATGAAAAATTATATTTGAACAAATATGATATGGAATTTGTTGATCGAGTGGCACTGTTGAGACTAGGGGTGTAAATGAGTCGAGCTCGAGCCGAGCTCGGCTCATTTTCCGGGCTCGAGCTCGAGCTCGACTCAACTGCATTAGGCTCGGGCTCGAGCTCGAGCTCGATAGGAAATATTTTATGCTCGAGCTCGGCTCGTGAGCTCGAACCTAAATCTATATGAAAAAAAACTAAAAGAAATCAGATCAAGAACGGCATTTTTCTGTTTTGTGTATGGTGACGCGAGGTAGAAGATGATGGCGAAGAAGATGACAGCTGTTTGGTAACAAGGTAAGAAGAAACGAAGATGACGGCTGTTTGGTGTAATAGGGTTTTAGATTTGTTGGGCTATTTTAATCGTTGGGCCATTTAAATAACTTCAAGATAATTTATTTGTTGGGCTATGTTATCATCATTGGGCCTTAAAATAAAGAAATACATAATTAAATAAATAAATAAATAGAAAGCTCACGAGCCGGCTCGTGAGCTTTGAACAACATGAACTGAGCTCGAGCTCGAGCTCGTTAAGAAAAGCTCGAGCTCGACAGTCTCGAGCTCGAGCTCAATTATAACGAGCTTGAGCTGAGCTTTTGTCGAGCCGGCTCATCGAGCTCATGAGCCGGCTCGACTCATCTTACACCCCTAGTTGAGACCATGATTCAATGGTCTATAAGTGTATGCAAATCGCTCTCACTGATTCGAGCTATCGGAAGCTCAATCAGCTCGAAAATGCACTCGAAACCACACACACACTTAACAGATTATTTACGTGGTTCGGATAACTTTAGCCTACGTCCACGGATCAACCGAGCTTCACCTTGTATTACTCACAACACGAAAAATACAGAACACTCAGTCCTCAACAAGTTTCGTGTTTTGACCTCTCAGAGATTCTCACTCTACAAGATGCTACAAGCTCACAAAGATCATTCGTCGAACTGATATACATAGCTTTATATAGCTGAAATAATTAAAGTGTCGAACGTTGTGAGCCGTTGATTTCATCTTGATCTAATGCCCCACATCGTGCCACGTCGCACATGCTTTAAGCGTGACCCAATGTAAGTCCCATGACGTTTTTGTAAGTGAAATGCCACGTTAATTTTCCATAGGCCGATCTTGATCAAGAGATCGAGATTCGACGTCACTCAGATCGAATCTCGTTTAATCTAAGTCATCGATCTCCTTCGCGCGCCATGCGTCGGTCCACGTTCAAATCGCCATCTTTGAATCCTAGCCTTCAGATCACGCGCACACAGAATCGGATGGCTACTGAAATTTAACCCCATCTTCAGCTCTTCTGATCTTCAGTTCATCTGGCCGTTTTCTCCGGCGATTTCCGACGACTCCGGCGAGGTCCAGGCTCGCATTCCTTAACAAACTCCACCTCGAGACTGCGACCTTGCGATCCCAACTTCAAGTTTGCCTGAATCTCAAACTCACACGCTACACTCGCCTGAATCATACCAGAAAGCAGCCATCATCTTCTTCCTTTTCACCTGAGAATCTCATTTCTGAGCTTCGATCTCCATCAAAGCTCCACCTCAAGTAATAATCCTTTGCTCCGTTGATCAAGCTCCCTTAGGAGCTGCGTGCCACGATTGAGAACTTCCCAACTCCAAGTAGGATTGAAATTTCCACTTGGAGTTATCTCGGCCATTTAAGCTCAAATTACTTCATGCCTTCTGAGAATTCCTTGGCTCTAGTTGCCTTTGCTGCTTTTCTGGCCTTCCTTGAGCTAGCCAGCACCTTCTCCGTTGCCTCATCCGACGTGGAGACCACAGCAGCACCTATACAGCCAACATAAAAAATCAGAATCAGTTTCATTTGGTAATACAGAGCAAGTTTCTCTCGACTCCTTGCTCTTATCCTCTGATTCTTTTGAGCTCTCCTCCATCTCAGATTGCACCCTCTCATGTGGCTTTGAGGTGCCTTCGCAATATGGAGTAAACAGCTGCACCTCGGGGCTAAGAATCTCCACCAACAGAGCTCGATCTGTCACAGTTCTCTGCAGCAGAAATCTGGTTTTCTACTTCACCTCCAGTTTTGCCTTACCTTTTCTTCCTTATCATGCATATCTTGTGGCTGCTTTTGCACACCTTCTCACCACCACATTTCTTAGTTTCGGAATGTGTGCCTCCCACCACAGAACACCCATCGAGCACATAGATACCCTCCTTCAAACTCCCTGTCGCACCAGCCTACCCTGTTTCATCACTTGTGTTTTTCCAGCTGCTAGTTGGGTGTTGAAGCCCTTGTCCAAGGCTCCAATGAAGATTAAGTTCCTCCTTAACTCAGGGACATACCTCACAACTCTTAGAAGTCCCACAGCACTATTTGCGAGCCTCATTTGGACAGAACCGCAGCCAATCACCTCATAGGTTTTTCCATTCCCAAGCTGAACAGATTTGCCCTTCAACACCTTGTAGTCTCGTAACCAGCCCTTGTTGAATGTTATATAGGTGCTTGAGCCTGAATCTAGTAGCCACTCTTCACTCTCCTTGCCCTCGAAGACTGTCAAAACCTCAGCATGCTCAAATTTCCATCATAACAGTCGAGCTCACATTTGCTTGTTTTGAGTTCTTCCTTGATCTCTTTGGGCAACTTTCTGATGTGGCCCACATCATCATAGTGGAAGCATCTCCTAGCCCAGACTTCTCTTTCTCCTTTCCCTTCTTCTTCTACGAGCTCATATTCTTCTGCACAGCAATTTTAGGGGAAGATAGTGTGTTCAACTGCTTTGAACCGGGTGCTGAGAGCACATCTTCCAATGTTATCTTCTCCGTGCCATACAAGAGAGCTTCCTTGAAGTGCTCATGGCTTGGGGGCAGTGCACATAACAGGAGAAGAGCTTGATCTTCATCCTTCAATTCCTCTCCAATATTCAGCAAATCCATTACCAGTTGCTGAAACTGATCAACTTGCTTTTCTTGGGCTCTTCTTCCACCACTCTGAACTTGTACAAGGCCTGCTTGAGATACAACCTTCGAGCCAAGGACTTGGTCAAGTAGAGAGAGTCCAACTTCTTCCATAAATCCTTTGCCGAGGCCTCCGTTGCAACCCTGCAAAGTACACTGTCACTCAGGCATAGAATAAGAGCAGAGTAAGTCTCTCTCTGACTTTCTTCTTCTGAGCTGGAGTTAAAGTGGCTGTTCCATCTGTGCTTCAAATTTTAGACCTTCCTCAAGCCCCTTCTCCACGAGCATGGCCTTCATTTTGAGCTTTCACAGCCCAAAATCGTTGGAACCATTGAATACTTCCATCTCGGACCTCGTGGCTGCCATCGATCAGAAGTCCGAGTGCTTGCCCACGCTCACCGCACCAATTGTTGATCAAGTGGCACCGTTGAGACCATGATTCAATGGTCTATAAGTGTAGGCAAATCGCTCTCACTGTTCGAGCTAGCGGAAGCTCAATCAGCTCGACAAAGATGAAACAGCTGAAGAAGCCTAGGAATGGGTAACTGCCTCTGGTGGCATTATTACTACTTTTTTATAATGGTTTGAGTTACATCATGCACTACTTGTATTCTTGTTCCTTTTTTGTTTACGGATGTCAACATACCGATGTGCTAATGAGGCTTGTCTTCATTGATACCAGGTTACTGGGGCTGACAGAAAGTTTTTTTGACGAGATAAAGAATTTACCTATAGATGGGATAAGGAATGAGCAACCAGTGAGCTTTAATAACAATGAGAATTTCGGAGGGAGAAAATTCAGGAAACGCAAGGTATATATGTCTTTGAATCTATCTCTCTATCTGTATACTTGCACGTGTTCATACGCGTGCTTACGTAATCACCAAGCGTCAGTGTAACTGAGGTGGAAACTTGTTTAAAATGTTATTTTCTAGTAAGGGAAGCTGATGGGAGTCAAATGTTTTAGAGCTCCTTGTGTTATGTGAGAACTGTCTGATACCATTTTAGCTTAGAAACCTCGTATTGAAAAGTGAGTGAAAAGCTTCTGAACTGTGGCGACTTATCAATCGACCAAAGAAGGATTTCGGAGTTTATTAGAATCCCACATAATCTGAACTTGATTGTCTCTTCATTGCTGGAAACAAATATAAAACCATTGCACGCATCAGATTTGATTTACTTGGTGAATGGCTATTTACAGCGCAAGCATTGAGCCCAAGAAGACAACCAGCCGATGATGAAGACACTAATGACGCTACAAGAAAATTTCAGGAAAAAATAATTATAATTATACTTATTTACTACAGCTTTGGTCTTGGTCGCTTATTGCATTTTGATTCGTCCCTATTCTATTGTGCTGCTTATTATCGACGACGACGACAACTCAGAGCTCGAACTTGTACTTGATCATGTGTGGTAGGTTTTCCCCTTCGTGCCACTGACATTTTTCTCGTCTTTTGTCTATGACATTTTTCGCACTTTATAACAATATATGAAAAATAAAAAAGAGAGTTAGTTCTACATAATCATTATTACTACTTTTAATAAATAAAATGAGAAAGTGAACGGTACTGTCCGGTAGCACTGAATTGTCCCGCCTGCAATAAGTGCATGAGCTGCCGTTGTCTGCCTAGGGTGGTTCGGTACGGTATGCCGTACCAAAACTATCATACCAATATCATACCAAAATCTCGGTATACCTTAAATTTCGATACGGTATCATACCTAAAATTCGGTATGGTATCGGTATGGTATCGGTATCATACCTTTTATACCATTCACACGGAGGGTTTTTTTACCATGCGTGTCTCGTAACTCGTTAATTCGTTGTTTTCGAATTTTTATTCAATTCAAACTCCTTAGGCCCCAATAAGATGGATTATTAATACCAAATTTTCCAAAATAAAAAGATACTTAATTCACAAAATAACCTTAAATAATTTACTTGATTTAGTCAGTCTCCTTAGTAAGACAAAGAACTTTATATAACCACAAAATACAACTTTATATACAGATTAATTAAACGAAACGTAAAATATGTATGTAAAATATGGTAGGGCTCAACAATGATAGAAAGTTTGTTATAGTTAATAATTTATGAGCTAAATAAATTTATAAAGATCCTTATAATATTTTTATCCATTTTATATTATTTTGAAATGATATAATATATGTAGGTGTGTATGTATATATATATTTCGATATTTCAGTATAATCGGTATACCTAATTTTAAAATTTTCATACCATTACCGTAACGAAAATTTTCGGTACGGTATCATACCTTATCAAAAAGTTCGGTATACCAAAATTTTCGGTATTTGCGGTACGATTCGACACGATAAGGACGGTACAGCCCTACAAATAACTAAATAGTCTCTCCTTACAATAATGTGGGGAACCAACGTATCATCTACCTTTGTACTTTTCCATGCAATTGCAAACCTAATTCACACTCTCACTCAAATCACTCCCCTTATATATTGTATACATGCCACATGAAACACCCCCTTAGTTTAACTCAACTAAAGAAAGAATAAATCAATTCACAACTATACCATGTCTCGCCTTACCATCTTCCACGCAGTTCTCCTCGCTAACCGGGGCTCTAGCATGTACGCCGAGCCCGCCCAACCCCTGCCCAGGCCCGCAACCGATCCAACTCGTGCCCCGGAATTCGCTCGGTGGCTCCTTTTCGAAGGCTCGTGGGGCGTCCTCACCATGCTCGACCCGAAGGGCGGGAAACCCAATGTAGCTTCCTACAGTGATGGAGGCACTGGGATTCCTTATTTCTACCTTACGACTACTCTCGACCCCACGGGCGTATTCGCTCTGAAAAACTCGACATCTTCCTTCACCTTGTCTGACCAGGTAATAAATAAGCCTATGTGTGTGTGTGTGTAATATGTTTTACGTTTTCGGTGTTGTTGGGTTATTGTAGTGTAGCATTTACTAACTAGGGTTTTCTTTGTATCGAGTTTCGTTGTATATACGCAGCTGATCATAGTGGAAGATGCTGAAGAAGTTAGGTTTGCTGAGGGGACGCTCTTTGCAAAGCACCCTTCTTTGGCTGGTAGTGACAAAGCAAACTCCTTTTGAAATTCAGCTTGGTGCTCCAGACATATTTTTCCAAAAATGGTTTTTTATTACGATTAAATTATTTCGTGTATTAGTTACGATGATCACATGCAGGCTGGCCTAAGAAACAGGGTTCTTTCCGAGCTTTTAAATTTGTAATCGAAGATATTTTCTTGGTTAATGCTCCTTCGCCTGCAAAGTCCGTCGGCCTCAAGCAGTACTTTGATTGGCCAAGAACACAAGTTGTAAAACGTATTATTTCATCGAATTTAATGTTAATCACCTGCTATGAGGAGGAATAAAATCGATTTGATTACCTTTATGATTGACTTAGACACGGCCATGTACTAGATTAAGATATGCTAGTAAATGAAGAAAAGCATTACATGATGTTAAAAAAAACCCCCTATATTATGACAAGGATATTCAAAGAGAGGATGGTTCTGTACCACTTCTCTGTTGGACAGTACCACTTCACGGTCCAACAATACCACTTCTTCTCTGTTCAACATTACCACTTCAGGGGTCTATAATGATGCCCACTTCACTTTTCACCAGTACCACTTCATGGGTCTACCGTACCACTTCACTGTTAACCAATACCACTTCATGGGTCTACAGTACCACTTCACTATTCACTAGTACCACTTCATGTTATTTGATAACTGATAACAGTTTTCTGGAATTTGATAACAGAACTGGGGGCACTGGATACCACTTCATAACTGCTATTTTATAAGGGTATTTTCGTCCAACAACCTTAATTCTAACTTAAATTCCGAAGCATAATCATGTAAGTTCGATGACATTTGAGTTGAAGATTTTTTTCAACATAATCATGTAAGATACATTACTTGAAAAAAAATTCTTGATACAGCGAGCCTATTCGTGTTACTAGTTATGAATGATGATCCCCCGGTAGCGATAAGAATGACTTGCCCCACGAGCCACAACTAGCTAAATTGCACGAGAAAATACTAGCTAAGTTTTCCTTTTTTTTCCTAAATCTTACTTTTAAATTGATATCACTAATAGTTGGAAAGAATTATACAATTATATTATATTATTATTATTACCACGCACATCTGTTGTCTAGTATATAAATAAAAACGACAATTATGTGCGTGGAGATTTTTGATCATGTCATTTGTCTAACGTCTATGTTATGTTGAGCATTCAACATTGGCAATGTTGGGGTAACATTCCAGTCAACATTTGTTGGCCGAGAATGCTCCCTATCTCTGTTTTATCTTTCATGCCCAAAAAGGTTTATGTTGATGACGTGGCATTTTTCTAGTATTGTGCAGGATATAGATAAGTGCTGAAATGGGTCAAACCGTGTGGAAAGAGTGTGGATACAATGGAGCAAAAATTGGAAAGAAGCATACTAAAAGGAGATTGGGAGCTCAAAGTGAATACCACGCAAATGGAGCTGACCAAGTCGAGTCCCAACAGTCACTAACGGACAAGTGTGCTTAGTGGACGTTACTGGACGTTGAGGGTTGTTACCAAGTCGTCGGGGAAGTTCTTTTGGAAGTCGAAGACATATAAATAGCGAGGACTTCACCATTTCAAGATAGAACGAACGAGAACGAGATTTCAAGAGCAAGTTTAAGAGAGTTTTTCTTTTAGCCTAGTTTTTCAAAGGTCAATAGACTGTTCGCAGAATCTTTTGGTTCGTAGTTTTCTAGGCTCGTGTTTTGACTATCCTTTTCGATAGTTTGTTATCCATCTTTATAGTGGAGGATTGCGCCTTGAGGCACGCAATAAGTTATTTGACTTGCTGCACAAAAGTATATCTCGTGTTCGTTTCATTTCATCACTAAGTAGTCGAATTATTCTGCTGTGTGTGTTAAGTGTGAGAGTGTTTACCCAACATACTATCCAACATCAGTCCACAACTTAGTGTTTATACATCCATTACTGAAGGGACCACCTTCAAAGTGGTATCAGAGCCTACAATTTACGTGACTAATCGCTGAAAATCCTCTACAATGGATGTCACAAACTCAAACTACATCGACACCTGTGTTAGACGGCTCGAACTATGCTTATTGGAAAGTTGAAAAAATACCACATCAATACTTATGAAAAGCAAAAGTAGGTCACAATATACCACTTCAGATAATCCAAGTAGCACTTAATGTAGTAACAGTTCGATGCCAAAAAATTCTCGAAACAGGTCTGTTAAACAAATATCACATCAATACTTATGAAAAACAAAAATATTCATCCTATACCATTTCAGAAAATCCAAGATGTAGTAACAGTTCGATGCCAAAAATTATCAAAACAGATTTGTTAAACAAATTACTACATCAATACTTATGAAAAACAAAAGTAGGTCATAATATACCACGTCAGATAAACGCTTCGATTTAATGTCGTAACAGTTCGATGTCAAAAAATTATCGAAACATGTCTGTGAAACAGAATACCACATCAATACTTATGAAAAACAAAAGTAGGTCATAATATACCAATTAATTAGAGAAAAAAGACGATTATGAGTTACCCCTTGTATCATGACCCACTTTGTAGTTAGTACCACATGTCGGACAAACAATTCCACATCAATACTTATTATAAAACAAACAAAGTCATTGTATACACCTGATTGGATAAAGATATCAGTTATGAGTAATGAAGTAACGTATCTTGATACTGTTATACTGTTAAGACATAACATAGTAACAAAAATGCATAATATAGTAACACGTATTCCAGATGAATCGATGCATTTCATACGACATGCTTCACACAACGGACATATTAGAAGTGATGAGTGATGAGGTGACGATTGTTTCAAAATTCACAGAGCCTATGAAACGCCCAAACTTTGGGTACCTCGAATCCATACAGATTAGCTGTAGTTGCTGCCAAAATCTAGTTCGATTTGGTAAGATTTCTCGAATTTGAACCCATATAAAAATTCATTACAATTCTTACATCGTACTTTATCAATATTAAATAAATCCTCGTGACACGTCTAAATTTATTGGTTGATGGGGCAGTCGATTGTGCTCGATTCATTGTAAAAAATGGGGTTCGATTATCCGAAGAAATAAATATAAATCTGTTAATAACATTATACGATCGATAAGTGACATCTATCAGTTTAAAGTAACACTTATGGTTTTTATGGTAACAAATCACCGTATCTATGTAACATAAACTGGCGTCGAATACTTCAGAGAACACTTTATTAAGGTTATGTTAGTTAAAACATAGTTTGGGTCTTTATTATTAAATCTTTCAATAAAAGGTCCATAAAACTAAAAATATCCTGACACGATCTGATGACTAATTTTAAAGTTTCCTAGGGTCTTAACACAAATCGTCCCTTTTTTTACATGATCATGATTGATTGCTAAGAAGTGAAGCTTCTGTCATGTCACATCTCTATTTGGTAAGTACGTAACGGGTCAAAATTAGATAAATAAATTAGAATTTTGTGCTATTTTAAATTCGAAAACTATTATATTAAGGGATAATTTCACTTAAGTCCCCATCAACAAAGTTTTCTTTCAACCTACTCCCTTGTCAGAAAAATTTATCAGTTAAGGATCAAATAGAATATGGGAGAATTTCATGTCAGACCCTGAAAATCTTTGAACTTTCTGTCCAGGCCCTGTCAGTAAAGGAGTTAGTTTAGAGGACGTATTTTCTGTAAAAATTCGAGTATAGGACCAAAAAATGTTATTTGACGAAATACCCTTACTAAAATGTTTTTTTGTTTTTTATTTTTTATTTTTTATTTTTTAATTTTTTCCAGCGAAAGTCTATACGTGTCGCTCGTGGTCTTATATGGAGCGGTACTTTTACTTCATTTTATGTTACTAAGTTACAGCATATTGTTACTGTGTAACAACGAAACGTTACTCTCCAATGATATTGTGTTACGTTTCTATTGCAAAATGTTACAGAACATTTTTTATTTAGTGATCGAACTCATTTTTCTTGCACTGAATCGGCACAAAAAAATTCGACTGTCCCATCCAACCGATTTCGACATGTCATGTTGGATATGATATTGACGACGCTCGACGTAGATTTTGCTTGTCTAATTAGGGTGCAAATTCGAGAACATGATTGTAAATTGAATCTAGAATTCGACATAAATTGCAAGTAATCAGAATAAATTCGAGGTACCCATGAGAAATCGAGGTCTATTTTACCTTATTGAGTTAATAACGCCGAGATTTATGCACTTTTCATCCGTTTTTAGTGTCGTTTGTGATTTTCGTTATATTCCTCATATCCATGCTTGTATACAGAATGTGTTATTTACGACAGATAATGCGTTATTACCTTTCATCGACGTGTTACTACTAAGTCAACATTTGTTATTAACCATAAGACATTTGTTAGTTTTTTCTATGTTATAAGAATTTCTTTTTTACACGATTTAGGGAAAATATAATATCTGTTTCTTGCAACTAATCGGTATAAATTCGAGGTACCCATGAGAAATTGAGGTCTATTTTACCTTATTGAGTTAATAACGCCGAGATTTATGCACTTTTCATCCGTTTTTAGTGTCGTTTGTGATTTTCGTTATATTCCTCCCGATCCATTGCTTGTATAAAGAATGTGTTATTTATGACAGATAATGCGTTATTACCTTTCATCGACGTGTTACTTCTAAGTCAATATTTGTTATTAACCATAAAACATTTGTTATTTTTTTTCTATGTTATAAGTATTTTCTTTTTACACGATTTAGGAAAAATATAATATCCGTTTCTTGCGACTAATCGATATAAATTCGAGGTACCCATGAGAAATTGAGGTATATTTAACCTTATTGAGTCAATAACCCAGAGATTTATGCAGTTTTCATCTGTTTTTTAGTGTCGTTTGTGATTTCATTGTAATCCTTTCGATCCGTTACTTGTTTACAGAATGTGTTATCTACGACAAATAAGGCGTTATTACCTTTCAGCGATGTGTTACTTCTAAGTCAACATTTGTTATTATCTATAAGACATTTGCTATTTTTTTCTATATTCGTTATTTCTGACGATTAAAGCTGCAAATTAGATATACAAATCATACCCACGATCAAATTAACAATAATTTCAACATATTAGGTCATAAACTTTGAATTTGTGGGGTCCTTCAATCTATGTGTTAGAGGGTGCAGTGTTTTTGGGCGGTCATCGCAATTATTTTCTGAAAAAGCATAAAGTGATACTCGTAAGTTTGTATCTGTTGTTAGAAGGGACACTTGTGTTTATAGTTTAGGCGGGAATCTTAATTTTTCAGCGTACTGTTGGGAGGGAATTTCAGGGGACTATTAGCTGGAATATCAATTTTTTGCTTAAAGGATCCATAAAATAATGTGTTACAGTTATGAAGTAAAGCGTTACCAATTTGAGTTTTCAGAATAGGGTTTCTATATATAGTGTTTATAGTTTTAATTAGGGTTTGGGTTAGGGGTTCGGGGTTTGGGGGTTCGAGATTTGGGTTTTGGGGTTCGGGTTTTGGGTTAGGGTTATGTTTTATAATGTTGCTTGTGATGTAATGTCGAATTAGAGCTGTTTCGTGATATAATTTTTAATGTTACATTTCACATTATGAAGTATACTCTATGTTTGCAACGAACGGACCTTGGTTACATGACAAACAACCACGACACTGGACCATTAACCTCAACGTCAATAAAATTTGATTTGTCAGTGGAGTTCTTTGGTTTAAATTCATCAAATTATATATTTTCCTTTATGAAAATCTTACACATTCTGGAATAAGTTCATCAACGATCGAAATTTATCGAATTGGTGAAGTGTTATTGACAACAATATAATCCGTTATCAGTCCACAATTTTGTGTTATAACGTAAGTTTTTTCTTGATTTCGCTAACATAAGGAAGAGGTATTTTATTCTGAAATGGGTTAATACATAACGGGTCAATCATGGTGGTATTCACTGACCACACAGAACCATGCAGATGCATCATGAAGCTTCTAGAAAATTCCGAACTATGTGTTATCGGCATAGATCAATCCGTCATGACAATATGCTCATATGTTATCAGTTATCATTTTTGTGAACGTAAGTTTTTGTTTGCTTAATCATAGATCAAATTGACTTTATTTACACCACGGTTCAACATTAACATCGTGATTTTTAGTCGATTGGGCCAATAACACCGACATTTATGCGGTTTTTAGCGTAATGAAAATATAATGGTAAATCGAATCTAGATTTCGTAATAAATTGCAAGTAATCGGTATAAATTCGACGTACCCATGAGAAATTGAGGTCTATTTTACCTTATTGAGTCAATAACAATGAGATTTATGCAGTTTTCATCTGTTTTTTAGTGTCGTTTGTGATTTCGTTCTTTTTGCCCCGATCCATTAGTTGTATACAGAATGTGTTATTTACGACAAATAAGGAGTTATTACCTTTCAGCGACGTGTTACTTCTAAGTCAACACTTGTTATTAACCATAAGACATTTGTTTTTGTGCTATGTTATAAGTATTTCTGTTTTACACGATTTAGGGAAAATATAATATTCGTTTCTTGCAAGTAATCTGTACAAATTCGAGGTACCCATGAGAAATTGAGGTATGTGTTTACATTATTGAGTCAATAACGACGTGATTTATGCAGTTTTCATTTGTTTTAGTGTCGTTTGTGAGTTTCGTTCGTTTTCTCCCAATCCATTGGTTGTATACAGAATGTGTTACTTACAACAAACAAAGTGTTATTACCTTTCAGCGACGTGTTACTTCTAAGTTAACATTTGTTATTTACCATAAGACATTTGTTATTTTTTGTTATGTTATAGTATTTCTTTTTTACACAATTTTGGGAAAATACAATATCCGTTTCTTGCAACTAATCGGTATAAATTCGAGGTACCCATGAGAAATTGAGGTCTATTTTACATTATTGAGTCAATAACGACGTGATTTATGCAGTTTTCATTTGTTTTTTACTGTCGTTTGTGATTTTCGTTCTTTTTCTCCTGATCCATTGGTTGTATACAGAATGTGTTATTTATGACAAACAAGGCGTTATTACCTTTCAGTGATGTGTTATTTCTGTGTCAACATTTGTTATTATTCTTAAGACATTTGTTATTTTTGCGAAACTTATCAACATTCATATCAAATTGACGATAATTTCAACATATCCGGTCATAGCAACTGCATCTTAGCAATATCTTTGATTTGGGTTTGTTACATGTAAAAATATCGATAGTCCTTGGTTAAATCCATTTACAAATTAATATTGTTTTCTCTCTGTTGCGGATCTCACGAGCGCGACGTGTCGGGACGGAATCTGTGTGGCTTCTTGAAACCGCCGGTTGCCGAGCCGACTTCCTCGTGGCCTTGCTGGCAAGCTGCTTCCTCCAGGCGATTTGCGAAAGGTTTACTTCGTGCGAGCCATGAAAATACATGGTAGAAGATATTTTGGTTCGTTGCTTGTAGAAGATGATGGCACAATAGAGTAATTTCGATAGATATAAAGGGTAAATGCGTCTTATCGCATCAACTAGGTCTTTTTCTCTAATGTTTTCAAAATGTAGGTCCTTGTCACTAAAGCAAACTTGAATAGGGCCTGAACCTCAATGAAAAGAGAAAATAGGGCCTGAATCATAATTAACCCATAGAATATTTCTATCCCTTAAGACCATTTGGACAAAATTAACCCTTATAAATTATATAATTACGATTTTACCAGGATTTTGAGTTAAATAAAAAAGAAAATCTAATTAAATTTAATGAAGAACAAACCTATACATTCAATAGAAATATACATAGATCAAACCGAACAAAGATCTCCCAAATTGAACGCCCAAATGAAACACCCACGAAAAATCTTCACCTCCAAGGAACGATTTATGATCTCCTCTTCGTTCAAAATCCCGGTATGCGACGTTTTTATTCAAATCGTTTGACCTAAGTTTTCTTAACCAAATAAATAATTTGTTATGCGATCACCTTCAATTATTTACTGATTTATGGTTATTCGGTCCAGGTTTGAGTTATAAGATTTTGATTATTGCATTTTATGCTTAATTTGGGTGGTCTTTTAGGTTATTGCACGAATAGAGCTATTTGAAGAACGAGTCTTCTTTTCTCATTTTCTGCTGTAATTTAGTTTTCAATTATACGCTATGTGTTTATTTGGTACATTTTGCTTTCAAATTTTGTACAGTAAATGATTTATATGGTGTTGTGGATTGGTACTGTTTGAACATAATGATAATGTTACGTTGCGATTGTCATTTCCGTTCATGGGATAATTTAGATAGTTTCGTTCTGATGTATTTTCTTCGTTTATTTAATTGTGTATTAGGGATATGAGGTGACAGGTTTTCGAAGAATTGGTGATGATGAAAAGTTCGGTGACGAGGAGTGAACATGTGAGGGAGGGAGTGATGAGGTTGTTGCGCGAGAGTCATATGAAACGAGAGATTATTTATATGTTTGAGGGAAAGATGAAGATGATAGAAATTAGTGTGATATTATGTGTTGGATGTTGTTTATATGTTTGAAAATTAGATTAATTTGTTAAATATTGGGTAAGAATTAGCTTGTCGAGAGATTATTTGCTTGTCAATGTAATGTTGGATGTATTCTGATAACAATTAGGGGTCGTTTGATACACTGTTTTAGATTTCATGGGTATAAGTAATTTGTGTATTACAGAAGCCCTTCAAATTACAGCTTCATCGTCGCATCAATGGCAGAATTGATATCAAATTACACTGCCAGAATCCTTCACCGGCGGAAGCCAAGCAAACCCAGACCTCGACCTTGAACCACCGTCGGTCTCAGAAGCCGAGTAAAGCTGAAGACCCACAAGTCTCGAGATTTAGCTCCGGTGGGCGAAGGAACCACCGCCGTCCCGTCCTGTAGCTCTGTTGGGCGAAGGAAAACAGCTAGGTAAAGCCGAAGACCCACAAGTCTCGATATTCTTCACTGTAAAAACACAAAACCCACGTTGAGGGGTAAATTTGGTATTAAGAAAACATGTATTAACATACCCACGTTGAGGGTGGGTTTTCCTATACCAGGCTCATGAACGGATTTCGTGTAGTGGGTGTGTTTAGCCATACAACCCCGGTATGGGTTTTCACGCATAGCAAACACCATTCAATTTTGTCATACTAGTCTATTACACAAGCATACACTCGTATCAAACGACCCCTTAGTGTATGTCTTATGCCTGAAATTTTAGGTACGTTAACAAGGATAAACAAGATACAATAATTGTGTGCATAAGGTACAATACACACTGTTAATGATGACTAGCTCAGCATTGACAATGTCGAGCCAACATTTCAGTCGAAATGTCTGTCAACATTCGATTTTATCTTTCATACCGAAAACCGTTTAACCTTTCTTCTTGGCTATTTTTCATGATATGCAGGACGTAAATAAGGATAGGGAGTAGATCAAACCGTGTGGAAAGCGCGTGGAGCTACTTGAACGAATTTAGGAAGTGCAATCACTATAAATAGAAGATTTGAAGATCAAAAGAGAATTAGTCAAGTTGCGACCAAGATTAGAAGATCTGAATATCAAAAGAGAATCATTCAACCAGCTACCATAAGTAGGAGATAAGGAATCGACCAGTGAGATGAGAAGATTCGAACTAAATATATACTATATTTAGGGAGATCTTCGCTGAGATATTTTGGGAGATATTCAAGGGATCTTTCTACCATTCAAGAGGGAGCCAATGCCTATAAATATGAGGAGAATTCGAGCTGCAACTCACACCTTTGGACGAGAAACTTTTGTGAGCGATGAGCGAAATTTTTTTTTTGGTTGACCCCCTCGAGGGTAATGTTCACTAAATAAAAAGAGTGGTACAGTGTTAGCGGCATGCCGCAACCCAACTGGTAACAAGCTACCAGCTAACAAGCGAAAGAAACAAGACAGTAGACAACTACCAAGCTATACGCCACACACGCCGCATGGCGCATGCCTGCAGCTGGTACTTTCCGACAGCGTGGAAAGACGCAAGCAAAGAAGTATTTCGATCGCCTCAACAAGTTGCTCAGGTGCCTTCTGACGACCCTCCCGCCATCTCGTGTTACGCTCCATCCATATGTGGTAGACCAATGAAGAGAGTGTATGCCGAAAAACCAGCTGAGATAGATGGCGACCTTTCCAACGACGAGCTGCCCAAAGGATATCCGTACCCCAATTCGCGTGTGGCCAATCGAAACATAACTTTTCCTGTAACAGCTCGAGGCACCGACCAGAGAATGGGCACCCGAAAAGTAAATGCGTGGTAGTCTCGACAGAAAGGGTATCGCACAGGAGACACGTCGAGGCACCAGCCGCACTAGCAATCCATGGCTTATCCCGTGTAGCCAATCTATCACGAATGGCCAGCCATAGGATGAAGTCGTGCCGAGGGATCGACATCGGGCCGCCAAGTAACGTGTGCCAAGGAGCTATCGGCCTCCGTAACCGCATGTTGTTCCTCGCCGAGTAGGTGGTGAAGCGACCATCACTCGAAACATTCCAACGAACAAAATCAGCTTCCCCGGGGCGCACAGGGGAAGAAGGGGCGCTATATCGAGGTACTCCCTCCTCGAGCGGGCTGGCCACCTCCATCCGTCCTTATCACCATGCTCAGACGAGAATCAATCGGGAGACCCATCACCTGTGGTCCCCGCGGAAAATACTCCACAAGTGGTCCGTAAGTAACCACGGATCAGTCCATAGGCGTAAAGACCTACCGCCCGATGTGAAAATCCACCAAAGGTCGGAAGAGAGGACGAAGCTTAAGTAGTTTCTTCCAACTCCAAGAAGATCGGGCCGACGCCTGAACCGACCAGAGAGACTTGCGTTGGAGTCTGGTCCGCCTAATCCAGGTCGCCCAAATCGAAGTATCATCATCACTCAGCAGGGTCCAGAGAAGGTGCATAAGCAGTGCCTTGTTATCTACCTCAATCGAACGCAGCCCCAGCCCACCTTCCTCCCTCGGTAGGCAGATATCAGCCCAAGCAACCTTAGCTCCCGACCCTCTCCATAGAAAAGTCGGAATGCGAGTCTCAATCCAACGTAAGACTCCCTTGGGGAGTAAGAATACACCCGCCCAATACGTGTGGAAACTCAGTAGGACCGACTTGATCAGCTGAAGTCGGCCATCGTAGGAGAGAGACTGATGTGTCCAAGATCCCAAACGTCGATCAAACGACGCGATGAGTGGGGCACAATCAGAAATGCTCAATCGCGAGGTGATCAATGGGACACCCAGGTAGCGAACGGGTAAATTACCCAAAGGGAAACCCATGGTACCCTGAATAGCATCTTTCAGCCGATCCGCACTTCTGGACAGGAACAGCTCACTCTTGTCATGATTGGCTCTAAGTCCAGAAAGCATGGCAAAGCACTCCAGACTCTCCTTAAAGATGGCCACTAACTCAATGTTCGCGTGCGAGAAAAGTAGAAGATCGTCGGCAAAAGTGAGCATAAAAAGAGAAGTCACGTCACATCTCCAATGATAACGAAAACAGCCCCGGCGATCAATATGCTCTGAATAATACCATGCAACACCTCCATCACTAAAGTCAAAAGGTAAGGCGATATAGGATCACCTTGACGTAATCCGCGACGTCCTCTGAAAAAACCCTCCGACCGTCCGTTGATGCTGATAGAGAAGCGCGTCGTCGTGAGACAAGAGCGGATCCAGCCGACAAAGGTAGGGTGGAAACGAAGAGCCTCCAGCGTAGCGAGAATGAAGTCCCACTCTACCATATCATAGGCCTTCGCAAGGTCCACCTTGAACGCAACGCGCTCGGGCAGCCCTGCACTACCATAACCGTGGCAAATTTCCTGCGCCAAGAGGATGTTGTCCGATATACGGCGTCCCGGGATGAACGCCGTCTGCGTAGCATGCACTAAGTCGCCCAAACAGCCCCGCAATCGATTAGCAATGATCTTCGAGATGATCTTGTAAAGTACATTGCAGCAGGAAATCGGTCTGAAATCCTTTGCCATCCGTGGGTTGAGGTGCTTAGGGATGAGGGTAATGAGTGTCGAATTCAGCTCCCCCAAAAGATGTCCCGTACGAAAGAATTCCCGAATCGCAAAAGAGACATCACCTCCAATAGTTGGCCAAGCATGCTTAAAGAAAGCAGCCGTAAAACCATCGGGACCCGGGGCCTTATTGTCCCCAATAGAAGATAAGGCCAGCTTGATCTCCGCATCTGTAATCGGGACAATCATCGTAGCCGCGTCCTCATCGCCGAGAGTCCGAGGGATAAACGGCGTGACCATAGAAACATCCACAGGAGACGTGTGAGCCGAGCAGCCCAGAATCTCAGTGTAATAACGAAGAATCTCATCCCGTACACGCTCCTCACCCTCATAAACAGCCCCAGAAGTATCCTCTAAAGAGAAGATGCGATTGGCCACTCGACGCGTCGCTACCTTCTTGAAAAAGAAGGCCGTGCACTGATCCCCGTCCTTAAGCCAAGCCAACTTCGCCCGTTGCGCAACGGATATGTACTCAACCTCAACAGCCTTGGCATATGCATATCGGCATCGCTTCTCAAGGAGAAGGAGATCCGGCTCGGTAGGATGAGTAATAGAAAGCTCCTGCACAATCTCCAGGAACCGCTGCGCCTCGAGGACATTGCGGTTGAGGTCACCCTTAGGACGTCGGAGGCGCTTCATCGCACGCTTGATTCCACGAAGCCTCGTCATAACCGCAAACATGGGGTATCTCGCAACCTCCCGATGCCAAGCCTCCGCCACCAAAGACGTAAACCTGGGGTCATGAACTAGAAAATTATCGAATCGAAAAGTGTCACCTTTGGGTCGCGAAGGAATAACCGCCTCCAAGATAAGGGGAGAATGATCCGAGGTAGCCGGAAGAGCGCATCGATATGGCCGATCCCCAAACAGGGAGAATCACGAAGGGTTCCCCACAACTCTGTCCAGTCGACGCCAAACACCAGACGGACCACTTTGCTGATTATACCATGTGAATAAGGAACCCAATCGCGGCAGATGCCGAAGGTCCGAAGCGGTCAAGCAGGCAGCAAAATTAGGACAACCAGAAGCCGTGCCTCCCCGAGCTTCGTTTCCACAAAGTATAGCGTTGAAATCCCCCATCACCACCCAAGGAGAGTCCACCCGAGTACTCGAAACTCTCACAATATCAGCCCATAGATCCCGTCGTCCGCCCACCTGGTTAGATCCATACGCAAAGGAAATAGAGAAATCCTGGCGAGCAGCTAGATCACTAACCTTACAGTGAATAGCCTGACTCGAAAAAGACTCGACGGTGACCGCAATGAATCGAGAGTCCCATCCGACCCAGATACGAGAGCCCGGGCCATCATCATAGTCATAGAACCAGCTCCATTGCCGAACAGAAGCAGCCACTGAAGAGGCGTTCTGTTCAGCCACCCGCGTCTCAATAAGACCAATAAGCTTAACCTCGTACTTCATAATCAGCTCCCTCACCCCCCACTTGTGGTCTAACCTGTTTAGACCACGTACGTTCCAAGAGGCGAACGGGATCATGGATCACCACCGGAAAGGGCTGCTTGACCCTTAGTAAAATCGATGTCCTCCACAAGATCGGCAAGTACATCGAAAGAATTCCTTACCCCGGTAACAGGACCCGCACTAGAGGAGGCGAGGTCGGCATGCGTCCTATCAGTCCGGCGTCTAAAGGTGTCAGAAAAGCTATCCAAGAGATGCTCCAGATCAGCCCCTTTTTCAGTAGGTCCCCGCTCCAGCGGTTCACTTCGGTGCTCAACAATGTTTCCCACCGTCATTGCCTCCACAACCACTTTTTCCTTCCCTTTATCCTTGATCTGCATCCATTCCTGCCGAGGTCGCGTACGGGGTTGTGCTCGTGTGTCGCGCGTGCCCGCAGGTCGTTCCGGACAAGGCTGTCGTGGCGTGCGATGTACAGCATGCCGAGACGGATGATTGGGCTGATTAGCCATAGTACGGGCCCTAGGGCAAGCCGAGGGTCCATGGGTCCACGTATCGCAAGTGTTGCACTTCTTAGGCCTCCATTCATACTCCACCCGTACAGCAACGGAAGTAGCCGAGCCACCGGTATGTTGCGGCAGCTTGATGTTGAAGCGCTCAACGAAGGGTTCATCAAGTTGCTTCGCGACGCACACCCGAGCGTAATCCATCCTTTCCCCAAGAATCGTCACCGTATCCGCAAATAGGGGCTGCCCCACCGCGCTACCAATAACGCCTAAACCCTCTTGTGTCCAAAACTCACCGGCACGTTCCAAAGTTTGACCCATAAAGGCACTTCCCGCTGCTCCACTTTCTGAAATGTCATCCCGGGTTTCCAAACTTCGAGGAAAATAGGCTGCCCTTGCAAGAGCCAGGGACCTCCCTCCAAAACAATAGTCACCGCCTCAGCCGATAGGAATCTGAATTTGAAGAAGCCATTTGTAGTAGCACGAACTTCAACCAAGTCATTCCAAATCGACCTGAAAAAACGTTCAACGAACGGAAGTAAGGTCGTCGCCCGATGAAGTACCCTACCAAAGTGTGCTCCCAATTCTTGAACCCCTTACTAGCCGTCTCCCACGAAGGGGAAATGACGGCAACACCATCAATGATCTCCGGCGCCGTGAACGATAGAGGTACTCGCGCCGGTAACGAGCGTGTTCCAACCGAGTGTCCAGAGTTATTCGCGTCTGCCACCACCGATGCAAACGATTGACCATTGTTAATTCGCGGGCCTAGGCGGTTGAAAGCCGATTCGCGTGTCTTCCCACCTAGCGAACCGCAACCCTGACCGTTATTTGCCGCCGTAACCGGTTCAGTCTGCCTTGGCAAGATCGTAAGGTCGGAGATGGGCCCACAATTCGCTGACGGCCCATTAGGGTTTGCATGGGAAAATTCCAGCCCCGATTCGCCACTCTCAGGAACGGCCGTCGTGAGCGTAGGGGACAGCCCGAGATCCCGTCGAACCTCCTCATGCAATTTCTCAGGCCCGTCAGGGTTTACTAGGTCTGCATGTGCGCCACCCTCACCCGTCGATGCAGCCGTCACCGTTGAGTCATATCGAGTCGGGAAAATGCTATTAATCCGGTCACTGAATAGGTTACGGCGAGGACGGCGATAAGTGGCCGACCTAGTTGGATCCGCGTGGTGCAGATTCCTCCCCGATCCAGCGCGACCACGCGGTAAACAATCGCCGGGATTCTCCGTGAAGGCCGGGCTATCAGAGGATCTGTCCGAGAGATCCTGCGGCTGAAGAGACGTAGAGATCGACGGTCCCGTAGTAACAAGCTGATAATCCTGCGCTAGAGATTCCTTCGCGATTATAGTCGGAGCGCCACCAATTCGTCCAATCAAAGATTCAAACGCAGCCACGTCAAAGCGCTCATCAAACTCCGGGATAATAGCGCGTATAGAGCCGTAGTTAATCGACGATCCAGCAATAAGATCATCCATATCGCGATCAAACCAATAGCGAAATCAAAGAAACGAGTGAAAAGATAAAAACCGAAGGATTAAAATCCTTCCATCGCCGTCTGATCTCGGCGATGGAGGGTACGCGGTCGTACACCGGAGATCAGTTGGTTTCTTACTTGGGCTTTTTATCGAACAGTTGGAGGGCGTGGTAATATCACCCAAAGTTTGGTATGTTGGTTTTTGCAGCTTTCAACGGGTAAGTTGACGAGAAAATTGCAGAGAGAAATACCTTTGGAATTAGAACTACAATGGCGTTGTGTTGGTTTGCTGGTTTTTTTTTGGGGGGGGAGAGAACTTTTTTATTATGAATATTCGAAATGATGAGCGAAAATTGTCGAGTCTATTTGAGCGAATATGAGAGTGCCAAAGTGTCCTTTTAGCCTAGTATTTCTTTTTCAGAAGTCTTAGTACTTCATAGGTTTTCAGGATCGATTAGATCCGTAGTTTGCAGAATCGTGAGATTCGTAGTTTTCAAGGATCGTTTAGATTCGTAGTTTTCTAGGCTTGTTTTTACTATCTTCGGATAGTTATTTTGCCATCCATTGCTGTAGTGGACTTTCGCCTTGAGGCACGCAGCAAGTTTTTATAACTTGCTGCACAGATTTACATCTCGTGTTATTTCAGTTTCGTCACTAAGTAATTACAATATTCCACTGTGCACCTGAATGTTAGGTTGAGTGTTACCCCGACATTATACCTAACATCTAGTCTATACTTAGTGTTTTACATCCATATCGTACCGGGACCACTTCAAAGTGGTATCAGAGACACCGCTTGATGTAACTAAGCGTTTATGATCCTTTTCCATGGATGTTACAAGCTCAAGTCCATAGATGTGCGAGCGTGGGAACTGTTCTCAACTAATACACTCCACCTCGATCTCCTCCAGATGCAGATGGCGAAGTCGTTGACAAACCGATCGAAGAATGGTCCATTGCTGAAAAGAATGCGGCGAGTATAATGACAAAGCCATTAATTCCATCTTCTCTTCGATGGACATATTCATGTTCAAGATCATTCAGAATTGTTCGATGGCAAAGAACGCTTGGGATCTACTTCAGAGGTACTGCAAAGGCGATGCGAGCATGAGGGAAACCAAACTACGATATCTCTTCAATCATTTTGAAAATCTCAGAATGAAGGAAGATGAGGACATCACCGCGTACTCCGGGAAGATTCTGACGATTTCGAGCGAGTGTGCTAGCCTCGGAGATCCGATTGCTAATAAGGTACTGGTTTCTAAAGCTTTACGTATGCTAACTGAAAAGTTTAATGTTAAGGTAGCGGCCGTCGAGGAAGCACATAATCTGGGAATGCTTGAATTCAACACATTGATGAATATCATGAAGAACTATGAGACCAACCTCGAGTCCAAAAGAGAGCTTCACGCGGCAAAAGCATTGCTCTTGTCCGTCAGTCGTCCAAGGTGCAAACTGAAGTTGACCCTGACAATGATGAGGATATGGCTATGCTCGTGAAGAAATTTGCTAAGTTTCTTCATAAGAAGAATGTCGAGAAGAATGTTGACCCAACATTCAGGAAGGGCCAGAATGCCAAAGCAGAACCTTCGTCTGCACCTCCGTTTTTCAAATGCATTTCTGATGGAAAGAACAAGAACATCGACTGGGAGACAGTGAGATGCCACGCCTGCTCGGGCCGGGGTCATTACGCCAACAAATGTGCCAATACACTTCGTAAGCACGGCAAAGCTCGTTGGATCGATCTCCCCGATGATGAAGATAACGGACCATGCCCAAAGGAGTCCAAGCAATCATCTGTGGCCATACAGTCCTTCTCAGACGACGAAGAAAAGGAAGATCAACAAATCGGCTTCGTTGTGGTAACTGATGTTGAGCCAATAGTTGACTCAACATCTAAAAAAATATCATTTTTGATTATGATGACTCAAACTGTTCTGATGGGTATTCTAGTTGTGATGAGACAGATCTGGAAGCTGATGTTTGTGCCGAAGTCCAAATCAATGAAGCCGTCAAGATGTTGTCCGCGCAATATGAGAAGGAGAAGGCGATGAACGTGGAACTCAAAGCCGAGGTTAAGAAGCTGACCAATGAAAAAGAGAAGAGCGAAAAGAGTATTGAAAGCCTACTTGAAGGGATGATCAAATTGGAGGTCGTGCTGACAAGAAAGGACAAGGAAATTGACAAGCTTCAAAAGCGAGTCGAGGAGGCCGACGAAACGTGACGAAGATGAACAAGGGTAAATCGACCCTTGATGAGGTACTATCGTTAGGTATTTTTGATAAGCAAGGTTTATGATTTAATTCTCAGCCTACTAATGCTTCAGATTCTGTTGTTCATGATAGACCTAAGATAGTTTTTGTTAAGAAAAATGCCGAGCATGTTACGAACGAAAGTAGTGACAATTTAGAAGTTAAAAAGGTTCCCAAGCATGCTGCTAGTAAGGATAGACAATTTAAATGTTATCATTTCATGCAACCTGGTCATATTAAGCCATACTGTTGGAAGTTGAAGGGGGAGATTTCTGCCAAGAAATCGATGTCGGCTGGAATGTCATCCAACATCTCACTCAACATTGAGAAATCAGTGTTGAAAGATATGTATGGAGAAGACTTGGCTGGCTCACCTTCAAATTCTGCTAATCCAAATGCCGTTTTATCATCTAAGAAAGTTTGGGTAGTGAAGTCCGTGCATAAGTGAAATGTTGTGTATACCTCTTTGCGAGCTAACATGACAGGTTCTTGGTACTTCGATAGCAGGTGTTCCCGACATATGACTGGTACCAAAGAGTATCTAAGTGATTACATGCCTTTAAGAAGTAGATCTATGACGTTCGGAGGGGGTGCTAAAGGGCGAATTCTCGGCCGAGGCAGACTGAATGTGCCCCATTTTCTCAAGCTGAGCAATGTCCTTCATGTAGACGGGCTCATCGCCAATCTGATTAGCATCAGCCAACTTTGCGATGACAAACTGGAGGTAAGATTCAATAAGGGATGTTGTGACGTTTTTAACAGCAATGGTGTTCGAGTTATGGCAGGTAAACGATCGAGCCATGACTGCTACTTAGTCGAAGACAAATCCAGTTCAAAGGACGTGTGCCAACTCTCGAAGACGATGTCATTCTTTGGCATTACAAACTGGGCCACGTCAACTATCGAACCTTGGAGCAGCTTATCAAACACGAAGCCATCATAGGCATTCCAAAGTTAAAGGAGTTTGGTAAGGTTGTATGTGAGTCGTGCTTGAAGAGTAAGCAAGTGCATGTTAGTCATAATGTTGATCAACATGCTGCCCAACATTTTAAAACTGCTCACTGTTTTCAGTTAATTCACATGGATTTGATGGGTCCGATGGAAGTAGATAGCATAGGTGGTAGGGAATATGCTTATGTGTGGATGATTATTCTAGATGCATGGATATTCTTTCTTAAGGAAAAGTCTGAATCGTTTGAGTTCTTTAAGAATTTTTTGCCATGATTAAGAACAATTTCAGTGCATCTATCTTTCGTATTAGGTCTGATCATGGTAGGGAATTTGAGAATCAAGTTTGATGAATTCTGTGATATGACAGGTATTATTCATGAGTATTCATCTCCTAAGACGCTCCAACAAAATGGGGTGGCCGAAAGGAAGAATAGGACATTACAAGAAATGACACGTGTTATGCTGCATTCTAAGAGTATTTCTAAGCGCTTTTGGGCTGAAGATTTGCATACCGCATGTCATATATCTACTCGTGTTTTCTTTCGCCATGGTACGAAAATGACTTCATATTAATTGTTGAATGGGAAAAAGCCGACTGTCAAGTATTTTCATGTTTTTGGGTGTTATTGCTACATGTTGAATGATCGTGAATACTTGACTAAGTTCAATGCCAAAAGTGATAAATGCATCATTCTAGGTTACTCTTCGAATAGTCGTGCTTATCGTATGTATAACTTACGCTTGAAGTCTGTTCAGGAGTCTGTAAATATTGTGTTAGATGATGCTACTGATCTTAGCAAGTGTCCCCTCAAGTTGATATTTCAGATTTTATACAAGTTGTGGACGGAACGGAGGAGAATATGGAGGACGATGTTGAGCCAACATCTGACTCAACATCTTTGCCAGAACAGAACATCGAGTTGGACCCTGTGAAGTTCGACGAGATCCACCTGCGAAGATCCAAAAAGACCATCCCACTGACCTCATCATTGGAGACGTGAACGAAGGGAGTAAAACCAGAGACAAGCCACGCAAGGATTACAAGTCTACGAAAGCCTTGTATGGATTGAAGCAGGCACCTCGAGCTTGGTTTACAGATCAAGCAAAGCAGTGAAGGCATTTTTTATGTCTCAGGAAAAATACGCGAAAAACATTGTCAAGAAATTCGGGCTTGACACGGCAAAGGTAATAAAAACTCCAATGGGTTCAACACAAAAGGTATGTAAGGACAATATTGGACAAAATGTTGACTCAACATTATATCGATCCATGATAGGCAGTTTGCTTTATCTTTCATCGAGTAGACCCGATATTATGTATAGCGTATGTGTCTGTGCTAGATATCAGTCTGAGCCTAAGATTTCTCACTTAAATGCCGTTAAACGTATACTTCAATATGTAAGTGGTTCGGTAGCCTAGGGTTATGGTTCTCTAAAGATACTAATATGAGTCTTGTAGGCTACAGTGATGCTGATTGCGCAGGTGAAGAGGATGATCGCAAGAGCACAAGTGGCGGCTATTTCTTCTTAGGTAACAATTTAGTTGCATGGTATAGTAAGAAGCAAATTGTGTGTCTTTATCTACTGATGAGTCTGAGTATATTGCTGCGGGTAGTTGCTGTACGCAATTAATATGGTTGAATAGCATGTTGTGTGACTATGGTTTAGAGTGCGAGTCAGTTCTCATGTATCGTGATAACCTTAGTGCCATCAACATATTTAGAAACCCTATCCAGCATTCGCGCACGAAGCATATAGATATTAGGCATCATTTTCTGAGAGATATGGTAGAAAAAGATTTAGTGCACATTGAGCATATAGAAATCCATAGGTTTGCATCAGTCTGTCTGAATGTTGGTCCAACATTTGGATCAAGATAGCATATCTCAAATTCGATGGTTACAGCTTTAATTTTGATTTAGTATTCTGTTCTATTTTCTTGTGAAATGACTTGATTCTTCTTGACTGGTCCCTGAATGATCCCGATCCCAAAAAAGGAGGCTCTTGGTAATAAGTTCCCTATGTACACGGCATTCGCGGTGACGATGTACATAAACTCTTTGCTAGATATAGGTTCTTGGTAATAAATTTCCTTAGGTACACGGCATTCGCTGTGACGATGTATACTATGCGACAAAAAGCCAAACCTTGAGGCTGGTTAAGGGCAGTGCATAAACTAGGATAAAAAAAGTGAAAGGGTAGAAATAAAGGGAACTGGTTTTAAGAAGGGTGGGCAGATAAGTCTAGGATTACGGAATAAGAATGTTGAGTCAAATGTTGGGGCAACATGTGTAACTGTCAGTTTGATCATGCTATATTTTTTTGCTTTCGTTTTTTTTCATTAGTGTTTAGGTCAGCATTAGTTAGTTTCATGTGTCTAGTATAGATAACTCACAATTGCATTAGAAATCCTCGAAGAACAGCTCGTTGCGCTTGTCTCAAGTGATCATCATCGAAGCTCAAACGGTTAGTCTCGCTCGATTCTACTATGACTTTTGACTTGGTATTTTTGGTTGAATCATGATCTGATTTGCTCCTATATTTTTCATGACTGATTATTCCATATACTACATTATCTCAATGTTTACTTAGACAAGTTTGACCTAATTCGACCACATCCTCAAACTGTCTGAATGTTCTTTATTCCAACAGTTAGATTTACTCAGCTCGCTCCCATCACGATTTATCTCTATTTAATGAGTTATCTTTTTATTTGTGTCGTTGGATATTTCTTTCCTTTAGGTTCGAATTGAGCTCTCACCACTTTCACATTTCCTATTTTCATAATTTGAGTTGCTCGCTGAAATTAGTCTCCGCCTCCTAAATTTCTGATATAATTCACGGCTTATACATCCTGTTCTCATATCAATTTCTTTTGGATTTATCTTTGATTTCTTTATGGCGAACTAATTTGTTTCTGAGTTTCAGAATGTTGGACCAGATGTTAGTCCCGCATGTACTTTAACATCTGCAAGTTGGCCAACAGAGAAGTTCTCTGAGTTTTTTTCTTTCTTCCCAAAAGGGGGAGAATGTTGTGCAGATAAAAAGGGGGAGATAAAGAAATTCAGGGGAGCAGAATAAGGAGCCGAACAAACAGGGGGAGCTGACCGAGAAGGAACCTCTGATCCTTTCTATTTTTGCATGCATAATTTGATTCTGAATTTTATTGCATCAGAAGGAAAGTCCATACTCCACTGAGAGTGATGATCCTTTCTGTTTTGCATGCATAATTGATTCTCTTATTTAAATTTTGCAGATGCTTAACTTAAGACCTTGTTATGGATTTTGAATAGTTGAATCGCTCTTCTGTTTGCTTATACTATAACCATCTTTTAATCAGGGGGAGCAGAATAAGGAGCCGAACAAACAGGTGGAGCTGACCGAGAAGGAACCTCTGATCCTTTCTATTTTTGCATGCATAATTGATTCTGAATTTTATTGCATCAGAAGGAAACTCCATACTCCATTGAGAGTGAAGATCTGATCCTTTCTGTTTTGCATGCATAATTGATTCTCTGATTTTTATTTTTGCAGTGCTTAACTTCAGACCTTCTTATGGCTTTTGAATAGTTTGATCGCTATTCTGTTTGCTTCTACTCAAACCATCTTTTTAATCGGAGGAGCAGAATAAGGAGCCGAACAAACAGGGGGAGCTGACCGAGAAGGACCCTCTGATCCTTTCTATTTTTGCATGCATAATTGATTCTGAATTTTATTGCATCAGAAGGAAACTCCATACTCCATTGAGAGTGAAGATCTGATCCGTTCTGTTTTGCATGCATAATTGATTCTCTGATTTTTATTTTTGCAGATACTTAACTTAAGACCTTGTTATGGCTTTTTGAATAGTTAATCGCTATTCTGTTTGCGTCTACTCTAACTATCTTTTAATGTTTTGTGGTTGAGTTATTTTTGCCTTCAGGGGGAGTTTTGGAATTTTTAAATCTGCACGGGTTTTCGGAAGAAAGATAAAAAGGGGGAGATTGTTAATGTTGACTAGCTCACCATTGATAATGTCGAGCCAACATTTCAGTCAACACTGTTGTCTGTCAACATGAGATTTTATCTTTCATACCAAAAATCGTTTAACCTTTCTTCTTGGCTATTTTTAGTGATATGCATGACGTAAATAAGGATAGGGAATAGATCAAACCGTGTGGAAGCGCGTGGAGCTGCTTGAACGAATTTAGAAGTGCAATTACTATAAATAGAAGATTTGAAGATCAAAGAGAATTAGTCAAGCTGCGACCAAGATTAGAGATCTGAATATCAAAGAGAATCATTCAACTAGCTACCATAAGTAGGAGATAAGGAATCGACCAATGAGATGAGAAGATTCGGAATTAATATATACTATATTTGGGGAGATCTTCGTAGAGATATTTTGGGAGATATTCAAGGGATCTCTACCAATTCAAGAGGGAGCCAATGCCTATAAATATGAGGAGAATTCGAGCTGCAACTCACACCTTTGGACGAGAAACTTTTGTGAGCGATGAGCGAAAATTGTCGAGTCTATCTGAGCGAATATGAGAGTGCCAAAGTGTCCTTTTAGCCTAGTATTTCTTTTTCAGAAGTTTTAGTACTTCGTAGGTTTTCAGGATCGATTAGATCCGTAGTTTGCAGAATCGTGAGATTCATAGTTTTCAGGATCGTTTAGATTCGTAGTTTTCTAGGCTTGTTTTTACTATCTTTGGATAGCTTATTTTGCCATCCATTGCTGTAGTGGACTTTCGCCTTGAGGCACGCAGCAAGTTTTTATAACTTCCTGCACAGATTTACATCTCGTGTTATTTCAGTTTCGTCACTAAGTAATTACAATATTCAGCTGTGCACCTGAATGTTAGGTTGAGTGTTACCCCGACATTATACCTAACATCTAGTCTATACTTAGTGTTTTACATTCATATCGTACCGGGACCACTTAACACACCAATGAAATGGTACGATATACCCATTAAGAACTGGAACATTGCATTAAAGATGTAAGAAAATTGAGGAAAAATACAATGAGATCAGCATTATTGGCTCTGACATCTCTTAACAGTATATGAAACAAATTCTGACACTGAGAGAAAGTTCTGACACATAAAAATTTTCTGACATTTCAAAAAGCTGTAATAAACTTTGTTGGTTTCGGTACTTAGATTGGTACATAATATTCAATATAAATTCACTATCAGCTACATGTACAAGATTCTGTACACGCTATACGTGGTACAACTTATTAGGGTAAGCGTTTTTCGTAACCGTTCGAATTAGTTTTTCATATGTAACTATTTTACTATAAGTACATATTAAATGTTTCACTTAAGATCAATTTAATGCTTTAACCCTTATACGAAACTCCAAGTTTCATAATAAGAGAATGGTTATCATTAGAACGTTATATTGAAGCTTGAGTTTAAACTACTAACTACCACGATTTTAAGGGTTAACCCATATGATGTGAAAGAAACTTATAACAAATTTAGGTATATTAAATGCTTTTGTGTCTAAACAAATGTAAAATACGAGAAAATACGTCTATCCGAATAAGCAGTACCAACTATAGCGTGTTTATTTTATCATCTGCTAGTAAGTGACTGCTCCATATCGTCATTTGTAGTGTACTACATTTCAATAGTTTGGCGTATCAAAATAAATATCGATTACGTACCAAGTTTTAGCGGTCCACATAATATATAAACTTACGAGTTTAGAGTGTTATAACTGTGAAGCCCTAAAAGCAATAAAACTTAGAACATGAAACAAAACCATGTTTATTAGTTGAGCATTTTTAATTTCACAAATATAAACACTATGGGGTAGTAAGTTGTATTATTCATTCTCTTCTAATGATACTTGGGGTTTGTAATATAAACTTATGACTGTAAGGGTTCTACGTCAAATATGTATGATATGAAACACACAATTGATATACATATTGAAAAATATGATATGCCAAAAAACAAATTTGAATTTCCACATAAAACACTTACCTTAATAAGCTGTACCAAATAAGTTGCTTATATTGTACCATTTAATAGCATGCAACTCTACCTTATTGTAGCGATGTACAATACCACAATTAAGTTGTTTGGTGTACCAAAATTAAGAAAGATTTTAGCCGCCATTATACAATTTTTTGATAGGGAAGTTCGTTCCAAATTCTGTCACTAACATTCCAGATATAGTTATATGTCATGTTTGATAGAGTTTTTACAGAGAAAAATGCAAGGGAAATTTTCAGAGTACAATTTCTAGAGCAGACATGTATTTTCACTAATTACAGCAAAAGGAGTAATACATGTACAGTTCAAACTACAACAACTTTGGTTATAGTTTTCAAAAAGAAGTCCACAAATTTAGGAACACCCTTACGTGCTCTCTACCAAACCTTGACTATTTGTACTTATGCTACACAAAAGAGTAAAATACAAATAGTGCAGACAAAATATAGACTAGAAAAATATCAAAGTCTGACACTCCTCCTTGATATTTTTCTTTGAGAGCCCAAGCTTCTTCCTAAAGAGCTCAAATTTAGCTCTAGGAAGAGCCTTAGTCATAATATCAGCAGCTTGTTCATCTGTGCCACGATGAATAAGCTTGACTTCACCAGATTTTTCAGCCTCTCTTATGGCATGGAACTTAACATTGATATGTTTAGTTCTGCCATGTTGGACAGGATTTTTTGCTATTGCAATGGCTGATTTGTTGTCGATCCAAATTGTAGTTGCTTCCGCATCTTTCCGTCCAAATCTGTCAGCACCTTCCTAAGCCAAATGGCTTGATTTGCTGCCCCTGCTGCTGAAATATATTCAGCTTCAGCCGACGATTGCGCAACTACTTCCTGTTTTCTAGAATTCCATGAGAAAACACCACTTCCAAATGAAAACACATAACCCGAAGTACTTTTTGAATCATCAATACTTCCTGCCCAGTCACTATCGGCAAAACCTTGCAGATTTCCACTTTCAGCTTTTAAGAAGCGCAGTCCAAAATCGAATGTGCCTCTTACATACCTGAGTACTCTCTTGGCAACTCCAAGATGACTTTTGCTTGGTGATTGCATAAACCTGGACAACAAACTAGCAGGATACATTAAACCAGGCCTTGTTGCAGATAAATACAACAGACAACCAACATACTTCTGTAAACAAATGCATCTGCCTTGCTTTCTTCATCAAATTTGAGAGCTTCTCATTTGCAACTAGTGGCGTAGCTACTGGTCTTGCTTTCTCTATATTAAATCTTTTCAGAACCTCCCAAGCATACTTCTTTGTGAGATGAAAATGCCATTTGCACCTTGGCTGATTTCCATGCCCAGGAAGTAGCTCATCTCCCCAAATCAGACATTTCAAATTCATTCTTCATCTCTGACTTGAAGTGCTCGACAGAATTTAGATCTCCTCCTGTGACTAGAAGGTCATCCACATAAAGTGATACAATGAGAGATGCTTCTTTTTCAGACTTTAAAACATATAGTGTTGCTTCACTTTCACTTCTCACAAACCCCTGCTGTGCAGATAAGTATCAATTCTGCTATACCATGCTCTTGGCGCTTGTTTGAGGCCATAGAGTGCTTTGTGAAGCTTGTACACCTTCTCTTCGTTGCCTAGAACTTTAAATCCTTCAGGTTGCTCAATGAAAACATCTTCTTTAAGCAAACCATTTAAAAATGCTGACTTGACATCCAAATGAAAGACCCTCCACCCCAACTTCGCTGCAAGTGCTACAAGGAGTCGTATAGTATCATGCCTTGCAACTGGAGCAAAGGTATCGGTATAATCCACACCTGCTTCTTGAGAATATCCCTTTACCACTAGCCTCGCTTTAAGTTTGTTGACAGAACCATCTGGATTTAATTGGTCCTGTAAACCACTTAACGCCAATAACTTTGTGATCATTCGGCCGATCAACCAAGCTCCACGTTTCATTCTTCTCGATGGCATTGATTTCTTCATTCATAGCTGTCATCCATGCTGTTTCTTTTGCAGCTGAATTGTAGGTGGCTGGTTCTAACGTGGCAAGGCTGCATCTTTCATAAATATCTTCCAATGACCTGACCCCCTAACGGGAAATTCGGCATCACTCTCATCATCTTCGTCGACAGTATCTTGTTCTTGGAACAAGGTTTCTGCAGTTTGTTCAGCCCGCACAATCTGCTCTTTGTTCCAATCCCATGTAGCAAATTCATCAAACCTGACATTCTTGCTAATAATGATTTTTTCAGTCTTCAAACTGAAAATTCTATAGCCCTTACTTGTAGTGCTATACCCCAAGAAAACACCAATTTCTGCCTTCTTATCAAGTTTGTCTCTCTTTGCATCAGGTACATGAGAGTAACATATGCAACCAAACACCCTGAGATGCTCCACTGAAGGTTTATGCCCAAACCATATTTCATGGGCAGTTTTCTCATTTAAGGCTTTTGTAGGCCAGCATATTCAGCAAATAACTGAAGTGTTCACGCGCTTCAGCCCAGAAGTTCTTTGGAATAGTTTTTTCGAACACTAAACACCTAGCCATCTCCATAACTGATCTATTTTTTCTTTCACTCACTCCATTTTGTTGAGGAGTGTAAGGAACAGTCAGTTGGTGCCTTATCCCTTCTTGATCACAGAATGCTTTGAAGTCCTTCGGAACATATTCGGCGCCATTGTCGGTTCTCAAATTTTAATAGAACAGCCAGCTTGCTTCTCAACCATGGCTTTGAACTTCTTGAATTCTCCTAGAACTTCAAATTTTTGCTTCAAATACACCCAGCAAAACCTTGAAAAATCATCAATAAATAGAAGAAAGTATCTACTTCCATTTAAAGATGATATGCTCATTGGACCACAAACATCAGAGTGTATCAGTTGAAGTTTCTCAGAAGCTTTCCATGTGCTTGTACCAAAGGGCAGCCTAGTTTGCTTTCCGAATTGACAAGCACCACACAAGCTATTTCTTCATGTATAGCCGGAAGATCATTTACAAGTCCTTTTTCATGCATGTGTTTCAAAGTAGAGAAACTAAAATGACCAAGCCTCTTGTGCCATAAAACCGATTCATCAACCAAGCTGGGGTAAGCATGCATTTCAGAATGTTTCCAACTTAGTGGAAACAACATGTCCTTCATGATGACGGTCATCAAATGAGTTCCACATGGATCAACAATGGTGCAAGTTTTTTTGCTTGAAGTGTAGAGCATATTGTTTGTCAAGCATTTGCCCCACACTAAGCAAACTTTGAGTGATTTCAGGAACATACAGAACATCATCAACAAATTTAGTACCATTTGTGTTTATAGAAACAACACCTTTTCCTTGCACTTCCAGCCAAGCACCATTTCCAACTCGCACTTTGGAATCATATGACCTGTCAGGATTTCTGAAATTCTCAACATTGTTCGTCATGTGACTGGTGCAGGCCACTATCAACAAGCCAAGCTTCCTTGCTATTGTTAACTGCGAAATTAGTAGTAGCAAACAGCTTCTCTACGGGTTCGTTTTCATGTTCCACCACTTGAGCTCGTTGATTTGGTCACTGCTTTTGTTCTTGCATACCTTTTCAACATGCCCTAGCTCGTTGCAGGCTCTGCACCCACATCTGGTCTGTACCAACAAAAATTTTGAGAGTGACTTGTCTTCTTGCAATTAGGACAAGGTGGATACTTCCCTTTTCTTCCACCAGCCTTATGCCCATAATTCTCCTTCTTTTCTTTGCCTTTCTTTTCACCAGCTTGCCTTTTTCCTCCACTGATGCTAGCTTGTGCTTGTTTGAGTTTTGCATGAAAAGCTCCCTCTGAGTTCTCCTCTTGCCTGATAGCTCTTCTTTGCTCAAGAGCTTGTAAGGCATTCACTAACTCGGTAAGGGATATGGTTGACAGGTCCCTTGAATCTTCCAGCGAAGAAATCTTGGACTCGAACTTCTCAGGCACACTAACAAGCACCTTGCTTACAATCCTCTTGTCTGTTAGTTCTTCCCAAGCAACGAATCTGATTTACCACTTTCATGAGCCTGTCTGTGTAATCTTTGACAGTCTCAGTATCATTCATCCTGAGAATTCAAACTCTCTCCACAAGTTGAGAACTTGAATTTGTCTTGTTCTGTCGCTTCCTTGAAATTCCTCCTTGTGATCCCAAGCTTGCTTGGCTGTATCACAGTTCATGATCCTTGTGAATATTGTTTCTGTCACAGAAGAATGAATGGCAGCCAACGCTTTGTATTGTTTGGCACTCTCCTCGCTATGTTGGTGAATTTGAGCTATAGTGGGATTTGCTCTAAGTGGGGGCGGCTCTATGCCGGTTTCCACAACATCCCACAAGTCAAAAGCTCTAAGGTAGGCTTTCATTTTTACTGCCCAAACAAGGTAGTTTTGGCCATCAAATGGTGTAGGAGTTGGAGTTGAAAAACTCTTCGAAGCCATGAATGATACTTCAGATGGTTGATTTTTTTTTTCTTTTCTTTTTTGTGAAGGTTGCTTTGCTGGTTATTTCTCTAAACTCACAGTCCCTCAAGATCAGTAGGGCTCTGATACCATGATAGAGTTTTTACAGAGAAAAATGCAAATGAAATTTTCAGAGTAGAATTTGTAGAGCAGACATGTATTTTCACTAATTACAGCAAAAGGAGTAATACATGTACAGTTCAAACTACAACAACTTTGGTTATAGTTTTCAAAAAGAAGTCCACAAATTTAGGAACACCCTTACGTGCTCTATACCAAACCTTGACTATTTGTACTGATGCTACACAAAAGAGTAAAATACAAATAGTGCAGACAAAATATAGACTAAAAAGTTATCAAAGTCTAACAATGTTTTTGTCAGGTATCAGAGTACTTCTGACAAGTCAGGTTTAGTTCTTGACAAGAAATTATTTTTTTGTATTTTTCTTCTCCTCTTTTTACTGTTATTAATAGAATGTACCATTTTAATGTGTTTAGTGTATCATTTGAAAAGTGTTTGATGTATTTCTACAGATTGTTGTCGAACCTTTTACACATTGTTGCCGTACCTTTTCTAAATCGTTACCGTAACAAAATTCCTTTCATAACAAATATCATTTTGCCGTAACATAGTGTTAATACATCCTAATTAAACCAATACAAAAAAATGTGTTCTCTCATACTACATGCATCTCACTTGAACGAAAATTATAGGTTGTATGTCAACATGAAAATTAAATACTAACCATATAAAGGTGCGTTGTAATATTAAAAAAGATACCAAAACAACAAGTAATTTCCTACACAATATACATAATAAAATTAGTACGACATAACAAATAATGTTTTAACAATAGAATTCCAAAAATGCAGAATTGATTGAAGAACATTATATTTTTCAACTGAACCTGCAATTTCGTGTGGGCTACATGTTAGGATCGGTTTATGTGTGTAGAGGGAGGGTGAATAAACACTTGTCTCTTTTTCGGTTTGTCTATGTGAGGACCAGTATTCAATCAGTGACAGTCAGTATAAGTGCGGAAAAATGATACTGGGCGGTTGAAACAGATATGTGAATGAGTAAGTGAGTGTATGTGTGTGTGCAAGACGGTTTGTTTCTGGAAGTTCGGAGTTAAAATCTCCTACGTCTCCCCTTCTTCCTCGCAAGGAAGGTTCACTAGATCTTCAGTTATACAACTTTGTACAACCTACCCAGCTGAATCTCAGCTCAAATCTAGTGAGTCACCTAGGCAGTCGTTTACGACAATCCACCTACTTCAACAGCTTTTTACAATCCGTTGGAAATGAAGAACATAAACTAAGATCAGAAAATAGCTATGTCTTTAGACTTCACTCTTGCTTTTTACGCTCTGCTCACAGTACTTGAGACTTGCTTGATTATCGTCTTTTTGAGGATGAGATATGAAAGTCGTAAAATCGTGAGAATTGGGTGAAGCAAGGTCTTCTTCTTGCATCTCTCCTTTTTATGCTTGAGGTTTGAAATTCAAACCGTTGTGAGATAGACTCTTCACCCTGAACGGTGCATTAATTGACTTTCCCAAAATGGGTCCTGCCCAGTTTGTGTCGCAGTCTATCCTGTCACTTGCTTTTATTCCTTATTTGCGTTAGTTGACCTCATTTATACTTTGGACCTGCAGCATTGCATTGATTGTCTGTAATTTCCTTTTTGTTTTAGCATGCTCCTATCTTAAGTGTCCAATCTGTCACAAGTCCCGGTATAGCGTACTGTCATGCTTCCTGAAGTCTTATTCAAAACCGGTATCTTCAATCGGTATTCTGTGTAGTTCTTCGTACTTAAGCCAGTCCAGTCACATATGTACCGCTTTTATTCCTTAGTGTGAACCGAGGCTTTAGATCTCCGGTTTCACATGGTTAGTCAGTTGTGTCAACACCAAAACTGTTAATCCGAATGTTTAAATTCGTATTACTAGCAATTTCCCCTTTTGGTGATTGACAAAACTTAGCAGCAGAAAACCAGTTTATACAAACTACAACTATTTGTAACCCTTGCTCTTAAATATCCGCTCTACCTCCTTCAACTTGGCATTATACTTGTATGATTCTTCCTTTATGTCATGTAACCTTTTACGATCAGCCAGCTATTCCTTTGTCAGGTTGCAGGCCAGATGCCGTAAACGGCTGCCATCATACTGTACTTCAACTGGACCGGTTTCGCTGACTGGTACAGTAGAAGTCTGTCTTTGTAGACTGCATCCGGTATGTGTGCAGCTTCAATTGCAGCTCGTTTTGGATCTTGGTTTTGACATAGAGCTTGGATAAGTACTTCTGAGGCTGAGATGAGCTAGAGCTGGGAGGCTGCTGTTTTCTGCTGTCACTTGCAGTACTTTTCCCCCTTTTTGGCAATACCCGGGGTGATTAGCCGAGTCAAGGCTGTCAGCTGATCTTTGATGACCTCCAGGTCGGCACAGACATCAGAGCAGAGACCGGTGATATCATCCTTGAGGGCTTGAAACTGCTCATTATTATACTGCCGGTCACCGTTGATAGTCTTGCTGAGAGCAGAGACTGTGCGATAAGTCTGTTTGACCAAGGAAATTTCTCTTGTTGAGCCATAATTTCAACCGGTATTGCGGCGATGTTGGGAGATGCAGTTGGTTGCGACGATGACAGTGGGGCTGACTGTAGAGGAGTTGAAGACTGAATGTTCTCCGGTTGCCGTTGGTGGAGACAACAATGGACTCTGTCACAATGGCAGATACGGGAATCCCCTGTCCCGTCGTTGTGCAAACGTCGGTGTTGGTTCCCGGTTCAGATTGGACCTCCACCGGTTGGGGTTCCGCCAAAGTGGTAGAGATAGCTTGGAAATTGTCTGGAGAGATGGAGAGGAAGATCCAGTTTCACTCCAAAGGTGAGAAGTAGAGGTAGTTGAGGAGGTTTCTGAGTCTGAGGGAGTCCCTGAGTCGGTGTATAATTGGCTGGGATCTGAATCGGTAGTGGTAGCGATACAGATGGCCAGGGGAACAACGGAATAGGTTGTCTGAAGAGCAACCGTTTCCTCAGAAACCGGTTCGGATGAGGACTGAAGAACTGGTCCTTGTACCAGTTGGAAAGATGCATGGTCTGTGGAACAGAGGACGCTGGCATGGGCGCGAGTACCAAGGCTGTGGTCTTGGGAGAGCCTCCGGCAAACGATCGAATGACGTAGAGGCCGAACCAGTTGGCGTAGCAGATGAAGCATAGGAGGATGAACCATCCGGCTGAAATTTTGCCCAAACTTCAGCATAGTAAACCTGCAGACTCTGCAGCTCTGCCTCCAGCCTTGTTAGAATTCGGAGCTCATGCACTGCATCCCGTCCTTCTGGCTGGAAGTTTTCCCTTCGCTGCTCAATATAACCCTTCAATTAAGCCATTTGGAGACTAACCCGTTACGGCTCTTGTGTATTCACCAGACTTTTGATAGATTCAATGCCTAGTGCCTCCCTTCAGTCTGTCTGGCCTGCTTGAGTCGGTCAGAGAGACCTTTCGATTTCCAGATCTTATGGCTGTACGGGTGTGAACCGGAAGTCAAGCCAGTCGTCGAGGGCTTGAAGGTCATCAGCAATCTTCTCATCAATCTCCTCACGGATGAGATTCCCAGGCAGTCTCGTCGACGGACTCTTGGCCTTCAGGGACAGCATGGCTTTGCCCTTTCCTTTGTCAGACGATGAGCCGCGGGCTGGTTCATGAAACTCACACCACTTTGTGATGTGGCATTTCTGACCACCGAACCAGTTTGTCTCCAGAGGTGGAGAGATAGTGATGGTTGGTGTGGCTGCAGAAACCGACTGGACAGGTTGTCTGATTGTGTCGGTTCCTGAGATGGGACGGATCCGGTCTTTACCTTCTTTTTAGGTGTCTGGGTTCTTGGCTTGGTGAGCACTTTCCGAAGTAGCTGAGTGTCTTCATAGGAGGAAGCAGACGTCAAGATCAGTGTCTTCTTGGAGGATTTTGTGGGGACCTGCTTGTCAATGACAACCTTCTTCTTTTTGGGCGCCGAGGGTGTTGGTCGTGAGTCGGTCTTGTCCCGACCAGTGGATTTCTTCTTTGGCGGAGCCAGAGAGTGATCACAGTAGGCTTCTTGGTAGTCTTGGAGATATTCAGATCTTCAGTAGCTTTGCGTTTAGCCGTTTCTTTGTAAGCGAGTCGGCACTCACCATTTGGCGGATGGTGTCTGCGGAGATGCAGTTTACAAAGCCAATCAACTCAACTGTGCCAACCTCTGTAATCTTGTGCCTGAGAAGGAAGGATAGTTGAGGCGCAAAATTCTTGATCTGCCTGTCACGAACTGGCAGTATTCCCTTCAGGACCGAGAAAATCACAGAGGACCAGTTGATCTTCATCCCAGTCAAGATGGCCACCATGGCCTGAACCTTATCGCTTGTGAGCATATCAAACGAGCCTCCCTTCCCCAAGATTGATTTGGCAACAATATCGTGGAGTAGTCTGTATTCTGGTTTCAGAACCACTCGTTTATCTGAGTCTTTAAACGTGGCTCCCGTTAAAGACATCATGGGCTTGAGACGTTCCTTAACTTCAACGGAGACATTGATGACTGTTTCTCCGCAGGTCGGCAGATTGAAGAGGTCTGCGAAGTATTCTTCCGTGATGTCAAACTGGTGACCGTTGATAGACACTAGAAGCGGTCTCCCACAACTAACAGGGTGTTGAAGAATTGATGCAGAGCCTCTGGGTAGTATTCCACAGAGCAGTTGAAGAAGGTCTGAAGACCGGTTTGAATTAGGGCTTCGAGGATAGGGAGAGAAGAAGATGATTCGGCTTGAGACAGAGAGATCATGATGGAATGTTTACAATTAGCATGAGTACTAAGTCTTTTAGCGGGATAAAGCGTGTCTTTGCATTAAATGCATAAGACGTCTTGTCGCTTAGCTTCCTCTCTCATAGACTGCGACATCGTATTTCTGCCGTGTTGTCAGAGTTCCTGCGGAAGTGTTATGATGGAATATATGTGCAATTGATGATGTATATTTAAAAACAACTATTTCGGTCAGTCACTGGTCTAGGTAAAATTCCGGTCGATACCGTTTTGTAGAAGGAATCCCGTTTTTTATGAAGAAGGTAGTTGCAAAAAAAAATCAGTTTTGTAGATATACGTGTGACGAGGATCAGTTTTGGACGAAACTGATGGGAGTAATGGATTTTGACCAGTATAAAGGAAATGACTGATTTGAAAGGAATAAAAAGCTTATCACGATCATCAATTTGCACAATTTTGTTGTTGTGTCTAGGTCACTAGTCATACCAATTAATTTGATATAACAATGTTCCCCCTAAACTCTATGCCTAGGTACTCAGGATAGATCCAATAAACCTAAAGCATTTTCGAAAGAAAAGGAACTTAGCTTCAGCTGTGGATGTGGCTATGGAAGTTTGTTTCTTGTTGAACCAAGAAATTAGTCGATCACCAAGGAACTGACATGTGCCACTGGTACTCCGTCGGTCGATTTTGCAGTCTGCATAGTCAGCATCTGTATATCCATGTAGTGATAAGCTTGAATCTTTGGGATACCATAGGCCAACGTTTTACAGTCCCTTTGAGGTACTTCAAGATGCGCTTTGCCGCAGAGAAGTGGCTTTCTTTTGGATCAGATTGGAACCGAGCGCACAGACAGACACTGTACATAATGTTCGGTCTGCTGGTAGTATAGTAATGATCCAATTAGCCCCCGATATTGGTAACTTCAATTGATACTCCATTTTCATCCTTTGTCTAGTTTGATTGATGAACTCATAGGCGTTGTGGCCTGTGAACAGTTTTCCATACCGAACTTTTTGAGCAACTCCCTTGTATATTTGGCTTGATTTACGAATGTGCCGTGCTCCGTTTGCCTAGGAAGTCCAAAAAGAATGTGAGTTCACCCATCATACTCATCTCAAACTGATCTTGCATCATTTTAGAAAAACGCTTGCACAGCTTGGGATCAGTTGATCCAAAGATAATGTCATCGACATAGATCTGAACAATCAGCAGATGCTCTCCCTTAGTGAACCTGAATAGTGTTTTATCAACACTTCCGATTGTGAACTGATGGTCAGTCAAAAACTTCGATAGCGTTTCATACCACGCTCTTGGAGCTTGCTTTAGTCCGTAGAGAGCTTTCTTCAAACGGTAGACATGGTTAGGATACTCATGGCTTCCGAACCGGGTGGTTGAGCAACGTACACTTCTTCAGAAATTGTACCGTTCAGAAACGCACTCTTGACATCCATTTGATATACTTTGAAATCCTTATAGCTGCATATGCCAAGAAAATCCGTATAGCCTCAAGTCTTGCTACCGGTTCGAATGTCTCATCATAGTCGATTCCTTCTTCTTGTCTGTATCCTTGAGCAACCAGTCTTGCCTATTTCTAGTGACAAGTCCATCCTCATTGAGCTTGTTCTTAAATACCCATTTCGTACCGATTACAGTTTGCGTTGGCCTTGGAACGAGAGTCCAGACTTGATTACGTTCAAACTGGTTACGTTCTTCTTGCATAGCTTCTATCCAGTTGTCGTCCTTGAGAGCTTCATCGAACTTTGTCGATTGGATCTATGATATGAACGCATGACTGAATAGATTTTGGTTCGTCTGTCGCCTTGTTTTCATAGGTGCGGCGGGGTCTCCTATGACCAAGTGCTGAGGATGATTTAGCTTCGTGCGATTCCATTTGATGCGTTCCCCCTCAATTGATTCCCCCGGTATTTCTTGAATACCTGTGGTAATTTCACTTTCTGGGCCAGCTTCATGGCCGATATTGTGTGACGGGTTGGTTCCATCGGTATTTCGATGGTCACGTTTTGAACATTAGCTTCTTCCACAATAGGTATTTCAGTCAGCTCTAAGACTGGTTGATTCCTTTCTTCATCACTTTCGTCTTCAAGATGAGATCTCTCCAGTTGACTGCTTAGACGATTGATATTAACTGGGAGTTTGGTTATCAGTTTCTGACTCTTCAAAGACTACGTGTGCTGATTCTTCAATAGATAGAGTTTTAGTATTGAAAACCCGGTAAGCTTTACTGACTGAGGAGTACCAAGGAATAGTCCCTTTTCAGCCCTTGTATCAAAGGCTGAGAGTTGATTTTTCCCATTGTTGTGGATGAAGCATTTGCTTCCAAATGTCTTGAAGTAACTGACTGTGGGAACATTTCCGTACTTCGTAAGGTGTTTTGCCCTGTTTCTTGCAGGTCATGGACCGGTTCTATGTGTAGCATGCGGTATTGATAGCTTCTGCCCAGGATTTATGAGAATTGTTTGCATCTGCCAACATTGTTCTGGCGGCTTCTTTGAAAGTTCTGTTTCTCCTTTCAGCAACTCCATTCTGCTGTGGTGTCCTAGCAGCAGATAATTCATGGCGTATACCATGGTTCTCAAGAAATTCGGTTATTGTAAGATTCACAAATTCAGTACCCTCGGTCACTACGGATCAGGTTTATGTTACCATTTTGTTCATTTTCTATTCTTCTGAAGAGTTTTATTAGATTGACTGGTGTTTGATCCTTGGATTTTAAGAATACTACCCAAGTGTACCTAGAGAAGTCATCTACAACTACGAGTGTGTATTTAGCACCACAAGACTGACTACCGGTATAGGTCCAAATAAATCCATGTGAAGTAAGTCTAGACATCGGTTTGACTCTATATTCCCTTTACTCTTAAAAGTTGACCTAATTTGTTTACCTAACTGACACGCTATACAGTGTTTATCTTTAGAAAACCTTAGATTATGCAGACCTCTAACCATATTGTTTTCCCTAGAGCTGATATAGTCTTAAATTTAAGTGACTGAGACATTTGTGCCACAGCCAACTTTTGGAGTTATGAGCTATTAGACAAGTTTGGATGGATACCGATTGATCTCCCCACTGGACTCTATATGTACCCCCGACTCTATGACCGGTTATCAATATGCGTTTCCTTTGTCTTTGACAAAGCATTTATCCTTTTCAAAAGAATTAGGTAGTTATTTCTACATAGCTGACTTACACTTATTAGGTTATAATGGAGGTTTTGTACTGGGTGTACATCTTTTAGGGTAGGTTCCTGTGAATAATCACTCCCTTCCGTATTGTTTTACCTTCACCGTTATCTCCAATGGTAATTGTCGGTCCGGTGTGTGCTCTAAGCTCCTTTAGAAGGCTTCGTACCTGTCATGTGACAGCATCCACTGTCCAGATACCATACTGATCGGTTCAGCTCCTCAATGTATTCCTGAAAAACAAAAGAATATATAGATACATATATATATATATATATATATATATATATATATACATGCATTGGTACCCAGTTTTACTTGGGTCCAGTATAGATTAGATTATTAGGAACCCAGATCTGAAAGACTTTAACAGTCCGACCGGTTTGTGGGTCTATAAGATATTTAACGTTTCTAGACCTAGTCATTCCAAATCTAGGTCTTTGGTGTTGTCTATTCCAGTTTCTATATCCATAGTCATACCCCTGATTCCCCTATGTTCATGCCTACTTGACATTGATTTGTTTCGACAAGACACGGTTCTTGGTAATCTCTTATTATGTTGAAATCCTTTCTCTATCCTGATCGGGGGTTAGGTATGTTGCCGGTATTATTCACTTGCGACGAGCTAGCTGAGACAAACTTAATCCAGCCGGTATTCTTTTCTCTTGCTGGATATTCACTTGGTTCGGTTTCCTTAACCCTAGTCCAGTCCTATCATTGCTATCCTTCAAGTTACTCTGGATGCTTTCTGCTGTCTTCTTGGACTGGTTCCAAGTTTTCACGATTGAATTTAGCTTAGCGTTTTCAGTCCTTAACTGCACTATCTCGTTCCTAAGTTCTCTAACTTCTTCAGTCAAACCTCTTGTTTGACTGAAATCACTAACAGTTTGTTCAACTGATGTGATTTTGTCCTTCTGTTTAATTCTAGTAGAAAGCTTCTGATATTCATTAGCCATTTCTTGAAGAGCTTGAAGAAGCTCTTCCTTAGTAAAATCATCTGATACAGAATCACATACCTCATTGTCGGTCATATTGGCCATAAGACATTCATGGGATTCCTGATCACTGCCGGTATCTGACTCATCGCTGTCTGATTCTTCAGAGTCAGAATCATCCCAGGTTTTTCCACTTTTTGCCACCAATGCCTTTTGATACTTCTTCGACTTAGTACCAGTTTTCCTCGTTCTCCCTTTTCGAGACGCGACAGTCAATCGCGTAGTGTCCTTTCCTGCCACATTTAAAACAAGAGACATCAGTTCTTTCAGTTTTATTTTTTGAAGAGTTTTTACCTTCTGAACTGTTGTTTCGGTTTTTCTTCATGAACTTTCCGAATCCGCTTTACGAAGAGTGCCATGACTTCATCAGTCAGTTCCTCTGATGTTTTTGAAGTTGAGGTTTCTGGTGCTACGAGTGCCTTCACATGTTGTTCTGTAACTGATTCTTCCATTCTCGTTTGTAGTTCGAACTGATAAGCCTTGAGATCAGCAAATAGGTCATGAACTTGTATCTTGCTGAGATCCTTTGATTCTCTCATAGCCATGGTCTTCACATCCCACTCACGAGGAAGGGCCTTCATGATTTTGATAGCAACATCTCGGTTTTCCAACGTCCTTCCAAGAGCTGTGAGGTCATTGATGATATTCATGAATCGTCCCTCGAATCGGTCATTGACTCTCCCGATTTCATTTTGCGCTGTCGTACTTTTGTATGGCAACAATAAGTTTGTTTTCCCTCGTAGACTCGTTTCCTTCACAGATTTGACAAAGTTTTGTCCAGACCTCCTTTGCTGTTTTGCACAACATCACTTGTCTGAATGTTCTGGTGTCCAGTGTTTTGAACAGAATGTCCTTGGCGACGTTATCTAGATTCATCAATTTTCTTGTCCGTCTCTGTCCAATCACTTTTTACCTTTGGGATCATTTGCGACTGTGTGATATCTTGTGCATGTAGTGTATTGACCTTTTCTAGCTCTGGAGGTCCATCTGTGATGACGTCCCACATATCTTCGTTTTGGGCAGCTAGGTGGGTCATCATGCGAACTTTCCATTCCATGAAGTTTTCACGTGGAGAACATTGGCAGCTTGCTTGATGTATTCATCTTTATCGGTTTGATGATTGAGTAAACCCGCTCTGCTACCACTTGTTAGGATCGGTTTATGTGTTAGAGGGGGTGAATAAACACTTGTCTCTTTTTCGGTTTGTCTATGTGAGGACCAGTATTCAATCAGTGACCAGTCAGTATAAGTGCGGAAAATGTTACTGGCGGTTGAAACCGATATGTGAATGAGTAAGTGAGTGTATGTGTGTGTGCAAGACCGGTTTGTTTCTGGAAGTTCGGAGTTAAAATCTCCTACGTCTCCCCTTCTTCCTCGCAAGGAAGGTTCACTAGATCTTCAGTTATACACCTTGTACAACCTACCCAGCTGAATCTCAGCTCAATCTAGTGAGTCACCTAGGCAGTCGTTTACAACAATCCACCTACTTCAACAGCTTTTTACAGTCCGTTGGAATGAAGAACATAAACTAAGATCAGAAAATAGCTATGTCTTTAGACTTTACTCTTGCTTTTTACGCTCTGCTCACAGTACTTGAGACTTGCTTGATTATCGTCTTTTGAGGATGAGATATCAAAGTCGTAAAATCGTTAGAATTGGGTGAAGCAAGGTCTTCTTCTTGCATCTCTCCTTTTATGCTTGGGGTTTGAAATTCAAACCGTTGTGAGATAGACTCTTCACCCTGAACGGTGCATTAATTGACTTTCCCAAAATGGGTCTGCCCAGTTTGTGTCGCAATTATCCTGTCACTTTGCTTTTATTCCTTAATTGCGTTAGTTGACCTCGTTTATACTTTGGACCTGCAGCATTGCATTGATTGTCTGTAATTTCCTTTTTGTTTTAGCATGCCCCTATCTTAGTGTCCAATCTGTCACAAGTCCGGTATAGCGTACTGTCATGCTTCCTGAAGTCTTATTCAAAACCGGTATCTTCAATCGGTATTCTGTATAGTTCTTCGTACTTAAGCCAGTCCAGTCACATATGTACCGCTTTTATTCTTAGTGTGAACCGAGGCTTTAGATCTCCGGTTCACATGATTAGTCAGTTGTGTCAACACCAAAACTGTTAATCCGAATGTTTAAATTCGTATTACTAGCACTACATCTTTCAAACAAATCCCCAATTTCTAGCAAACCCAATATTTCGATTTATATTTCCGGCAACCCCAAGCTTGATTAATTGAATTGAATAAACCTGAGTATGATTGAACTATGAAAAACTCATATTTCTTCTTCCCCATATTTCTATTTTCTTCTTCTTCTTCTTCCATATTATGTTTTTCTTCTTCGTCTTGCTCATCTCGAAACCCGCGTTGACAAATCGAGATCGTTGGACTCTTCTTCTTGTTTCTTCTTCTTCTTTTTCTTCTTCTTCTTCTTCTTCTTCTTCTTCTTCTGTCGACATGATATTTTGAAAGTCAAAAAGGAAACAAAGAGTTTCTTTTCTTCTTGGGTGCCGTAGTCAGAGGAACAGAATGGAAATAATTTTCTATATTCACATGTTTATAGCTTTTGCATTCATACTTGGGAGATTGCCTATAAAAGCCATCGAGGGATCAGTTCAGAGGCATCCCATCAGAGAAGAAAAATAATAGAGAGAAGAGAGAATAAAAAAATAGAGAGTTTGTCGGTATTTTCTCCGACTATAAAGAGAGAGTTGAGGGTTTTCTCCTTTATAGATTGAGAGTTGTAACTCCTATATTTTTCCTCTATAGTGAATTCTTCTTCCTTGCCCGTGGTTTTTACCCAGATTTGTTTGGGGGTTTTTCCACGTTAAATCTCGGTGTCCACTTTTATCTTTAATTACTGAAATATTAGCCGTAATATTACTCGACCGGGTCCGCTGCCAAGATAACAATTGGTATCAGAGCCGAGCTTGGGTTTTATATATCTGTTTATCGTATGCTCTGTGGTTGCCACTAACGTGGACCCTCCACATCAGAAAATAATAGATATTATATTGCCCTTGTTACGGTGACGAAAAGCCGGTACGAGTTCAATAATTATCTGCTGCAATCCCGTCGGAGGTATCGCTCACGACTGAGCAGAAATTATGGCGGCGAAGTTTGATATCGAAAAGTTCAACGGGAGGAATTTCTCACTGTGGAAATTAAGATAAGGCGATCTTGCGAAAGGACGGCTGTCTGGAGGTTATCGATGGAAAACCAGCCACCGTGACAGATGACAAGAAATGGAACGAGATGGACGGGAGCACCGTCGCAAATCTCCATCTGGCTCTAGCAGATGAGATATTGTCTAGCGTCGAAGAAAAGAAAAGGGCAAGGAGATTTGGGACCACCTAACCAATCTGTACGAGCCGACGTCGTTACACAACAAAATTTTCTTGAAAAGAAATTGTTCACCTTGAGAATGTCTGAATCTACTTCGGTGACGGAGCATCTCAACGTCTTGAATACTCTATTTCCCAGCTAACATCGTTGGGATATAAAACGGAGGATAAAGAACGTGCGGAAATTCTACTTCAAAGTCTGCCTGATTCGTATGATCAACTCATCATCAACTTGACGAACAACGCGGAAGTTCTGGTCTTCAATAACCTCGCGGCTGCTATTCTCGAAGAAGAAAATTGGCGAAAGAACAAGGAGGACCAGCAAGCCGGCGCTCAACAGGTCGAAGCTTTGACGGTGATGAGAGGGAGGTCAACGAACGTGGTTCAAGTGGGAGTCACACTCAAGGCAGGGAAAATCAAGAAATAAGAAGAAGGATATGAAATGCTACCACTGTGGAAAGAAGGGTCACTTGAAGAAGGATTGTTGGAGCATGAAGAATTCCAATCCTCAAGGAAATCTGACAAAACGCGTCAGGTGGAGATGTATTGTGTAGCGAAGCAGCTATCTCAACGGAGAGCAGGAAGGCGTACGACGAGATATGGCTTCTTGACTCGGGCGCAACTTATGATATGACCTCTCGAAGAGACTGGTTCAACCACTAAGAACCTATCTTAGGAGGATCTGTGTACAGTTGCGAAGATAATGCCTTAAAATGTAGGTGTTGGAACCGTGAGGTTGAAGTTGCACGACGGTATAGTTCGCACTATTCAAGGAATGCGGCATGTGGAAGGTCTGAAGAAGAATTTATTATCTGTGGGACAGCTCTATGATCTTGGCTGTGAAATCAAAGTTCGGGAAGGAATAATGAAAATATTCCGCGGAGCACTTGTAGTCATGAAAGGTAAAAAGGTTGCTGCGAATCTGTATATGCTGTTGGGAGAGACGGTGCAAGAAGGGGAAGCGTCTATAGCTTCAGGAAATTCAACGAAAGATCTACTATGCTATGGCATCAGAAGCTAGGGCATATGTCAGAACAAGGAATGAAAATTCTTGCGGGTCAAATCTACTTCCGGGTCTCACGAAGGTGTCACTATCACTCTGTGAGCATTGCGTAGCAAACAAGCAGCATCGACTACAGTTCAACACATCAAATTCTAGAAGCAACGATATTCTAGAATTTGTTCACTCTGATGTATGGCAGTCACCGGTTTCATCCCGAGGAGGAGGGAAGTACTTCGTGTCTTTCATTGATGATTACTCCAGGAGATGTTGGGTGTTTATCATCAAGAGCAAGGGATGTGTTTGCAACCTTCAAGAATTTCAAGGCTCGAGTCGAACTTGATACAGGAAAGAAGATCAAGTGTTTGAGGACGGATAATGGAGGGGAATATACTGGCGGGGATTTGATAGCTTTTGCAAAAGAGAAGGCATCAAAAGACACTTCACTACGGCGTATACTCCACAACAAAATGGAGTGGCGAATCGGATGAACAGGACTCTGTTGGAAAGAACAAGAGCCATGATGGGAGCTGCAGGTCTGGATAAATCATACTGGGCAGAAGCAGTCAACACCGCCTGCTACGTGATCAATCGATCGCCTTCAACGGCAATCGATCAGAAGACGCCGATGGAGATGTGGTCCGGAAAGCCAGCGGACTATTCCAAACTCCATGTATTTGGAAGTCTTGTGTACGTGATGTACAACGCCCAAGAAACTACGAAGCTGGATCCGAAGTCCAGAAAGTATTTGTTCTTGGGGTATGCTGATGGTGTGAAGGGGTATCGCCTATGGGATCCCACTGCCCACAAGGTTGTCATCAGCAGGAGGTTATCTTCTTAGAAGATAAACTAATCGGAGGAAATGATAACACTACAAAGGAAATCCCAGAGACTACGACGATTCAGGTGAAAGAAAAGTCGGGGGAACAAGATTCTTCTGAAGCAGCACCGGAGCACGAGGCAGGGCCAAGGGAATCTTCAGAGCCAGAAATTAGGAGGGGCACACGAAAAAAGAGCCGCACCATCCTGGTATGAAGATTACGATATGGACAGCAACGTTGCATACTGTCTACTAACTGATGATGGAGAGCCATCAACTCTTCAAGAAGCACTGAACAGTTCAGATGCAGATCAGTGGTTGGCGGCAATGCAAGAAGAAATGGAAGCTCTACGGAAAAATAAGACTTGGGAGTTTGTGCCACTACCTCAGGGAAGAAAGGCAATCGACAATAAATGGGTCTTTAAGATCAAGTGGAACAGCGATGATCAAGTAGAGCGATTTCGTGCACGACTGGTGGTTAAGGCTATGCTCAGAAAGAAGGCATCGACTTCAATGAGATATTCTCACCTGTGGTTCGATTGACGACTGTTCGGGTACTCCTGGCGATGTGTGCTACATTTGACCTACATCTAGAGCAACAAGATGTGAAGACGGCTTTTCTTCATGGAGATCTTGAAGAAGAGATTTATATGCTCCAGCCGGAAGGTTATGAAGACAAAGAAAAACGGAACTTGGTTTGCAGGTTGAACAATCTCTATACGGTCTCAAACAGGCGCCGAGGTGTTGGTATAAGAGATTTGATTCCTTCATCATGAGCCTTGGATACAACATATTAAATTCAGACCCTTGTGGCATATTTCAAGAGGTTTGGTGAAAATGATTTTATCATATTACTGTTGTATGCTGACGACATGTTGGTAGCAGGCCCCAACAAAGATCGTGTTGAAGAACTCAAGGCAAAGTTGGCTAGGGAATTTGAAATGAAGGACTTGGGACCAGCAAATAAGATTCTAGGGATGCAAATTTACCGAGACAGAAATAACAAGAAGATTTGGCTTTCGCGGAAGAATTATCTGAGGAAGGTCTTGCGACGCTTCAATATGCAAGATTATAAGCCAATTTCTACCCCACTTCTTGTTAATTTCAAATTATCCTCAAGTATGAGTCCTAGCAGTGAAGAAGGGAGGATGGAGATGTCTCGAGTACCGTATGCATCAGCGGTGGGAAGTCTGATGTTCGCGATGATTTGTACACGACCAGACATTGCACATGCAGTGGGAGTAGTGAGTCGGTACATGGCGAATCCGGGCAAAGAGCATTGGAGCGCGGTGAAGAGGATCCTACGATATATCAAAGGAACCTCAGATGTTGCATTATGTTACGGAGGAGCAGACTTTACTGTCAGAGAGTACGTTGACTCTGATTATGCAGGTGATCTTGACAAAAGCAAATCTACCACAGGTTATGTGTTTACTCTTACTGGCGGAGCCGTAAGCTGGGTATCGAAGCTTCAGTCCGTTGTCGCAACGTCAACAACTGAAGCTGAATATGTTGCAGCTACGCAGGCAAGTAAAGAGGCAGTATGGTTGAAAATGATCATGGAGGAACTCGGGCACGGACAGGAAAATATTCCTTTGTTCTGTGACAGTCAGAGTGCCTTGCATCTCGCAAGGAATCCAGCTTTTCATTCCAGGTCAAAGCACATATGGGTCCAGTATCACTTCGTTCGTGAGAAAGTGGAAGAGGGCACGGTAGATATGCAGAAGATTCATACGAAAGACAACCTAGCAGATTTTTTACGAAGGCGGTCAATACTGACAAGTTTGTTTGGTGTCGTTCCTCGAGTGGCCTAGCGGAGACGTAAGCAACATGAATGGCAAGGGAGAAAGAATGGTGTGAAGATCCGATTGATCCTCAATCAAATCTTCAAGTGGGAGATTGTCGACATATTGATATTTTGAAAAGTCAAAAGGAAACAAAGAGTTTCTTTTCTTCTTGGGTGCCGTAGTCAGGGAACAGAATGGAAATAATTTCTATATTCACATGTTTATAGCTTTTGCATTCATACTTGGGGGATTGCCTATAAAAAGCCATCGAGGGATCAGTTCAGAGGCATCCCATCAGAGAAGAAAAATAATAGAGAGAAGAGAGAATAAAAAAAAATAGAGAGTTTGTCGGTATTTTCTCCGACTATAAAGAGAGAGGTTGAGGGTTTTCTCCTTTATAGATTGAGAGTTGTAACTCCTATATTTTTCCTCTATAGTGAATTCTTCTTTCTTGCCGTGGTTTTTACCCCGATTTGTTTGGGGGTTTTCCACGTTAAATCTCGGTGTCCACTTTTATCTTTAATTACTGAAATATTAGCCGTAATATACTCGACCGGGTCCGCTGCCAAGATAACATCTTCTTCTTCTTCTTTCGGCATTTCTGTTTTCAATTTTCGTCATATTCGTTCTCTTTCTTCTTTTTGTGTTTCTGCTTATAATTTTTTTCTTTTTATTTTTTATTTTCCCATCCACATTTAATATGTCTTACAAAATAATAAAGGAAAACAAAAAGCATAAAGTAAGGGTGATGGAATTGGTCCTTAAGTGAAACCAAACTTTGCAATTGGTCCTCATGTGATAAAATTTTTGGCACAAGGAGTTAAAGTGAGAGATAATTTAGCTGGTAGGATTTAAGTGAAGTTATGCCTTATAAATAACTACAAATATGAATTTTTGTTTGTTTGCGGCTTTGATCTGTGGCGTAATTATTTTGATCGTCGCTGCAATTTCCCACATGAACTTGCTTCATATGTTTCTGAATTCGAGTCCTCCAATAATTCTTTATCTCGTAATCTGTTCTTCCAAGAAGTGTTTTAGCAATTTTCGACCACCTACGTTAAGAAAATAATTAGATTAAGACACATGCAACATAAAATGCAGACTCGCAATGCTTAGACTTGCAATATAATAGCAGTAGATTGTTCAAGCTTCTCCCATAATCTCTTTACTGATTACTCTCAAACGATATGTAGCGACCAATAAATGGAATTATGAAAGCAAAACCGATATAAAAGAAGTGGATGAAGGCATTTGTCAAGCTAATTCTATAAATGAAAATTTCTATCTACTCAAAGCCCTTTGGTCCCCGTTCCCACGTGCATGTGCTTCACCCTTTATAACATTATATGATTTATTAAAACCTTCAAGTAAACGAGGAAGAACGATCTTGTGTTAAAAATGGAGTATCCAATAATGAAGACCCTAAAAACATACATTATATTATTTTTTAGCAGCATATAACTATCCTGTTTCCCACTTAGCATGTAGTTCCATGATTAATAGCTGCTCTTCGGACGTTATATTTCCCCTCCTAACGTCGGGCGAGGTAATTAAGCCATCTTAATCGCAACTCTTTCCAGTGCGTTTGAGCCTTTGTCGTGAAGTCATAAAACATTATTTAAAATTAATATCATTTTATGTATCTATATATAGAGTTTGATGTTATGCAACTTATACATGTATTTATTAGCAGCTAATCGAGCTACTGAATTCCACGCTCCTTCGCCGTTATTAGCGATGTAGTTCATGAGAATCAATTCTTCTTCCATGGTCCAAGGCCCTTGCCTTACCTCCACGTCATGAGACTTGTCCATTTCTTGAAAAAATATCCTAGAGAGAGAGAGAGAGAGAGAGAGAGAGAGAGAGGGAGAGAGATTTGTATAATATGATTGGGTGGTGGGGTGATCTTATTTATAGTGCGAGAAATCATCTAATAATTAAATGGGAGATTATTTGACTTTACGAAGGAGACCGTATACCCTTGTAGAATTTGTACGTTACACACAGTGCATGCATACTTGTCTGCGCACATGCATATTGATGAAGGCATGAAGTAATAGTCGAAGAATAACACATGCTTTTTGGGAATAAAAAAAAAAGAAATTATTCATAATTTATGATTGTCACCCAAGGAAAAAAATTCGAGAGGGATTGGAGATAAGGGGTAGTGCGGCTCTGGTCGGAGTTAGCATAAGTCTATACTATTTTACTCGGTTGGGTATACTCCAACTCGTTAAATACACGGACTAAGAACAATTACTAGGGGGTCCATTTACTACTAATATATATTTTTTATACCGCAGTGGGGTCCGCATACTAATTTTATATGTATCAAATTATGTAAAACTTTCATATGAAAATACTATTAAAAATCTATGGGGTCAAAGACCCCACTGGACCTTACGTAGCTTTGTCAGTGCTTAGATTATCGACACGTTGAATTGTTGATGATGTGTCTCAAATCTAACGAATTGATTCTATTTATCAACATAAATTGAGTGGTGGTAAGATGTCAACACATCAACCTTTGAGTGGAGTTGGGTTATATACAAGTGTGTAAGTAGATAAAATTATCATAATAGCAAGCTAAGTGTAAGAGTAAAAACTCCAATTTCCTTAATTATGGTACAATATTATCGTTACAAACTATATCTCCAAAAGACTTTTTTTTTTTGGTAGAATTAGATTTTCATTTACCACGTACTCAAAATGTTCTTTACACCCACCTCAACTATTTACATGTAAAAGAACATATATGTTTTTTTTTTTGAAATGAAAATATTTCATTAATCAAACAGTGCCCTTTACATAGTCCCTCATACTAAGCAGATGACATAAACATGAGTATGCTATTCGATTAATTCGAACACTATTCTATGTAGCTGTTGTGTTAATAATTTGGGGTTCTTCCTGACACAAATTAGCAGCCGATCCTTCACGTCTTTTTTAATAGTAAGTACTACGGTTGTCACGTCGAGGATTTGTTGACAGTGAATCCTCTTGTTCCGCTCTCGCCATATATGATACGCCATAGCCGTCATTATCATGCCTACTATCTTGTTTGCTCTGCTCTTTCCTTTACCTAGCCTTGTCATCCATGCAGCCCACTGGTTATACCATCTAGGTAGAAACATATCATTTAACCAATGAGAAATGTTGTTTAACACGTCATTGCTGTATGAACACTCAAAGAACAAGTGGCTCGCAGATTCAGCTGCGACCTGACACAACACACATCTGTTTTGGCAGCAATCCCCCATTTCTGTAACCTATCCATTGTGTTTCCGTCGATGCATTATCATCCAAAGAATAAATGAATGTTTAGGAATATTGAGTCTATTCCAAATGACATGGCTGGGATGGAATGGAGTATGCAATCCCACAAGCCACTTATATCCCGAACTAATTGTATATCCTTTAGGGTCCGCTAACCAAGCATTAGCTATTGTGTCCACCCCATTCTTCAATATCATTTTCACCTTGTTGATCTTCTTCCAATACCAGCTACAGTCTCTGTTTGGCTCATATTCCCACCAATTCGCTGTTTTGATGTAGTTCCCATGAATCCATTTTACCCACAAGATATCTTCTTTATCAGCTAGACTCCATACTTGCTTACCAATTGCTGCCGTATTCCATAACCCTACTGCTTTAATATTTAGACCCCCTTGATGTTTTGGAAGACATACTTTGTGCCAACTAATTTTTGCCTTCGCTCTCCCTATTATGTTCGTTCCCCACAGATACTCCCTACATTTTGCCTCCACCTTTTTTGAAATAGACTAGAGTTGGCAACTTTCTTCATGCTAGTATAGTTCCTCAACTTCCACTTCATCTCGCGAGTGATCAATACAGACAACTGTTCCACATTTTTCGAGCCCAAGGTCGAATCAGAATGCATCCTTTGGTTCCTCTCATACCAGATATAATAGAGAATGGCAGCGAGGCATGCCATGCGAATGCTGTTTTGTATGTTACTCTTCAACCCCCACAGTTTTTATCAGTTAACTGCAGCCATCCAGATAATTTCGATAGCAG
>JAPQWV010000741.1:0-249000 GCA_027422505.1 Craterostigma plantagineum | reverse complement strand
TCTATGAGGCAGTACATGAAGCCGGTAATGGAAAAATGATCGGGGCAATGAACCCGTAGGAAATCTAGGTATGCGGAAAAATAACAGGGGCAATGAACGCGAAGGAAATATGGGATATGCTAGAGAAAGCGTACAAAGACGTTGCTCAAGTGGAGCAGGTTCAGCCGCAAAATCTCTTTGGCGAACTCGAGACGACGAAAGAAGACGAATTATCGAGTTCTCAAAGGACGAGGAGAAGATAAAAGACGAAGGCGAACGGGAAGACGACGCTCGCGCCTTGTTGATAAAGGTAATGAAGATTACGCTGAGGATCCGAAGTCGGTGAAAGCGAAAGAACAAGATGAACTAGCTTTAAGCCCGAGGACTGAAAGGAAGAAGGCGAAGTGTCAAAGACGAACGCCGATAAAGAGAAAAAAAATGAGGAAGAATCCCCAAAGGCCGAAGGGCCCATGAAAGAAGTGAAAAAGGAGTAGGAAGCTCCAAAGAAAAAAATACTCGAGAAATAGGAAGCGGCTCGAAGAGACGCCGCCTCGACAACCACCTGAGAAAGCTAATGGCATCGGTAAGAAGTCCAAAGAAGCTGAGCGTGATGGCATCGTGCCCGAGAAAGTCGGTGATGCCAAGGAGACTATGAAGGACACGAGTACGACGGCCGGCGCAGCCACAACGGAGGCCCTGCGACATGTGGAGTCCTTTTCCATCCTTATCAACACGGGATGCCTTCCGTGGATCTGCATGTGTCCACATGGAACTGGGATTTTATCTCTCACTAATTGCCGGCGCGGAGCTGACTTCTAGGTCCCAGGATCTTCGTGAGCCCGCGCGGAGCTGGCTCCTGGGTCCCCAAGATGTGATATGTTTGGGACGTGTGGGGACGTCTTGGGACGTGTGGGGACGTGTAGGGACGTGTTGGGACATGTTGGGATGTAAACGAAATAACACAAGGATTACGTGGTTCAGATTCTTGCGAATCCTACGTCCACGGACGCTCATAAACTGTCTTTACTATACTTTGAAGATTTAGACACTCAAACTACTTATTCCTCACATTTCTCTCAAGAACACATAAGAAAATAGCTAATGGGACGTTAAAGATGTTGTTTAACGTAGAGAGAGAAGTTTCTAACTCTTAAGAAGTGTTTGAATGAATTGGGTGCGGAAATAATGAAGTCCTCCTTTTATATGAGCTCCCAACGGCCAACTTGGCTTCTTTCCAGGAGATGGGACATGTTCAGCCATTTCAGGGCGTCAGATTGGGACTTGACCTTCTGGGACGACGTGAGGTGCAGTGTAGCTGTCTGTCAGATGTAGCTCCTGCAATAGTCACAGCCTTTGTGCTGTCAGGGACATCAGGCGACTGGAGATGGGACAGGATCTGTGCTGTCAGGGACAGCAGGCGGCTGTCAGCTTTTCATGTACTGTCAACTCAGACGCCCTGTCAGACTTCTAATCGTTTAGTGAAGCTTCCTCACGACGCTTCCTTGGGATGACATGACCTGCTTAGCACAATAGGTCCAAAACACTCCCTAATATGGATGTTACTTCCCGAAAGACTTTCGGAGGTCCCTAAAGGTCTTTCGAAGGTCCCTAAAACTCTTATTTTATGTTTTTATCTCCCTATTTCCCCAAAACTCTTAATTTTCATCAAGTCTTTCTAATTATCACCTTAATCTAAATTATTTCCTTAATTTCATTATTTCGCCTACCTAATTATGTCCGCATCAAGAATACTCATAAGCATCTCCACACAATTTTCAAGATTACAATCATGTCTTCTTCCAGTTTCATGTTTCAGTTCCCATTCTTGAACGTACATCTATTCTTAAACAGCATAAAACTCATTTTCTCGAATATGGGATTGGGTCAACTTCTCCTTCTCAGCATATTATATCTTTGCAGGAAAAGGATTTATAGTCTTTTCTTGAAACAAATCAAATCACAATCATACATAAAAAAAAAAGCACACTACAAAATCTAACAAGGTGATTGATCGTTCGTTCGACGAGCCCTTGACGGCCATACAGAAGATCAACAGACGTTACGAAAGGGAGACGTTGAGTTGGTTTTGAGAAGCTTAGGGTTAATTTCCCGCGACGCCAATGAAGACGACTGTGAGGAATTTGTATCCTATGACGATCTTTACCATATTTTCGACGGTAGTAAGAATAATCCGAGCTTGGATGAAGTGAGGGAAGCCTTTGATATGTTTGACAAGAACAAAGATGGATTTATTGATGGAGATGAGCTGCAGAAAGTTATGCGTGACCTGAGTTTGAAGGAGGGATTTGAAGCTGAGAACTGTCGGATGATGATAAGTGCATTCGACGAAGATGGTGATGGTAGGATTAGTTTCGGTGAATTTGTAACATCAATGGAAAATAGTTCATTTTAGATGCGTGTGAGACGTTGTTTATTAATTTCAATGTTGCAAAACTCCCTAGGCGCTAGTCGGGCGCCCGGAGGGGGCCTAGCGCCTAAGCGGTCTAGGCGGAGCCTAGGCGGTTTCTAGGCGGAAATTAGTCGGTATTTTGATTTTTTATTATTATTTTTCTATAGATCAAATATACCAATATTAATAATTTTTGCAAATATTCAAAATAGACAATATCAATTCCATCCATGCAATAAAATACAATAATATAAAAAAGGATGATTTAAAAACAAATCCTGTGTGATGGAATCGAACCCAAGCCAAGACAAGATCTACACTTTTCCTCAAACCACTGAGCCGGCCCATTTACATACTCCTTTCACATATTATTTAATTATTAGTATAGCAAACAAACGGTCAGTTCTTTATGTGAAATAATTTGTCCCACACTGATTGTCTCATCCAAATTTTGGGTGAGTCTCTCTATATAAATACATAGAGCTACGTAAGACACATTCAACCAAGTTGCCAAAAGCCATCTTAAATTAAGAGGCTTTGGCTGTGATAGTTTTTTTAGTCCAAATTTTTAGTAGTAAAATATATTCAAATTATCAGTAGTTGGCCAATTGATTTTTGTAATCCGCCAGCTAGTCGGATTAATCGCCCGATTAGGCGGGTAAATCGCCGAATTATGCAGGTTAATCGCTCCATCAAATAGGCGGAGCCGATTATGTGTTAATCGCCTCGGAAGGTGTCCGATCAGCGCCTAGACGGCGCCTACTCGGCCGTCTAGGCCGAGTTTTACAACAATGATTAATTTTTAGAATTATTCGTTGATTTGGTTGTATAGAAAAGGCAAAGGAATATCCCCTTTGGGGATGAGTTATATTAAGATTTCAGTTTCTGTTTCTTTTTGTTTCATTTTTATTTCATTTATTACAATAGCATTACTAAATAATTATCAATTACCAAACCACCTTTTTCTACCAAATTTGCTCCACCTTCTAAATCTATTCTCCTCCTTCCTCCATTAATGGAAGATGGGGAGCTCATCTAGCTCTTTTTTTTCCTTCAGTTTTGTCGGGTTGAATATGACATGTACTCAAAATTGTGGGATCTGAATGGACTTGGAAATCAGAAATGTTCCGCGTGGTTTCTTTTCTATTTTTTCTGTTGTTTATGATCTTTGGACGCGAGAAAGAAGATATTTTATTTGTTTTGCCTCTGTCCTTGAGCACTCAGCCTATAGATAGGCACTCCCTAGAAGTAGAGAGAACACCAACCACAACACATCTTCTCCTATCATTTCTGTTTGGCCTTTCAATGAGTATAGTAGATTTGGGATCGAAAAACTTCTTGATTTGTTTTATTAATAGTCGTTGTAGTTGCTTTTCTACATCACCTCTTTACAACATGTACCAATCTGTGACCTCGAGCAAGGATTGATGAACTTTTATCCTCACTTCGTGGATGTGAGTTCTTAACCTTAGAATGCTAGAGTTTGAGGGTGAAGATTCTGGGCCTTCGTCAAAGGTTAAGATTTTACTATTCTCGAGCATTAGCTCACCAAGCATGGTTGAACGAAGATATGTAGTCCATGACACTCTTCATTTTGTTAGCCACCATGTTGTGGAGTTTTAAGGTTAACTGGTAGTGGAAGTTCGTAGTTTTTTAGATCTTGGATGTTTGGGATAGTTTGAATTTTTACTTGACTAGGTCAAAATTCGGAGTTCTTTTTCTACGAATTTTAATTACAAACCCCACCACTAACAAACAAAAGGAATATGTATGGAACCCCACAACTAACAACAAAGGAATATGAAACCCACAACAATCTCTCAAGTACGAGATGTGCACTATCACATGGAACCAATTAAATTTGCCCAAACACAGCTTCATCATGTGGCTCGTATCACACAAGAAACTTTATTCACTGGATAGACTCAAGGGATGGGGATTTACTGTGTCTACTGATCTTTGTCTGTTATGTGGCAATGGCGTAAAGCAGGCGGAATCAATCAGTATATCATCATCTTTATATTGAATGTGAATACGGGAAGAAGGTGATTGATACACACTGCTGTTTCATGCTCTACACAGACGACGATCCATTCCTCAAAAGTTTGGAAAGTGGCAATTAAGAATGGCTCCGAAAAAATAGAGATCAAAAAGGGATACATTGAAACATTATAATCGTGTATGGTTGTTGCGTGTATACACGATTTGGGGCGAGAGGAACAATAGACAACATGGAAGAGGCAGGAATAGCGTAGAACATACTCTCGATGGAATTTCTAAAGATTATGAAGGAAAGAATAATACATTGCTATAAAACACAACCTTCAGCTCCTAACACCCTCTTACACCAACCTGTTAGAGGTTGCTAGTTCAGTTCCACGGATGTCTCTGTGAATGTTGAGAGAGAAACAAGTAAGATGTAACATTTGCCGGTGGAAATGATATATGAGGAAACGAAGTCCCAACCCACTCAAAGTTATTATTACTAAGCAATTGCGCTGTTTATGGGTTTTATGATAAGATATCCTCAAATTTAAGGTCGCCACCAAAAAAAGAAGAGATCATCATCATCTGCTCAAATGACCAAAGCATATACTTTCCTTTATGATATAATGTCCTCAAACTTCCTTTTCTTTGTTTTTCAATTAGCAGACAAACAAACAAATAATGAGATAGATCTTTCTTACTTTTTTCTTTAGTCTGCAGTCCAGCTCTGTTCAACGACCTCTCTTACTTTCCTGTTGTATTCTCTCTTGTTCTCACTGAACATCCGAGCAGCTTCAGAGTTTGCCGGAGAATTTGGATTTGACTGTAATAAAATGAGAAAAGAAAGAAAAAAGAAAAAGAGCTGCGCTCGAGTGAATGCTGAAACATCGTCATCGTCAGGTGTAAGAAGAACTCGTCTAGTTTTGTAGACTTTTTTGGTCCAAATGATTATGAGAGTTTTGATTATTCCGAGTAATTATGTAAATTGGGGGGTACAAATTAGAAAACTCGATATGCATGTTGTGTGATGTTTAAGTATGTGAAAATGTTCGATTAAGCGCTTAAATATGATGAAACTGTTATGAGAATCGAATTTGAGTGATCATGTGCTTAACTGCAAAATTTATGTGATCACCTGGTTATTAACGTTTTTGTATGAATGGAATCTCGTTGCGTGCTATATATGGAAAATATATCATGTTGAGTGATATGCAAACTGTCTCCGAGATTGAGTTGTTTTTGGAAAGAATATCACTGTGATCATCCGAATAATGAATGACTATGCTATATATATGGAAAGGATATCCTGATTAAGTGCTGAAACGTGATTGATCTATTTTAGGAAAGAATATCATGATATATCCGTTTGAGTGCTATCTTAATTGACTCTTAAATCAGTGAATCATGATCCTGCTTTGCAACTTAGGATTCATATTATGGAAAGTGATTAATTGATTGGGCTTATATGTGGTAAGATGCTGATTGAGTCTATTTATGGAATGTGCTGAAATCGGATGAGAGCACTATACTTGGAAAATATACTTTGCATTATACTCAGTAGATCAAATCTTTCTCTGTGCTAATTGGCTATCATATTTTGGGAAAGAAATCAGTTGATTGAGCTTACCGATTGATAATATGCCGAGTGGAATATATATGGAATATGTTGACAAATGGATGAGATTACGGTGGAATGAATGTTAATCTGTGGTATTTATGGTAAGTGATCATGCATGACCGTTGAGCTTAATTGGTTTATTCTTGGCATGATTGTTTGAGTTAATGCACGTGATTATTGAGCTTTCTCTTGCATATTCTGTGCTTGACTTTCCTTGTGTAGTGTAGAAGCTATTCTTGGGTCTATATAGAAGGAAAAACTTCACGATTGAAGGTAGACAACGAACAGACGAGCTAGCGAATCCCTTAGGGTTCTTGAGCGAAATTTGAGATTCATTCGTAGTTTTGTTGAGCTTTCATTTGCGAATTCTGTACCCTTTGAGCGATCTTTAGCAACACCCTTTGATTTAATACTCGTACTGATTTCTGGGAAATAACATACTCTAAAAATATCTTCTTAAAGAAAAGTATTCACCCCCCCCTCTTAGGCATATTTTACACTTCATTTGGTATCAAAGCAGGTTACTCAACGAAAGGCCTAACACGCCTGAGTTAAGATCTAATGGCTTTTTTGAGTGATGTTTTTGCAGAGGGTCAATCCCACTCTAGACCACCTCTCTTCGATGGAATGAACTACGCAGTGTGGAAGAATCGCATGATCGAATTTCTCAGCGCTGTCGACTACGAACTTTGGGAGACAATCATCAATGGACCATGTACGGCTAACAAAACCGATGGAACCCCAAAGGACGCTAAAGATTACAATGCTGATGACAAGAAAGGAATTACGTGAAACGCAAAGGCAAAAAACATGCTCGCGTGCGCACTCACACAGGAAGAATACATATGGGTTAGCTCCTGTTCATCGGCAAAGGCCATGTCGGATATGCTCCAAGTTACTCATGAAGGAACTCAACGAGTTGTGCAAGAAAGACTGGCTCTGCTCACTCATCAATATGAACTGTTCTCGATGGAATCTGACGAGAATATAAGCCAGATGTAGGCCAGATTCATGGGAATCATCAACCAAATGTTCTCTCTCGGCAAGAAGGTTCCCGACAGTGAACAGGTGAGAAAGATACTGAGATCACTACCGCGAGAGTGGAATGCCAAGGTTACTGCCATCTACGAAGCATAGGATCTAGAAGCACTTAGCATCTCCGAACTGATTGGATCTCTTATATCCTATGAGATGATTCAAACGTCAATGAATGAGAAGTCGCAAAACAAAAATCAGAAGTCCATTGCATTCAAATCAAATCAAGAAGAATCTGATTCTGACGACGAAGAAGAAGGCTTGATGAACGACCTAGCCATGCTCACAAAAAGATTTGAGAGATTCCAGCAGAAGAGGAAAATTCAAGGGAACTTCAACAAGTTCCAGAATAAAAGCACAGGAATGCCCACGTCTGGGAAGAAAGTCCAGAAGTGTTTCAGATGCAACAAACCGGGTCATTATGCACATGAATGCCCCGCAACCAATGAAAAACCAAGGAAGCAGAAGGCTATGGTGACGGAATCAAATGACTCTGAACTGGAACAAAGTGAGGACGAGGATCACGCTTACATGGCTGACGAGGATCAGGTATCTCGCTCTTCCTCAATTGAGAAAATCCACATCCTAAATAGTTTATATAGCAATGATTGTGAAAGTGACTCATCTGTTTCTGACATAAAAGAAAGTAAGGAAGATTTGTGTAGGTTACTTCAAAAGGCAGAGAGAAAGATTAGGTCACTAAATTCCTTGAATAAGGAACTGATAAGCCAGCGAGATGAACTAGCTAAGGAAAAACATGAGGCTGATTTAGAGATCTCACGTTTGCAAGGAGAATTAGATACTGCTAAGAAGGAGGGAATTTCCTGTGACTGTGAGAAAACAGAAAAGAAAAACAGTGACTTATCCAGAGATATTATAGAACTTAGGAACGCCTTAGAGAGGGAAACAGTTGATAGACTCGTTGAGGGTGGGCAGAACCTAGACATGCTGTTGAATACTCCTAGAAACATTGGTAGGTCAGGGATAGGTTATTCCACTGGTGAAAAGCATGTTAAACGTTCTGTGCCTAAGTTTAAGTGTTTTTGTTGTGGTAGAAATGGTCATTATGGATACAACTGTTCCTTAATGAAGATTGATAAACCTAAGTATGTCTGGAGACCAAAGAAGTCACCTGTAAATGCCACTGTTGTATCTGACTGTAACAGGAGATCACCGTCTATGCAGAATGATATCTCATATGTTAAAAGAAGTTATTTCTCCGCTCATGTTAGGACCCAACAAAAATTGGGTACCTCAGAAGAATATTTCTTTCTACAGGTACGAAGGAAGAATTCCAGTAAGAAAAACAAGTGGTATCTCGACAGCGGGTGCTCCCGCCACATGACAGGTGATATAGGTAACTTTGTGTCGTTGAAGGCGGTTGATGGAGGATATGTTTCGTACGCCAACGACGCAAAAGCCAAAATCGTGGAAGTTGGTACTGTCGGTAACAATTTAAATATCACTATAGATAATGTATGGTTTGTTAAAAACTTACTGAAGATATAAAAGTGCCTAAGAGGGGGGGTGAATTAGGCTTATAAAATTTTATGCTTCTTTTTCAAAACCTTAGTGTGGTGACTTAAATATGCCTACTGATGTTTGTAGCTAGTACGCCTGCTATATCCTAGTAACGTCGGATGTGCGTCGGGTCTGTCTCACAGCGATAAAGAAATAACTGAAAAGTAAATGCGAGACAGGATTTTTATAGAGGTTATATCCCCAACTGGGGTTTACTCCTCTCCTTGGGATTTGCTTCCCAAGAGTTTAACCAATCACTATAATGCACCGTAGCTGGATACAAAACTGATTGGTCAGCCCAATACACAACCGAAACAAGTCGAACACTAGACACTACTAGGTTACCACACGCCGAGTTTCATTCCTCGGAATCTCCTTGATCCCGACAGACACAGCTCGCTACCGAAGGGCCCCCGGACTTGTCCTTCCCTTCACGTGTGCGTAAACGTCGACCTTGCCTCCTTGGTATTGCTCACGTCCGAAGACAACACGTCCGAAGACAGAATATATGGCAGGGGATGATGGAATATCAGATAAATCACTCGCTCAGTGATGGATAGGCAAGTTAAAGTTCGGGTAGGCAGAAAGCTATCGCAAGTGACTAGCTCAGGAATATCTTAGTATCTCTCTGCTCAAGAATCTCTCGTAGGCTTAAATACGCAAGTTCTGTTCTGTTTCTGTACTTCGAAAGTTTGAAGTGCAGCTCATATAAATCCTTTTCTAATAGCACTTCACATGGAAAGTCATATCAAACAATAATCACCAAATCAAGCATAGTTTCCATGTAGCTTTCGAGTCAATTATACCATATAAATCATGCTTCTAATAAATCGTCACAACGGTCATATAGCACATTAAAGCATGATTATATTCCATATAAAGCTCAATTTTCGTACTCAAGCAATTTCAACCATTTCGCCTATATTTTCCATATCGAAATTTTCCATAAGTGATTCCCTGCTATCAGTTCCTAGTAACGAGTACTTTAGATTTACTTTCCAAGTATGGCACATAAGATAGCAAGGCATAAGCACGTTTTCCATGTACAGCTCATAGCATTTAATCAATATATTTACCATGTTTAGCACAAGAATCAGATCAGAGCTTACATAAATCGATTTATCACATCATGGCACAACTTTCCTTATTTCAGAGATCACATCCGTTTATAGCACATATCATATAATAGCATCTTATCCATAAGGTCAATCAAATCAAATCTTTCCTAAATATAATAATCCAATCAGCACAAGGAAAGATATCAATTTAATATTTCGCATTTAATTCAGTGCAAGGCAAGCAAGGATCGTGCATATGATTTTCGTCCAGGAATAAACTGGTATCAACGGATATATCACTTTCCATATATAAACAGCATATTTTCCATATATAGCTCAGTAGGATATCTCATGCATTATTTCCATATATAGCACAGAAGGATATATCCTATCTCATGGACTGTCTATTTCACGCGATCACATAGTTCCATCAAATCATCACAAAATCACACGCAATTCAAATATTCAACACTTTAACAATTTTCATCTCATTTGCAATGCATGGTTGAACATTATCATGAATTTAGACATTTTATTTTTCCCAAATCGAATTGCTTATTTTATAGACCTAATGTCATTACAATTACATCGTTCATCAAAACTCTCTAACATATATGGACCAAAAAGGTCAACATTCTCCCCCTTTTTGATGATGACATGTAATTGATGCAGCACGGAAGCAAGTAAGCATATTCGATTATGCAAGTCCTAGCGCATATGTCTAAGTGTTCCATAATCACAAAGCAGAGCATAGGATATTTCCTAATCACGTGTGATACCCATTTGCTCCCCCTGCCTATGTGCAGTTATCTCTAAGACATGCTAAGATATATCTTTGAACTAATTTTGCTCCCCCTGTCTAAATGCGGATATTTCCTATTAATTTCTATGTTATATCTTAAGTACAAGAATTTCGAAATTACCCGTGAGTGTGCTCCCCCTGCCTAGGTGCGCATTTTCCAAGCATGGTTCAAGTAATCATGTAATCATCGCAGCAGGCACTTAGCACTCATCAAGAAATTTCACGCAAGTCAAATCGCACAGTTAAGCATCAGAGTAAGAGATCAGCATATGATATATCCGAAGATCAGAGCAAAGAAAATATTTAAGCATAGGAGATATATCATGATAGCAGCAAAATATTATATTAGGGTTCAACGAGCTTCCCTATACATCACTTACCACTAAAACACTTAGACGCTAAACGCCTAACCTTACCTTACTACTCCCCCTTCATTATCAAAAAGGCGGGAGGTAAACCTAAAAACTGAACGATACTGGAATATCCTAGGGGAAAACTAAGAGCAGAATGAAACTAGAGAGGCAGCCTACTGGCTTGAAGAGGAGTCGAAAACAGCGGGTTTTGGAAGGGATTGCTTGACGAGCTTGGTGAGCTTGGAGAGTTTCAGCGACATTTCGGTGTACTGTTCTTTGATCTTGCGGAATCGCTTCTGATTGTCAGCTTTGATATCGGAGATATCACGACGCAACACGGCGATTCCTGTCTTCCCGACGCTGAGCTCATCTTCGTAATCCTCATCATCGTCGCTTTTCACTTTTGCCTTTCCCTTCGCAGCAGCTCGCTTTTGGGCGCTATCCACTGACCTGACTTCCTTGGCCTTGAACCAACCTTGGCCTTTTGTATAGTGAATTCCCATGCGCTTCAAGGTCACTTGGTCCACTATGTGGACGGATTTGTCTTCCCAACCAGGCGGCAACACAATGCCTTCGCACTCAAGTAAGTGAGTGAGTAGCATGCCATAAGGCAGCGCTTTGTCTCTGCTTTCGTAGGCCTGGATCATGTGTTTCATGATGACATATCCGAGGTTGAAGTTGATGTTCTGGGATACCATGTAGACCGCAAAGGTGCTCATGAAGTTCATCGTCGTCGAGTGGCCGCCGCTATCAATTTTAGCACTCCAGAGAGTCATGTTGAGAAGCTTGTGCAGGAAGAAGTAGTCGATAGGGAGTTGGTTCAGTGCTTCACCGTCAGAGAATCGAGGTTTCGTGCGGGTATTCCAGAGGGTATGAAAGACATTACTGAGATCAAAGTCATCGGCGTGGCACCAGTCATTCATATCATAGTGCCGAAGTCCCTCATCAGCAACTCCCAGCATAGCATTCATCTTTTGAGTGGTCCACTCGATCTTATGGCCGAGAACATAGGAGCGGATGTTAACATGCCCTTCGAACTCGTCGTAGTCGAGATTAGCATAGAACAGTTTGACTACTTCAGGGAAGTGGGGTGTGTTGAGGCTCAGGAAATGCTCCCATCCAAAATCTTTAAGCCAGGTGATTACGTTTCCAGGGGGCAGTTTGTCGAAGGCAACTCCGCGACCACGAGCGATATCTCTTTTGAGGAAGCTTTTGTAGGTGGTGCGGTTACTTTCTTCCAGAAAAAGCAGTTCAACTGGGATCTCACTAGGTTTGGTCAGATCGATAGGCGGGATGGCAAAGGATTTTGAACTTGATGGCTGAGGTGGCGAGGTCTTATCAAGTGGTGAGGGCTGTTTTTCAGGAGATTTCGGTGGAGGTGAAGGTGATTTCTGGGTTTCGATAGGAGTTGGGGATCGCGAGGGCGATTCCTGGGTATCCTCAGGAACTTCTTCAGGAATTTCGGAGCTTGAGGCAGGTTTTTCGGGTTCGGGTGTCTTGGATTTCTTGGTCTTCTTCTTCTTCTTAGCGGTCTTGGAAGGACTTGAGATCTTTTCGGAAGATTTTGCTTTGGAACGAGTTTTACGAGCAGAAGGCGAGGCTGATTTTGGTGATTTGGAAGGAGATTTGAGCGGGGTTTCATCAGTGTCGGACATGGGTTCCTTGCGTTTACGGCTTGATGATTCAGGGTTGACAGCTTTGGAAGTTTTGGCCATTGATGAATGTTTGAATGTCGAGGAGAAGTTTGAAGAGGATGATTGAATGATGAAGGTTGAGGAACGGTTCTGATCTTTTAAAGAAGTGGAGTCGGTTTATTCTTGGAAGGGATAAGGACGAATTTGAAATTTGAATTTTGAAATTTCAAAGTTGGAAAGTGGAAAACTGTCAGAGATATCGGGTTGATTTGACAGGATCTCATAATTATGGAAGGGATTTGACTGGGCTGAAGGGAATATAGTTTAAATAATTCGGTTCCCTAAAATAATTGAACGGCTGAGATGATATCTACGAATTCCTTCCTAAAATAACATGATCACATTCAAGAACAGATCCAGGAGATCGGATATTCCTAAAATAAACTGGATGGCTGAAGGAATGTCTATCTACGAATTTCTTCCTAAAATACGAGAATCATACTTAGGGAAAGATCTATAAGATCCACGGAAATATTCTAGGGGCTGAATATCTTAAGATATGATAACTAAGAATCTCTATCTAAAATAGAATAACCTAGAGTGAATAATAGAATTAGGCAGATTTACTAACCTCATTTAGCTCGAGAATTCCCAATCGATCACGGATGTCACAGAATCTTGCCTCTATTAAGGGTTTCGTGAAGATATCAGCAAGCTGATCATTTGTTCCTACGAATTCCACACTGATATTCCCCTTCTGAACATGGTCTCGTATGAAATGATGCTTTACCTCAATATGCTTAGTACGAGAGTGATGCACGGGATTCTTAGTAATACTAATGGCACTAGTGCTATCACACCTAATAGGAATTTTGTCATAACTTAACCCGAAATCACTAAGGGTTAGTTTCATCCAAAGAACTTGTTGACAACAATTTCCTAAGGCCATATATTCAGCTTCGGTTGTGGAGAGGGCGACAGCATTTTGCTTTCTACTAGACCAGGTAACTAGGGAATTCCCAAGTAATTGGCAAGTTCCACTAGTGCTTTTCCTATCTTCCCTACAGCCGGCATAGTCGGCATCGGAATATCCCATTAATGGGAATTCTTCCGTATGAGAGTACCACAAACCATAATTGATAGTACCCTTGACATATCTAAGTATACGCTTGACTGCTGTCAAGTGAGATTCCCTAGGGTCAGACTGATATCTCGAACACATACTAACAACAAACATGATATCAGGACGACTAGCAGTTAAGTAAAGAAGGCTATCGATCATACCTCGATATTCCGTTTGATCAACTGGAGTACCTGATTCGTCACTGTCTATTTTGGTGGTCTGATGCATGGGAGTGGAAATTGCTTTGGAATCGTTCATCCCGAATTTGATCAGTAATTCCTTGCTGTACTTAGTCTGGGATACAAAGGTTCCACCGTCAAGTTGCTTTATTTGCAACCCAAGGAAGTAGTTCAGCTCGCCCATTAAGCTCATCTCAAATTCCTTCTGCATAGACTTAGAGAATTTCTCGCAAAGAAGGATATCAGTACTACCAAATATGATATCATCAACATATATTTGTACCAGTATTATGTGATCTCCTTCATACTTAATAAACAGTGTGTTATCGATAGTTCCAGTCGAAAATCCTATGTCAATCAAGAACTTGCTTAGCCTTTCATACCATGCCCTAGGAGCCTGCTTTAAACCATATAATGCTTTATTTAATTTAAAAACATGATTTGGAAAATCTTCCCTAGCAAAGCCCGGTGGTTGTTCTACATAGACCTCCTCATTTATAAAGCCATTTAAAAATGCACTTTTTACGTCCATTTGAAAAAGTTTAAAACGTTTAAAACATGCATATGCAAGTAAGACACGTATGGACTCTAATCTAGCTACTGGAGCAAAGGTTTCATCGAAATCAATACCTTCCTCCTGGGAATAACCTTTTGCAACTAACCTCGCTTTGTTCCTTGTGACATTACCATGTTCATCGAGTTTGTTGCGGAAAACCCATTTGGTTCCTATGATGGACTTTTCATCTGGTCTCTCCACAAGTGTCCACACTTGGCTCTTTTCGAACTGAGCCAACTCATCTTCCATGGCAGAGACCCAGGATATATCATCCAAGGCTTCATGGACTGTTTTTGGTTCCATCATTGAAAGTAGTACATCATGAGATTCCTCTGTATCCTGATTTCGTACAGTTGCTCGAGTTTTGATTCCAGATCTGATATTTCCTATCACTTGATCTGTTGGATGACTTGAAGCATGTTTCCATTTTCTAGGTTGTAGCTCATTGGCTTCCGGTTCCAGTGTCTCTACATTTTCGTCTTCTGGAATATCATCCTTACCATCTTCAGTATCCTGTAATTCTGCACAGGGCAAATCTATACCTTCCTCATCAGTAGCATCTGCGTTAGGTATTTCATCAAAAGTAACATGTATGGACTCCTGAACAGTCAATTTCCTTTTATTATAAACCCGATATGCCTTAGAGTGAAGACTGTAACCAAGGAATATCCCTTCATCAACCTTAGAGTCAAATTTTCCTCTCTTATCTCTATCGTTCAAGATAAAACATTTGCATCCAAACACTCGAAAGTAACTTATATTCGGAGTTCTACCATGCCAGATTTCATAAGAAGTCTTCTTTAATATCGGCCTAAGGAAAACACGGTTAGACACATAACAGGCTGTACTAACAGCTTCCGCCCAAAACTGTTTAGGAATATCATACTCATGTAACATAGATCTAGCCATTTCCTGTAATACCCTATTTTTACGTTCAACTACGCCATTCTGTTGAGGAGTTATAGGGGCAGAGAAGTTATGACTATATCCGTACTGATCACAGAATGATGCAAATGCCTTACTATCAAATTCCAGTCCGTTATCACTGCGTATCCTACATAAGTTTGTTTCTTTTTCATTTTCAAGTCTCTTAACTAGCGATGCAAAATTATCTAGTGCCTCATTCTTATGTGCAAGAAATATCACCCAAGTATACCTGGAATAATCATCAACGATAACAAAGGCATATCTTTTACCTCGCAGAGACATCGTCTGGACAGGACCAAAAAGGTCGAGATGCAGTAATTCCAGAGGTCTGGATGTGGATATCACATTCTTTGCTTTGAACGATGTCTTGGTCTGCTTGCCCATTTGGCATTCCTTGCATGTTTTGTCCTTGACAAACTTTATGTCAGGAACACCTCGCACTAGTGCATTGCTTGTGATGTGAGACAGTAATTCCATGTTGGCATGTCCTAAGCGTCTATGCCATAACCAGGTGTTATCCTGTGTAACTGCTAAGCACTTGACGTTCTGGTCAGTGATATCATCAAGAGTTATGCAATAAATATTCCTATCCCTAGATGCACTAAACAGTACCTTATCATTGGTTTTAACAATACACTTATCATTTTCGAAGGTTACCGTATGACCCTTATCACATAATTGACTAATGCTAATGAGATTATGTTCTAGATTCTTAACTAACCATACGTCATCTATAGTAGTATGTAAAGTGTTACCAACAGTTCCAACCCCAATGATCTTAGCTTTAGTGTTGTCGGCGTAGGAGACATATCCTCCATCATAGGCTTTCACCGACACAAACTTACTGATATCACCTGTCATATGGTGGGAACACCCACTGTCGAGGTACCACTTGTTCTTTTTGCTGGATTTTCTTCTTTGTACCTGCATGAATCATTTCTTTTCTGAGGTGCCCAACTTCGATTGGGTCCTAAAAGGTTAGTGGTAAAAAGACTCTTGTTAACACATGATATATCATCTGTTACAGACTGTGATCTCATAAATGCAGGCGCGCCAGTGTTAGAACCTTGATTCTTAGGAATCTGCTTTGGCCTCCAGATATATCTAGATTTATCAGCTTTCTTCAAGAAACAGTGGTTAGCATAATGACCGTGACGGCCGCATGAAAAACATTTAGGCTTTCTAATATCTAGTGAAGGTGCAGCATGCTTAGGTGTTGTGGAATATCCTATTCCTGTATTTCCAACATGTCTAGGAAGATCGAGTATCATGTTGAGATTATGTTGTCCTACAAAAAGTCTAACATTTTTGTTTTCTTCTAAGAAATTTCCAAGGACGGACATGTCTTTAGATACATTTTCTTGCTTCCTAAGCTTTTCGCAATTACACAAGACTTTTTCTTCCTTAAGAGTTTCTAACTCAGCTTTCAGACGCTCATTTTCTAGATCTGTTTGATGCTTCTCTCTAGCTACATCATCTCGTTGCCTAATCAGACTCTTTACTTGTGAGTTGAGCGACTTAATCCTTCTTTCTGCATTTTGAATAATTTCAAACATCTCTTCCTTTTCATCTACTTCAGAAACTGAGGAAGCGTTATCACGAGATTCATCTTGCCTAGCATATAATTCATTTAGAAAGAGAATTTTCTTAATAGTGGATGAAGAAGATACCTGATCATCATCATTGGCCATGTATGTGAGATCTTCCTCTTCTTCGCTTTCGGCCTCTTCCCAGTTAGTGACCATTGCTTTCTGCTTCTTTACCTTTTTGTCACCATTTTCTATCGGGCAGTTTGAGGCGAAGTGGCCTCGCTTGTTGCATTTGAAACATTTCTGCACGTTGTTCCCGGATGATGATATTCCCTTGTTTCGTGGCTGGAACTTGGAGTTTCCCTTGAACATTCTTCTCATCCGAAACTTTTCAAACCTCCTGGTCAGCATGGCGATTTGCTCCATTAGGTCCTCCTCAGTTTCTTCTTCTCCTTCAGAATAATTTTCTTGTTCGGTGTTAAATGCAATGTTTGGTTGACTTCGGACCGTTGGCTTCTCTTTGATGGAGATCTGAGTCATCTCGTAGGTGGTAAGAGATCCAATCAATTCTGACACGGAAAGTTGGTCCAAGTCCTTTGCTTCGTAGATGGCAGTTACTTTGGGATTCCACTCTCTTGGAAGAGATCTCAGTATTTTCCGTACTTTCTCACCGTCCGGTATTTTCTTTCCCAGCGAGAACATTTGATTGATGATGTTCATGAATCTCGCGTACATATGGCTTATGGTCTCGTTGTCCTCCATTTTGAACAGCTCGTATTGGTGAGTTAAGAGGGCTATTCTTTCTTGTACAACTCGAGTGGTTCCCTCATGTGTGACTTGAAGCATCTCCCACATATCCTTGGCAGATTCGCATGAGCTCACACGATTGTATTCTTCTCTTGTAAGCGCGCAGGCGATCATGTTCTTAGCTTTGGCATTCAAGGATATTCCTCGCTTGTCTGTTGCATCGTACTCGGAACCTTTCTTTGGAGTTCCATCCGCCTTCTTGGGATTATAAGGTCCAGTGGTGATGATATCCCACAGGTCATAGTCAGTAGCAAGCAGGAATTCCTTCATACGATTTTTCCATATAGCATAGTTTGTTCCATCGAAGAGTGGTGGCCTGGAATGAGATTGTCCTTCTGCAAAAACATCAAAACTCGAAGAAGCCATTAGATCTTTAACTCAGGCTTGTTAGGCCCGTCGTTTTAGTAACCCGCTCTGATACCAAATGAAGATATAAAAGTGCCTAAGAGGGGGGTGAATTAGGCTTATAAAATTTTATGCTTCTTTTTCAAAACCTTAGTGTGGTGACTTAAATATGCCTACTGATGTATGTAGCTAGTATGCCTGATATATCCTAGTAACGTCGGATGTGCGTCGGGTTTGTCTCACAGCGATAAAGAAATAACTGAAAAGTAAATGCGAGACAGGATTTTTATAGAGGTTATATCCCCAACTGGGGTTTACTCCTCTCCTTGGGATTTGCTTCCCAAGAGTTTAACCAATCACTATAATGCACCGTAGCTGGATACAAAACTGATTGGTCAGCCCAATACACAACCGAAACAAGTCGAACACTAGACACTACTAGGTTACCACACGCCGAGTTTCATTCCTCGGAATCTCCTTGATCCCGACAGACACAGCTCGCTACCGAAGGGCCCCCGGACTTGTCCTTCCCTTCACGTGTGCGTAAACGTCGACCTTGCCTCCTTGGTATTGCTCACGTCCGAAGACAACACGTCCGAAGACAGAATATATGGCAGGGGATGATGGAATATCAGATAAATCACTCGCTCAGTGATGGATAGGCAAGTTAAAGTTCGGGTAGGCAGAAAGCTATCGCAAGTGACTAGCTCAGGAATATCTTAGTATCTCTCTGCTCAAGAATCTCTCGTAGGCTTAAATACGCAAGTTCTGTTCTGTTTCTGTACTTCGAAAGTTTGAAGTGCAGCTCATATAAATCCTTTTCTAATAGCACTTCACATGGAAAGTCATATCAAACAATAATCACCAAATCAAGCATAGTTTCCATGTAGCTTTCGAGTCAATTATACCATATAAATCATGCTTCTAATAAATCGTCACAACGGTCATATAGCACATTAAAGCATGATTATATTCCATATAAAGCTCAATTTTCGTACTCAAGCAATTTCAACCATTTCGCCTATATTTTCCATATCGAAATTTTCCATAAGTGATTCCCTGCTATCAGTTCCTAGTAACGAGTACTTTAGATTTACTTTCCAAGTATGGCACATAAGATAGCAAGGCATAAGCACGTTTTCCATGTACAGCTCATAGCATTTAATCAATATATTTACCATGTTTAGCACAAGAATCAGATCAGAGCTTACATAAATCGATTTATCACATCATGGCACAACTTTCCTTATTTCAGAGATCACATCCGTTTATAGCACATATCATATAATAGCATCTTATCCATAAGGTCAATCAAATCAAATCTTTCCTAAATATAATAATCCAATCAGCACAAGGAAAGATATCAATTTAATATTTCGCATTTAATTCAGTGCAAGGCAAGCAAGGATCGTGCATATGATTTTCGTCCAGGAATAAACTGGTATCAACGGATATATCACTTTCCATATATAAACAGCATATTTTCCATATATAGCTCAGTAGGATATCTCATGCATTATTTCCATATATAGCACAGAAGGATATATCCTATCTCATGGACTGTCTATTTCACGCGATCACATAGTTCCATCAAATCATCACAAAATCACACGCAATTCAAATATTCAACACTTTAACAATTTTCATCTCATTTGCAATGCATGGTTGAACATTATCATGAATTTAGACATTTTATTTTTCCCAAATCGAATTGCTTATTTTATAGACCTAATGTCATTACAATTACATCGTTCATCAAAACTCTCTAACATATATGGACCAAAAAGGTCAACACTTACAACATAATTTAATTAGCATTAGTCAATTATGTGATGATGGACATACCGTAGCTTTCGCCAAAGATAAGTGCTTTGTTAAAAAGGATGATGAGATTGTGTTTAGTGCATCTAGGCATGGTAACATTTACTGCATCACTCTTGATGATATTGCAAACCAAAATGTCAAGTGTCTAGCAGTTACGCAGGATATCACATGGTTATGGCGTAGACGTCTGGGACATGCTAACATGGAACTGATGTCTCACATATCATGCAATGAATTAGTGAGAGGTATTCCAGATATGAAAGCCACTAAGGACAGAATCTGTAAAGCGTGCCAAATGGGGAAACTGACCAAGACGTCCTTTAAACCTATGAATGTGATCTCTACGTCCAGACCACTGGAACTGCTGCATCTTGACCTTTTTGGTTCGGTACAGGTTATGTCATTGAGAGGTAAACGATATGCCTTTGTTATCGTAGACGACTATACTAGGTACACATGGGTCTTATTTCTAGCGCACAAAAGTGAGGCTTTAGATAATCTGGCGCCATTGATTAAGAAGCTAGTAAATGAGAAAGAGATGACGATCCGTAACATTAGGAGTGATAATGGTCTAGAATTTGATAGTAAATCCTTTGCATCCTTTTGTGATGAAAATGGTTATAGTCATAATTTTTTCAGCCCCTATTACGCCTCAACAGAACAGAGTGGTCGAGAGGAAAAATAGAGTATTACAAGAAATGGCTTGGACTATGTTGAGCGAATATAATACTCCAAAATATTTTTGGGCCGAAGCTATTAGTACGGCATGTTATGTCTCGAATAGAATTTTCCTTAGACCGATTATTAAGAGAACTCCTTATGAACTTTGGAATGATAAAACCCCTAACATAGGATATTTCCATGTATTTGGCTACAAATGTTTCATTTCGAATGATAGGGATAAGAGAGGAAAGTTCGATTCCAAGGTAGATGAAGGGATATTCCTAGGTTATATAGCCTTCACTCCAAAGATTTTAGAGTGTTTAATAATAGAAAGAAAATTGTTCAAGATTCCGTGCACGTTACATTTGATGAGTTTCCTAATGCAGATGCTACTGAGGAAGGTATAGTTGTGCCTCCTACAGATATACAGGTTACTGACAAAGAAGTGAACACGATTCCATTGGAACTAGATACTGAGTGAGAGGAACCTGAAGCTTCAGATGAACAACAGTGCAGAAAATTCAAACATGCCTCCAGCCATCCCACTGAGCAAGTCATAGGAAATATCACTTCAGGATCAAAACGAGAGCAACTGCACGAAACGATATTGCTGAGGAATCACATGACGTGCTGTTGTCAACCATGGAACCTAAGATAGTGAATGAAGCGTTTGACGATGAATCGTGGGTGATTGCCGTGGAACTGGCACAACTCGAAAAGAGCCTGGTGTGGACTTTTGTGGAAAGACCTAATGATAATTCCATAATAGGCACGAAGTGGGTGTTTCGCAACAAACTGGACGAGAACGATAACGTGACATGAAATAAGGCCAGGTTAGCCGCCAAAGGTATTCCCAAGAAGAAGGTATAGATTTTCAAGAAACCTTTGCACCCATAGCTAGGCTCGAGTCTATATGCATTTTACTTGCATATGCATCTTTTAAAAGATTTAAGCTTTTTCAAATGGACGTGAAAAGTGCATTTTTAAATGATTTTATAAATGAGGAAGTCTTTGTCGAACAACCTCCCGGTTTTGAAAAAGAATAATTTTCAAATCACGTCTTTAAACTAAACAAAGCTTTATATGGTTTAAAACAAGCCCCTAGGGCATGGTATGTGTAATACTCGTAAAATTTAATAACGGGATTTAAGATATAATTAGGGGTGAAGATTATATTTATAACACATAATTATTTTGCGCTTAATGTGGGACATGATGCTTTTCATAATTTTTTATATATGTTATCTGAATTATGACGGATGTGATGAACTTTAAGACTTAGAAAATTTTAGATGAAATTTATACAGGTACAGTGAAATCTTTAGAGGAAGAATCGACTAAAGTGAATTAGTATAGAATGATTATTGATCGATTGTAGCTAGTGTCAAGATTCGACCGATTACTATGATTATAAAACCTAGAATCGCCGAGTTAGAGGAAGAATCGGACGAATTGTATTTACAGTACGTGCTTATTTAGGAATCAACCGATTCCTATGCTTTAAGGTGTTCAAATCGATGAGGAAAACAGGAATTGACCGATTCCCTCCTTGCATGTGATTACTAAAATTGCTGAACTAAGACAAGACTTGGTTGGGTGATTGTTGTGTGCCTTAGAATTAATTATAGTGGATCTAAATCGGACGAGTGGAAGCTTAAGAGGATCGACCGATTTTGTTGGAGTAAATTAGAAACAAACAATATTATATACTAACTAGAGTATAATCGATTGATTAAAGAACACAGTGTGGAAAGTTAGACTAATCATAAATTATATCAAGTGGTGGAATAAAAAAGGCACGTAAGGGTCTTGAAATTATTGATAATTATTAAAGTAGATACTAAAGAATAATTAACACATGGCTTTAAGAGTTAAGTAGTGGGTAAGTGTCTTTATCATTTAGAAGTGCTATTACGTTATTCAAGGGATGAGTGCAAAGTTCCAAGATTTAAAGCTAAGATAGAAAGTAACATAAAATTAAATTAATAAAAAGAATTGAGCTAAATTACAAGAATTGAGATAAGAACTATCGTTATGAACTATATACAAATTAAGTAAGAAAGGGGAAACAAGTTATGAACTATATACAAATTAAGTAAGAAAGGGGAAATAACTCAATAAACTAAATATTCAAAGCACGAATCTAGAGAGAAGGCTTACAACTCGAGCAGTAGCCATCTTAAGTTTGGAGAAGGTAAGTTCGTAGCTATAGGTTGGAATGAAAATTTATATTTAGGTGTTTTCCTAAATTTAATTATGATATGGGTAATATAGCATCTTATAGAACTCTAATTTTTGGGTAGAACTAATAATGTTAGAGTAGAAAGAAACCCTAGAATTTTTAAGTTCTGGGTAGGATGATCATAGAAATTAATTTTCGAAGGAATGAATATTTGAAGAACGTTTGATCGAAGATAGAAAGGCAAAGTGAACATTCGATCGACTCTTAATACTAGATAAATTGGACGATATAGATATATATGTTTTTTTAGGTAGATTAAATGTTATAAGTCTCGGTAATTTTTAGGTCTTATATGCTACAAATCGGACGATTTGTAGAAAGGGTGTATACTTTGCGAAAGTAAGTAATGATGTATAGTAAATCGATCGAAACTAGAATCTAAGTGTTAAGAATGGTGCAATCCGGCGATGGGATGTTATATTTATCACTCGGCAAAACTCATATTGATTTATGATCAACGACGAAAGTAGGGTAAGTGCGTGGCCAAATCGGACGACTCTAAATGCTAGATAAATCGGGCGACTCAATGCCAATTATAGGACACGGCGAAACTAGGTTATGGATTTGACAAATCGGCCGAATGTTTAGAGGTTTGAAAATGAAATCGGGCGAAAGAGAGTCCAATATATGATGATCGGGCGACGTTGGAATATGATGAATCGGACGACTTTAAGTCTAAGAAATTGATATCTATATGTTAATATTACAATCGAGTGCTAACTTAGTTTAAACTAGAATGGAACGATTAAGGGTCCTTTGCAAAGTAGTGTAGTAGAAGTAGTTTTTATTTCGGCCTAGACATTTAATTGAGATTTGAGATTGATACGATATTATAATATTTTGTCTAAGGGTCGAAAAGTGAGGACGTTTCAAGGCAATAAGTTTATTTAAGCTCGGACGACAGGTAAGTGGAAATCTCACCTACAACACATAAAATACATGTTTATATTCGATTTATGTGGTTATCTGTGTTGTATGACTTTACGTGAGGTGATTATACGTGACGTGAATTATGTGGCATTACGTGATTATGTGGCAACCTGTGTTGGTTGTTTTACGTGAGGTGATTTTACGTGACGTGAATTATGTGGCATTACGTGATTATGTGGCAACCTGTGTTGGTTGTTTTACGTGAGTTGCTTACTGGCGATAATAAGATCGCATGGTAAGCTATTATTTATGATTTTGCGATGACGTGGGAAACCAGTTGGTATACCATATCATAGTATATTATGTGCACGTTTGGATTTAATGTTATTTTGGGAAGGTGAACGTGCATTGCATTTATCGCTTGTAGGCGAGCATGGTATGTATGCATGGCAACATCATTCATATGGTATGAGCATGTGCATACACGAAATATATGAGGATTTGCATTTATGAGTATGCACGGTATACAATCATATGAGAACGAATATTATAGCTACTTCTACAAAGGCACCATGACGGAATGTAAGCCGTCTAATGTATTATGTGAGGCAGGAGGAGCGACCTGGGGAAACCTAGCGTAGGCCACCCAGTGTGTAGCAACTGTCATTGTCATTAGCGGACGAGGGTCACCTGGACGAAACCATGGCGTAAGCCAGAGTGCCAGGAAAGGCAACCGCAATGGAAAGAAAAAGGACGATCGTCAGATAGAGGGGCGACCTGGTGAATGGAAAAACTGGAGATAAACCCTAGTTTTGTCCTAGCCAGAGTGGGCCGATTATCGTATTGTTATCCGTATAGGATTTGAGCTCACGTTATGGTGGTGCGAGTAGAAAGTTAGCTATGGGCCCTAATAGAAATGAAAAAGAAATGAGAAAGAAATAAGAATGATATGTGTATGTGAGTACTAGAAAGCACTGGCGCGGATGCCTTTGCTAGTTGGCACGTGCATACATGCATATTTCCACTTACTGAGCTTTATAGCTCATCCCATGTTTTATGTGTTGTAGGTACGATCGAGTCGGACGTTGAGATACATCACGACTAGGGCAGGCTGATGGCGGTGACTCCACGTACTTTTGAGGGCTGGGCGTACATGGATGCGACCTGAGGGTGTTATTAATGTGTTAGAAATATTTTAATGTGTGAGATCAAGATTCTTGTAAGATAAGACAGTGTGCAAAATAAATGTGTGCGAGTGTAGAATATTTAATTATTAAATAAGAGTGTTTTTTTTATCGGGTCTTCCGCAGCTTACGTTGCGAAAAATCCGTCAAACTAGTTATAGGAAAAGTGGATCGTGACAGTGTGGTATCAGAGCTTAGGTAATAGGTTCTGAAGACAGTCCATGTACGGCCGCTCAAAAGTCTGGAGGAATCAGCCTTGCCTGTAAGTTTCATGTTTGATGTGATTATGTGATTATAATGATGTGCCTATATGTTTGGATGATTGTAGATGTAACAAGAAAATGACTAACGGACATGGGGAATATGTTGGTGAATCAAGTCGTGGGGTGGTATTCTCTATGAACGAACATGACTCGGTATTGTTGCACCTTATGGAACTGATCCAAGAACAAACGGATCAGACTGTAAGCAAGCTTAAAGATCTGTTCTATAAGCTCGCAACTAAGTTCGTCACATGAATGTGCGGAGACTTTAGGGAAAAGAAAAGCGAAGAACAGTTACAGTGAGAAGTTGACAAAAGTCGATTTTCCATGGATACTAATAATCAAGTAGGGCCGAATCTTTGGGAAGCTATCCTCCCCACTCGAGCTCCAAATTTAATTCCTTGATGGTGACAATGTGGGCAATTCCATAAGGGCATCTGTTATGGCATAATACCTAAACCCAATTGTCGATGCTTCCGATGTGGGAAGCAGGGACTCTGGGTTAAAATCATTGGGTGCGCAAATTTGTTTTCGCTGGACTTAGTCCAAATATCGGGACAACCCTCAGGGGTTCCTGACCGAATGTTTAATTTGAACCTCGTAAAGTCAAAAGTCCTTCCTACGGGGATAACGAGTACGATGACTATCTATAACATACTCGTCCCTATGATTCCCGAGCCGTACAATTTTATTCTTCCATGTCAACAGGCGAAGTTAAAAATATTCCTCGCCTATCCTAGTATAGCGACTTAGATACCTACCGACGCGGAAACCCATACGATTTAATAGCTGGAAGGATATTTTAATACTCGAGCGTAGCAGATGAATATTGGTCTGAATTGTAGTTTTAATATATATGCTCTCAACAATATAAAGCCATATTCGACTTCTATAGAGAAGAGTGATCAACCCTAATTACTCAGGAGATGGGTATTCATCTTTTGGGTAAGACAAGGTTAAATAAAGTTCCTGAATTTCTGCCTTAAACTCTGAATAATTTCTAAAAATGAGTTATAAGTTTTTTTTGCATATGTAATGACGATAGGGGATCACCTCCGTCAGAACCGTTAATAATAGATAGTTATGTTGATATGTATTCCGATGATTTCACGAGATTTTTCTCTGACCAAATTATGATCGAAGACATACTCCCTTTTCACTAAATGTTCTTTCTTTCATCGAAGTATAATGATAAAGTTCCGCTCTATTCTTTTAGCCGATGATTCGAACCCTTGTTGTGTCCAAATAAACTTTGTGGTATTATTTTCTGGTCGTATTATCAGCTGTACATGTTCAAAGTCCAATATTCGAGTTGCGCAGCAGAAGCGTAATGAATATATGTGCTTCATAATTTTGCTTCCTATAATTGCATAATCGTTCATACCATCTCCTAGTTCTCTCCAAAGTAACCAGAATCGATTGAAGGGGTTGTCGTGAGTACTTACTGAAAATATATTGTCCAAGTTCGAGTTGATTAGAAAGATCCCGCATTGACTTCTACGATTTTTGCTCCTTTATGAAACATATTTCCTATTTGAACTTCAGTCAATGAATGAGCATTCTGTTCCAAGCCTCTAGAGATGAACAATAAGCTTATCATAGTTTTTATAGGGATTATTTCTTAGACGGAATAAACTATAGTTGGTCGTTGATAGACTCTCCCTTTCAGCAATTGAGAGTTCGAAGAGATTTATATAAAAAAAAAATTGGTTTGAGAATGTTAGAATATCACTTCATCCTCGACGAATTAAGTCGAGTTATAGGTGTTTTCCTAAAAAATGATAATACCTAACGAGCTTTACAGCTCATCTGCCTCATTAATGCGGTATATATTTCTTATTTATGAGTTCACTACTGTACTGGAGAGAACCATATTATTTTCCTTTTCTAGAAGCAATAAGGGCCGAAGGAAATCTGTACGTAGATATTTCCATGGCGAATAAGCTGGTAATCTGATCGCCTATGATCTTCTATATCTACCGTTCGATCTCTGTCCTAGAACCGCTGAGATTCATTAACTTCACAAATTCTAAGCGGCTCAGAAGCTCTAAGAAATATTTCGGGGACAATTGGATGATTGTAGACCGCCTAATCGCTGATGCGAATTGTTCCACGGGCCTGATTTCGGGGGCGAAATCCTTTTTAAGGGGGAGAGAATGTAATACTCGTAAAATTTAATAACGGGATTTAAGATATAATTAGGGGTGAAGATTATATTTATAACACATAATTATTTTGCGCTTAATGTGGGACATGATGCTTTTCATAATTTTTTATATATGTTATCTGAATTATGACGGATGTGATGAACTTTAAGACTTAGAAAATTTTAGATGAAATTTATACAGGTACAGTGAAATCTTTAGAGGAAGAATCGACTAAAGTGAATTAGTATAGAATGATTATTGATCGATTGTAGCTAGTGTCAAGATTCGACCGATTACTATGATTATAAAACCTAGAATCGCCGAGGTAGAGGAAGAATCGGACGAATTGTATTTACCGTACGTGCTTATTTAGGAATCAACCGATTCCTATGCTTTAAGGTGTTCAAATCGATGAGGAAAACAGGAATTGACCGATTCCCTCCTTGCATGTGATTACTAAAATTGCTGAACTAAGACAAGACTTGGTTGGGTGATTGTTGTGTGCCTTAGAATTAATTATAGTGGATCTAAATCGGACGAGTGGAAGCTTAAGAGGATCGACCGATTTTGTTGGAGTAAATTAGAAACAAACAATATTATATACTAACTAGAGTATAATCGATTGATTAAAGAACACAGTGTGGAAAGTTAGACTAATCATAAATTATATCAAGTGGTGGAATAAAAAAGGCACGTAAGGGTCTTGAAATTATTGATAATTATTAAAGTAGATACTAAAGAATAATTAACACATGGCTTTAAGAGTTAAGTAGTGGGTAAGTGTCTTTATCATTTAGAAGTGCTATTACGTTATTCAAGGGATGAGTGCAAAGTTCCAAGATTTAAAGCTAAGATAGAAAGTAACATAAAATTAAATTAATAAAAAGAATTGAGCTAAATTACAAGAATTGAGATAAGAACTATCGTTATGAACTATATACAAATTAAGTAAGAAAGGGGAAACAAGTTATGAACTATATACAAATTAAGTAAGAAAGGGGAAATAACTCAATAAACTAAATATTCAAAGCACGAATCTAGAGAGAAGGCTTACAACTCGAGCAGTAGCCATCTTAAGTTTGGAGAAGGTAAGTTCGTAGCTATAGGTTGGAATGAAAATTTATATTTAGGTGTTTTCCTAAATTTAATTATGATATGGGTAATATAGCATCTTATAGAACTCTAATTTTTGGGTAGAACTAATAATGTTAGAGTAGAAAGAAACCCTAGAATTTTTAAGTTCTGGGTAGGATGATCATAGAAATTAATTTTCGAAGGAATGAATATTTGAAGAACGTTTGATCGAAGATAGAAAGGCAAAGTGAACATTCGATCGACTCTTAATACTAGATAAATTGGACGATATAGATATATATGTTTTTTTAGGTAGATTAAATGTTATAAGTCTCGGTAATTTTTAGGTCTTATATGCTACAAATCGGACGATTTGTAGAAAGGGTGTATACTTTGCGAAAGTAAGTAATGATGTATAGTAAATCGATCGAAACTAGAATCTAAGTGTTAAGAATGGTGCAATCCGGCGATGGGATGTTATATTTATCACTCGGCAAAACTCATATTGATTTATGATCAACGACGAAAGTAGGGTAAGTGCGTGGCCAAATCGGACGACTCTAAATGCTAGATAAATCGGGCGACTCAATGCCAATTATAGGACACGGCGAAACTAGGTTATGGATTTGACAAATCAGCCGAATGTTTAGAGGTTTGAAAATGAAATCGGGCGAAAGAGAGTCCAATATATGATGATCGGGCGACGTTGGAATATGATGAATCGGACGACTTTAAGTCTAAGAAACTGATATCTATATGTTAATATTACAATCGAGTGCTAACTTAGTTTAAACTAGAATGGAACGATTAAGGGTCCTTTGCAAAGTAGTGTAGTAGAAATAGTTTTTATTTCGGCCTAGACATTTAATTGAGATTTGAGATTGATACGATATTATAATATTTTGTCTAAGGGTCGAAAAGTGAGGACGTTTCAAGGCAATAAGTTTATTTAAGCTCGGACGACAGGTAAGTGGAAATCTCACCTACAACACATAAAATACATGTTTATATTCGATTTATGTGGTTATCTGTGTTGTATGACTTTACGTGAGGTGATTATACGTGACGTGAATTATGTGGCATTACGTGATTATGTGGCAACCTGTGTTGGTTGTTTTACGTGAGGTGATTTTACGTGACGTGAATTATGTGGCATTACGTGATTATGTGGCAACCTGTGTTGGTTGTTTTACGTGAGTTGCTTACTGGCGATAATAAGATCGCATGGTAAGCTATTATTTATGATTTTGCGATGACGTGGGAAACCAGTTGGTATACCATATCATAGTATATTATGTGCACGTTTGGATTTAATGTTATTTTGGGAAGGTGAACGTGCATTGCATTTATCGCTTGTAGGCGAGCATGGTATGTATGCATGGCAACATCATTCATATGGTATGAGCATGTGCATACACGAAATATATGAGGATTTGCATTTATGAGTATGCACGGTATACAATCATATGAGAACGAATATTATAGCTACTTCTACAAAGGCACCATGACGGAATGTAAGCCGTCTAATGTATTATGTGAGGCAGGAGGAGCGACCTGGGGAAACCTAGCGTAGGCCACCCAGTGTGTAGCAACTGTCATTGTCATTAGCGGACGAGGCTCACCTGGACGAAACCATGGCGTAAGCCAGAGTGCCAGGAAAGGCAACCGCAATGGAAAGAAAAAGGACGATCGTCAGATAGGGGGCGACCTGGTGAATGGAAAAACTGGAGATAAACCCTAGTTTTGTCCTAGCCAGAGTGGGCCGACTATCGTATTGTTATCCGTATAGGATTTGAGCTCACGTTATGGTGGTGCGAGTAGAAAGTTAGCTATGGGCCCTAATAGAAATGAAAAAGAAATGAGAAAGAAATAAGAATGATATGTGTATGTGAGTATTAGAAAGCACTGGCGCGGATGCCTTTGCTAGTTGGCACGTGCATACATGCATATTTCCACTTACTGAGCTTTATAGCTCATCCCATGTTTTATGTGTTGTAGGTACGATCGAGTCGGACGTTGAGATACGTCACGACTAGGGCAGGCTGATGGCGGTGACTCCACGTACTTTTGAGGGCTGGGCGTACATGGATGCGACCTGAGGGTGTTATTAATGTGTTAGAAATATTTTAATGTGTGAGATCAAGATTCTTGTAAGATAAGACAGTGTGCAAAATAAATGTGTGCGAGTGTAGAATATTAAATTATTAAATAAGAGTGTTTTTTTTTATCGGGTCTTCCGCAGCTTACGTTGCGAAAAATCCGTCAAACTAGTTATAGGAAAAGTGGATCGTGACAGTATGAAAGACTGAGTATGTTTTTACTAGACATGGGCTTTACAACAGGAACAATAGATAACACTCTGTTTATAAAGTGCGAAGGGAATCACATACTACTTGTGCAGATATACGTTGATGATATCATATATGGTAGCACTGACATCACTCTTTGCGAGAATTTTTCTAAGTCTATGCAACAGGAATTTGAGATGAGCCTAATGGGACAACTCACGTACTTCCTTGGATTACAAATCAAGCAATTGGATACGGGAACATTCATATCTCAAACAAAATACACGAAGGAACTACTTGACAAATTCGGGATGGATGATTCCAAGGTACTTCCCACTCCTATGCACCAGACCGCTAAAATTGACACTGATGAACAAGGTACGCCTTTTCACCAAACTAAGTATAGAGGTATGATCGGACGTTTGCTATACCTTACGGCAAGTAGACCCATAATATGTTTGCTACTGGTCTATGTTCTAGATATCAATCGAGTCCTAGGGAATCTCACTTGACAGCAGTCAAGAGAATACTTAGATATTTGAAGGGAACAATCAATCATGGTATGTGGTATCCAAATTCCAAGGAATTCCCATTAATGGGATACTCGGAAGCAGATTACGCCGGTTCTAGGGAAGATAGGAAAAGCACTATGGTACTTGCCAAATATTAGAAAATTCCCTTGTTACCTGGTCCAGTCGGAAACAAAATGCCGCGGCCCTATCCACAAACGAAGCAGAATAAATGGCCTTAGGAAGTTGTTCTCAGCAAATCCTTTGGATGACAGACCTTGAGTGATTACGGATTAAGGTACGAACAAATTCCTATTATTTGTGATAGTACTAGTGCCATTAGTATCACTAAGAATCCCGTACACCATTCTCGAACTAAGCATATAGAAGTGAAACATCATTTTATTCGAGATCATGTTCAGAAAGGAAATATCAACGTGAATTTCGTAGGAACTAATGATCAGTTGGCTGATATCTTCACGAAACCCCTTATTGAGAGTAGATTCTGTGATATCCGTGACCGATTAGGAATTATTGAGCTCAAATAGGAAAAGCCTTTAGTATTTCCTTGATCTTATCCTCTAGGTTCTCCTCGAGATTATTCCTTGATTATATAAATATTTTTCCTTATTCTATCCTTCTTATCTTTTAAGATCTTTTCCATTCAGGGGGAGATTTTTTTTTCGACATTTATGTCAAAATCTATTTTCAGCCGATATTTTCCTCGAGCTCTGAGATTTACTTATTTCCTTCTTTAATTCCCGCGAGATATCGTTTTATCTTTAGTTAACTCAAATTAACTGGCAATTTCCTTCTTTAAGAAATCTTTCAAATTCAAATTTTAAAATCTCTTCCTTATCTGACACATGTCTTGTCGAGATCACATCTCTCTTTAACTTCTTTCCATCCTTATCCAAAATAGACTCGGGCTTTATAAATCGTCCTTCTTTGTTTCTTCATTCCATTCAAACCCCAAGCTCTTCACTTCATACCTTCTTCCTTCAATTCTTCGATCTCAACCATGGTGAAAACCAAAGGCGCCAGATCTAGGTCCGACAAAAAGCGAGAGGCTGCCCTAATCGAAACCCCACATTCTCCAAAAGCCACCCGTTCGAAGTTAAAAACCAGTCCTAAATCCACTAAATCCCCTATGAAACCGAAGAAGAAAAAGGCTAAGATCGATAAAATCCCAATTCCATCTCCTTCATCTTCCCATGACCAATCTGTCTCTCTCGAGCAATCTGCCTCTGCAGAAAAAGACGTTTCTGCTCAAATCGAGTCACCCCAATGAGATTCCAGCCATGATACTGAAGGGAATCGTTCAACCCTGATAATCTGGAGGAAATCACCGATGAGATCAATTTCTGACTGAGAGCGCCAAGGAACTTCATGAGAAACTCCAGAAGCGGGCTAGTTGCACGAGGAAGGAGCATCAACTTTGATGAACTGGATGAGAGCCAAGTGGCGACGTGGCTGACTGAGTACGGCTGGGAGAACTTTAACTTTCTGAGGATAGACAAATCCGTGTATGTGGAGGCGGTGAAACTGTTCTACGCCAATCTCACTTTCTTTGAAGACGAAACTGAGATTACAGTGAAGTCATATGTGCTTGGGACGAACCTTGAATGGAATAGCGCAAGGGTGAACGAGATGTTGGGATTTGAGAACGAAGGGTTATGCTACTTTGACTTCGTCCACTGGTGTACGTCTGAGGTGCCCCTGCGTGACTGTGTGAAAGCCCTATGGAATTCCCCTTACAAGCCTAAGTTCTTTGAAAGAGAAGCGCTTAACAAACTCCAGTTGATCTGTTCTTCCTTTATAAAGTTCTGCACTTTACCCTCTGGAGCCCCCGCGTTGGCAGTGGAGGCCATTCCACCACCATGAACAACATGAGCATGCTGACTCTCTATCTGATATTCCAAAATAGGCCGCTCAATCTAGGTTACTTTGTTCTTAAGTACATGATCTATGCCAGTCAGAGCTCAGATAAGGAACTTCCCTATGATATGGTCCTGACACATCTGTTAGAGACTGAGGGAATCTCTCTACCCAAAGTTTGGGAAGACAGCTCTAAGCATGCTGTGGATCTGGCCACACTGTAGCGTGTTGGTATACGCTATGATGCACGCCAAGGCTAGTTCAAAACAAGGGATTTGAAGGCCCCTTCAAAGGCTCCGATCAAGAAGAAAAGGGATGATGAAAGCGACGATGAGCAGGGAACGATAGATGGTCTGAAAAAGAATATCAAGGGCCTTAAGGATGGGAACTGCAAAAATTTCAAAAAGATCTCGCGGAACTTCAAAAGGGTTAACAAGCATCTGAAGGAGATCTCAGCGGCTCTTAATATCGCTGATTCCTCATCTGCCTCATCCGATAGAGATTCCAGCCCTTAGATCTTGGTTCCTTAGTAAGTCCCTAGCTCTCTTATGATTAGCACTAGTTTCTTTTTTTTTTTCGCTGGTTCTTTGGTTTGAGGGTCGAGGTTGGTAGCAGGTTTAGGTATTTTGGTGGTGTTGGTCCCTCCTTTTTGATGCTGAAGGGGGAGAAGTCTAGAAAATTAATGCCTTATTTTGTTATTTTGAAATGATATAATATCATCGACTTATTTGCTTTTATATGCTTATGTCTTAATCCTCTGTGCTTTAGCTTGATGACTTGTTAAGGATTAGGATTTCCGCACATAGGCAGAAGGAGCAAACTGATGTGATGTGATAACTTGAGACATTCTATGATGCGCAAATTTGCGAAATTTCGTGGTAACTTGTGACATTCCATGTGATATGACCTGGTAATTGCTAAATCTTTGCTTCTGTACTTTACATAGGAATATTAGCAATTAGACAGGGGAACATGCTATGAAATTTGATAATTTATTTGCTCTGATAATATATCACATGCTCTGATACTTAAACATGCTACGTGCTTAAATGGCTTCATATCGAGTGTACTCACATGCTATAGGCATTAATTACTTGTCATCATCAAAAAGGAGGATATTGTAGATCTTTTTGGTCCAAATGATTATGAGAGTTTGATTATTCCAAGTAATTATGTAAATTGGGGGTACAAATTATGAAGGAAAGAATAATACACTGCTATAAAACACAACCTTCAGCTCCTAACACCCTCTTACACCCACCAGTTAGAGGTTGCTAGTTTAGTTCCACGTATGTCTCAGTGAATGCTGAGAGAGAAACAAGTAAGATGTAACATTTGCCGGTGGGAATGATATATGAGGAAACGAAGTCCCAACCCACTCAAAGTTACGATTACTAAGCAATTGCGCAGTTTATGGGTTTTACGATAAGATATCCTCAAATTTAAGGTCGCCACCAAAAAAAGAAGAGATCATCATCATCTGCTCAAATGACCAAAGCATATACTTTCCTTTATGATATAATGTCCTCAAACTTCCTTTTCTTTGTTTTTCAATTAGCAGACAAACAAACAAATAATGAGATAGATCTTTCTTACTTTTTTCTTTAGTATGCAGTCCAGCTCTGTTCAACGACCTCTCTTACTTTCCTGGTGTATTCTCTCTTGTTCTCACTGAACATCCGAGCAGCTTCAGAGTTTGCCGGAGAATTTGGATTTGACTGTAATAAAATGACAAAAGAAAGAAAAAAGAAAAAGAGCTGAGCTCGAGTGAATGCTGAAACATCATCATCGTCAGGTGTAAGAACAACTCGTCTAGTTTTGTAGACCTTTTTGGTCCAAATGATTATGAGAGTTTTGATTATTCCAAGTAATTATGTAAATTGGGGGGTACAAATTAGAAAACTCGATATGCATGTTGTGTGATGTTTAAGTATGTGAAAATGTTCGATTAAGCGCTTAAATATGATTAAACTGTTAAGAAAATCGAATTTGAGTGATCATGTGCTTAACTGCAAAATTTAGGTGATCACCTGGTTATGAAAGTTTTCGTATGAATGGATCTCGTTGCGTGCTATATATGGAAAATATATCAGGTTGAGTGATATGCAAACTGTCTCCGAGATTGAGTTGTTTTTGGAACGAATATCACTGTGATCATCCGAACCTAGTACTATAGAGGTCAGCTTCGAGCTTATTCCTAAACCATAAACTCTTGCACCTTAAAATATAAATTCTAAGGAACATAATGAACTCTTAGGAACATTACATGTCTCGAATTCACTAGGCCTCATACCATATAAACACCTATAAATATAAGTCGATTCTCAAAGAGATAGGGTTTCCATTTATGTTCTAGCATCGAAAACCAGTGCTGAACATATCAATGTGCACTTAACATGACAATTCGACATTCTGGATTTTAAGATTTAGAGAACAAGTAACATAATTTTCACATAATTCATGTTCAACACACACACACATATATATATATATATATATATATACAAATAAAATCACATAAACTAAAAAATATGTTATTCTAATAAACATAGTATATACGTAACTTTACCTCTGTCTAAGTTCCGAGTTTAAGATCTTAAGCTTGTTGAAATTTCTTTTGCACTTGATATGATTTCCGTACTCTCCTCTCCTAAGATTTCTTTGAGAACTATAAGATAGACATGAGTTTTTCCATAGGGTTTCGTGAATGACATGACAAGGTAGTGTCGTTACCTTACATTGAGATTAAGTAATGTCATTACGTGGGCTTTAATTCATAATTTGGTACAACCCAACTTATTTATTCTAGTATTATTACTTTCGTTTACTTCTTTAGCTAGGTTCGGAATTAGTTCCAACTATTACAATATATATATATTTTCATCTTGCAGATTTAAATTTCGTTATCAAATTTACTGACCAACAAGGTTAAAAATAATAATAGTAATAATAATAATAACAATAATAACTATGTCAAAATCCCGTATTAATTCTACGGGTATTACATCCTCCCACCCTTAAAAGAATTCCGTCCCCGAAATTACGGCGACTGGAATAATTCGGGATAACGGACTCTCATATCATTCTCACGTTCCCAAGTGGCTTCCTCAATTGATTGATTTCGCCACAACACCTTAACTAGTGGGATAGTTTTATTTCGTAGTCGTTTCGACTCGTACATCAAAATCTCTACGGGCTTCTCTTCGTAACTCAAGTCAGGCTTGAGCTGTTGATAAAGAAGCTCGTTCTGAATAACATGGCTCGGGTCCGCGACGTATTTTCGTAATGTCGAGACGTGAAATACGTCGTGAACTTGTGATAGGGAAGCCGGCAATTCTAACTGATACGCGACTTCGCCCACTCGTTTGATGATTCTGAATGGGCCTATATATCTAGGACTTAATTTGCCCTTTCGTCCAAAGCGCTTTACGCCTTTCATTGGAGAGATCTTTAGAAATACTTGATCTTCTTCTGCAAACTCCAAGGGTCGTCGTCGATGATCTGCATAACTCTTCTGTCTACTTGGGCAGTTCGCATTCGTTCTCGAATTTTGGTCATTGCTTCTGTTGTTTCTCGGATCATATCGGGTCCTAATAAAGCTCGTTCGCCGATTTCGTCCCAATGGACTGAGGATCGGCATTTGCGCCCGTATAATGCCTCGCACGGCGCCATTCCGATTGTAGCGTGGAAGCTATTGTTGTAGGAGAATTCGATTAGCGGCAAGTATTTGCTCCAATTCCCTTTGAAGTCTACTACGCACGCTCGTAACATCTCTTCAAGGGTTTGGATCGTCCGTTCGGACTGCCCGTCGGTCTGGGGATGATATGCAGTACTGAACGAGAGCTTCGTACCCATCGCTTTCTGTAGGCTCTGCCAGAAATTGGATAGAAATCTCGAATCTCGATCCGAGACGATAGAGTGGGATTCCATGGAGTCGAACAATTTCCTGAATGTACAATTCGACATATCGTTCCATAGAAAAAGTAGAGCTGATAGGAATGAAATGGGCTGATTTGGTTAGGCGATCAACAATCACCCAAATAGCATCGTGGCCTTTCGTCGTTTTAGGCAAACCAACGACGAAGTCCATCGTGATATGGTCCCATTTCCATTCAGGAATCGGTGAAGGCTGCAGAGTTCCAGCTGGTCGCTGGTGTTCCGCTTTGATCAACTGGCACGTCATACACCTACTCACGAACGTGGCGATATCTTTCTTCATTCCCGGCCACCAATAAATGATCCGCAAATCTTGGTACATCTTTGTCGCGCCCGGGTGTACTGAGTACGTTGTTGCGTGCGCTTCTGTCATTATCGTTCGTCGTAACTTCTCATCGTTGGGCACGTATAGCCGATTCTTGTATAATAAGGCCATCTGCCCGAATTTTGCAGTCTTCGGGTAATGTATACTTCGCCTTTAGGTAGAATTCATCGACTTCTTCTGCTCTTTGAATTCGTTCTAGCAACGTCGGCTGAAGAGTCAGCGCTGCTAGTTTCGTTTCGACTTCGCCCAAATGGACTATTTCCACTCCAAGCCTGTGCAATTCCGTATTCAGCGCCTTTCGACTAAGCGCATCTGCGACTACGTTCGCTTTGCTCGGATGATAATTAATAACGCAGTCGTAGTCCTTTACAAGCTCTAGCCATCGTCGTTGTCTCATATTCAGCTCTTTCTGGATGAAGAAATATTTCAGACTCTTATAGTCTGTAAAGATTTCGCACCGTTCTCCGTAAAGGTAGTGTCTCCAAATCTTTAAGGCGAAGACGACTGATGCAAGTTCTAAGTCATGGGTTGGGTAGTTCTTTTCGTATTCTTTTAGTTGCCGTGAAGCATAAGCGATCACCTTCCCATTTTGCATCAGCACGCATCCCAGTCCGTTTTTCGAGGCATCACTATAGACTGAGAATCCTCCAGTTCCCGAGGGTATAGTCAGAATAAGAGCAGATGTGAGTCGCTTTTTCAGCTCCTGAAAACTTTGTTCGCAAGCTTCAGACCACTTGAAAGGTATGTTCTTTCTGGTCAGGTTCGTCAGAGTCGAGGCTATGCTAGAGAAGTCAGCTATGAACTTACGGTAATATCCCGCAAGTCCTAGAAAACTTCGGACCTCGGTCGGAGTAGTTGGTCGTGGCCAAATGTTCACGACCTCAATCTTACTCGGGTCCACGGAGATTCCACTCCCGGAAGTCACGTGTCCCAAGAAGGCTACTTGCTCAAGCCAAAATTCGCATTTCTTGAATTTGGCGTAAAGCTGTTTTTCCCGTAGGATTCCTAAGACGATTCGTAAATGAGTCTCGTGTTCTTCCTTTGTCTTAGAATAGATCAAGATATCGTCAATAAAGATGATTACGAAACGATCAAGATAGTCTTTAAAGACCCGATTCATCAAGTCCATAAAAGCAGCTGGGGCATTTGTCAGTCCAAAAGGCATAGAAACTCGTAATGGCCGTACCTTATACTGAATGCAGTTTTAGGAATATCTACCTCCCTGATCTTCAACTGATGGTATCCCGAGCGGAGGACAATTTTCGAGAATACCGTAGCACCCTGTAGTTGGTCGAACAGATCATCGATCCTCGGCAACGGATATTTATTCTTGATCGTGATCTTATTCAGCTCCCTATAGTCGATGCATAATCGCATCGACCCGTCTTTCTTCCGTACGAATAAAACCGGCGCTCCCCATGGTGAAAAACTGGGTTGAATAAACCCTTTCTGCAACAAGTCCTCTAACTGTTCTTTCAACTCCTTCAGTTCATTCGGCGCTAGGCGATAAGGAATTGGGGCGGACCCCGGCATCAGATCTATCGTAAACTGTATTTCTCGATCAGGGGGTAACCCCGGGAGAGCATCGGGAAATACATCAGCATATTCATTGAGTATCGGTGCGTTCTTTAGTTTTGGCTGAGGTAACTCCTCTGCCTTCACCGCATATACGAGATAAGACTCACAACCCGATCTCAAGAGTCGTTGAGCCTTTAACGCCGAGATTTGCGGAATACGACTCGAAGTAGTTTTTCTCAAAAAAGTGAACACCTCTTCTTCGGGCAGTTGAAATTTTACGACCTTCTTGTTGCAATGTATGATGGCTCCGTATTTTGAAAGCCAATCCATCCCAAAAATAACATCATAGTCGTTCATTGGGATCACAATCAGGTCGACACTCAGATCTCTACCCTCAATGTTCACAGAACATCCTCCCAGCACTTGGTTAGTGCGTGTTGGATCACCGTGTGGTAGGGTAACTATGTAATTGCACTCAGATAAGGTAGGAGAAACTCCCACCTTTTCCATGGCCGACACAAATGAATGTGTGGCCCCAGAGTCAATTAACACGGAGGTGGGCACGTTATAGATAGTCAACGTACTCGTGACTACGGAAGGATTCGCTTCGGCCTCCTCGTTGGTCAAGTAAAAACTCGCGCTGGTACCGGTGGAGGTCGGATTAAAGGTTGGTTTGGAACTTGCGGTATTTTCTCGTTGCAGACCCTGGCATAGTGGCCAATCTTTCCACACCGAAAACATTGGGGAGTTGGGTTTGGTCTCGGTCTCTAGTTCTGCTGGCCTGGTTGATTTCCACGATTGTTCAGATTCTTGCCCAAGAACGGGCGTTTCTGATTCCCTCCTAATTGTTGCACTTCTGCTCGTCGTTTGGCATCTTGAGCCTTGGTAACTCTACTCTCTGCTTGCTCAGCTAATATTGCTCGTTCAGCAATACGAGCGTAAGTCTTTCCCTCAGTATCGTGCATGCTTACGCTTCGGAAGATCTCAGGTTTGAGACCTTCCAGAAAACGCTCGATCTTCAGCTCATCTGTAGCCACTATATGTGGTGCAAACCTCGAGAGCTGCTCGAATTTGCGGATGTAATCCGCCACTGACATTCCTCCTTGTTTGAGGTTAATGAATTCGTTCAGCTTCTGCGCTCTATCAGGTGCAGTAAAGTACTTGCCCCGAAAGAGTGCTTTGAATCTCTCCCAAGTCATAGTAGTGGGATCCTCGAGCACCTTAATGGTGTCCCACCAGTAGCCCGTGTTCCCACGTAACATGAAGGTGGCACAAGTCACCTTCTCAGTATCGGGTAAGTGGCTAACGTGAAACATATTCTCGATGGTTCTAAGCCAATCCTACGCAAAGGTAGGATCAGCGGCTTCTTCGAATGAATGGGGTTTAACCTTCGGAACCTTTCCCCGGCAGCTTCTGCACGTTCAAGGCCAGGGGATGAGTGATGTTCCGAGGAATTTTGACGATGAATGAGGTCGTTAATCAGATCGGACTGCCGCCGAATCAGATCAGTTAACTAATGAATGGTAGAGCGGTCCTCATTCGGTGGAGATTCGGAACCCGGCCTACGACTAGTTTCACCCACTTCTCTACGTGTCCTTGGCATTTTTAACTAGTTCTACAAGCATTCATAGAAAACACGTTTATTAAGTAACACGTAATCACATAACCAATCTTTAAACTTACAGGCCAGGCTGGTTCTCCAGGCTTTTGAGCGGCAGTACATGGACAGTCTTCAGAATCTAAAACCTGGCTCTGATACCACCTGTGACGACCCGACTTCTCTAACTACGATTAGTGGCGGATTTCCGCAACGTAAGCCGCGGAAGGCCCGTCTAATTAAAACTTTCTCCTAAAATAATATATATTACTATAAACATATGTCTACATTGTCATCTCTGTACACGGGCCGAAGCCCCAAAAATATCAAAAGAACAAAAAGCGCTAACGCCGTTCCACAGGTCTTCATCCATGTACCGCACCGCCCTCAAAAGTCCGTGGAGCACCGCCACCAGCCGCCTCAGTCACGACGCGTATCAGCGTCGGACTCAGTACTTACAGCACGTAAACACTGAGCAATTTGCCCAGTAGGTGAATAAAATGCATGTAGACGGTCACGCCCGAGTAGACAGATCGATCACGCCTGTCTCCGCCAGGTGCCCAGTGAGCCCAACCTCGACTCCTCTAAGAGTCACCAATCACAAAAATCTCATTCTACCCCGTACGTCAATATCTCATATCATTACCGTCACACTACGGTACAACCATCTCTCGCCCTAACGTGATATGCATGTGCCATGCATGTATAAGAAATTCATAAAAGCATAATTTATATTAAACGCATGGAAAAACAGGTATAACACATAAGTCACGCAAATCACATAATCACATGAAACACATAATTGTGTTTACGTATTGTAGATGGATAATCCACCTACCTGTCCTCCCGATAAAATCAGTCGACAATCCTGGTGAATTCCCTAGTGTTCGAATCTCTGAGCACAAAATATTATTATATCAGTATATTTATTAAGTCACTTAATTTCGAAATTTTCAAGTCTTGAAACCCTAAAATTATCAAAACCCTAAAATGATGAAAACCCTAATTTGTTAAGAACTACTTAGTGCCGAAAATTTTGTTGGGGATTAAATGTCGAGATTGGTTAGGAATATAAATGTCGAAATGTATTATGATTATATCTTGAAATCCTTAAGGAGGTTAAATGTCGAAATGTGTCATGATTATACCTCGAAATCTTTGCATGCTAAGTCTCGACATTTTCATTATTATGTATCGAAATCTTTCCTGCAATGCATCTCGAAATTTACTTATAAGAAGAGCCAAAGCTTTTATACGCATATCGAGATTTCAAGTGCCGATCAATTGCCGAGATCTGTTAGAGGTTAAATGTCGAGATCTTTATTGCGAAAGGTATAAATCTCGATATCAGACTTCGAAATTCTATAAGATATATCTCGAGCTTGCGTTTTGTCCTGATTTCAAACATCACTTACATGACTTCTCGAGATAATTTTATCCTTGTTAAAAGCTTCCTTTCGAGATTTAACATTACTAAGAACCTAGTACGTAAAATGGACATTTCTTGGAAAAATACTTCTCGAGATTATAAATTGCAAAATTCATCGAAAACCCTAAGATAGAATTTCATATACTATAGAGGTCAGCTTCGAGCTTATTCCTAAACCATAAACTCTTGCACCTTAAAACATTAAATTCTAAGGAACATAATGAACTCTTAGGAACATTACATGTCTCGAATTCACTACGACTCATATCATATAAACACCTATAAATATAAGTCGATTCTCAAAGAGATAGGGTTTCCATTTATGTTCTAGCATCGAAAACCAGTGCTGAACATATCAATGTGCACTTAACATGACAATTCGACATTCTGGATTTTAAGATTTAGAATAACAAGTCACATAAGTTTCACATAATTCATGTTCAACACACACATACACACACACATATATATATATATATATATATATACAAATAAAATCACATAAACTCAAAAATATGTTATTCTAATAAACATAGTATATACGTAACTTTACCTCTGTCTAAGTTCCGAGTTTAAGATCTTAAGCTTGTTGAAATTTCTTTTGCACTTGATATGATTTGGGTACTCTCCTCTCCTAAGATTTCTTTGAGAACTATAAGATAGACATGGGTTTTTCCATAGGGTTTCGTGAATGACATGACAAGGTAGTGTCGTTACCTTACCTTGAGATTAAGTAAAGTACGTGGGCTTTAATTCAGAATTTGGTACAGCCCAACTTATTTATTCTAGTATTATTAATTTCGTTTACTTCTTTAGCTAGGTTCGGAATTAATTCCAACTATTACAATATATATATTTTCATCTTGCAGATTTAAATTTCGTTATCAAATTTACTGACTAACAAGGTTAAAAATAATAATAGTAATAACAATAATAATAACAATAATAATTATGTCAAAATCCCGTATTAATTCTACGGGTATTACACAGTTGTTATAAACAACCGTCGTCTGTAATGTATTCATACTAAGAGCATCTCCAATGGAGCTGCAAAACTCAAAAATGAAGTAAATTACTCCAACCGAACACAAAAACTAAACCCAAAATGGGATTTTCAGTTTCTCTCTCATGATTCAATCCCAAAGATGTGTTTCCTTTCAAAGTTTGTGTTTGATATTTTCTAAATTGCATACTAGCCCTCACAATCCGAATTTATCAATCTGGTTAGAAAGTTTTGTGAATCAAAAGGGATTCACATACAAGTAGTGTTGTAAAATGCGGTGCGCTGCTCGGACCTTGAACGCACCGAAACCCGTTAATCGAGTCTCCTATACGGGAATGCCAATTAGTCACCGCCTAAGGCGATTTATCGACACCTATGACGTTTTTCCAATGAAGTAATTGGCAAAGTAAAAATAAACGCAACCTTGCCTAAACCAAACCATGGTTTTTGTCGCCGAGGTGAGATCTCGTCTATCTCGAATTGATGCGTACAATATCTCGAATTAATGGGAGGAAGACGGAATCAGAGGAAATTGTGGTGGAGAAGGTGATAAGGTGAAGAAGATGATGGGGGTGCGGTGATGAAGTGAAGAATACATGAAAACCTAAATAAGTGTAAATCTAAGGGTTTATGATTAGTTTTTATTGGACTTCTTTTAGTATTGGTAAATAATCGTCTCATTTCCGCCTCGATACCGCCTAGGCCCCGCCTAGACCGCTTAGGCACAAGGCCCCCCTCGGCCGCCCGACTAACGCCTAGCGAATTTATGTGACTTAATCTAAAATAAATTTTGTAGTCTAATTCATAAAGTTGTAAAACACGTGGGTGGTATTGAAATTTATAAAATTTGTGTGGAAGTGGATATTACAAAGTAGTCATTTGAGTTTAAGAATGTGGTTGAGTTTGAGAACGCATTTCTCAATTGGAGACGGTCTAAGGAAAATGGTACGTGATATGGACTAAATTAGATGGGCCAAAAAAGTAAATGATAAGAAAAGGCATGTTAGGCCTATGAGAGAATATTTAATATTTAATTAATAATAAATAATAGAGAGGGACCATCAGGGACCTCCGATAGGTAGTTGACGACCCCCAAGATGGAAAAAGCTTGCTCAATACGCTTCTAGGTGAAAAGACAGGTAAAAGCTGCTTCTGACAGGACTGCAAATAGCTGCATGAAAGATGTCAAAGGCTGTGGCTAACAGAAGGCTTGTCACACTGCACAGCACATTGTCCCAGAGGGTCATATAACCAGGGATCTCGGATGTACCTTTAGGCAATATCCAAGAGCCTCCTATATAAAGGAGACTTCATCATTTCTGCAAGCATCATGATCAGAATACGAAAATACTCTCTAGTTTTCTCTCTTTTGAGTGTGTTAAAATTCTCTTTCGATATTTAGCATATCTAGAGCGAAAGTAAGGATTAGTTGAGTGTGTAATTCGTGCAAATATAGTGAAAGGAGGTTTTAGAGCGCCCGTGGATGTAGGATCAGCAAAGATCCGAACCACGTAATTCCTTGTGTTATTTCCTTTACGTCCCAAACACGTCCTGATACGTCCTCAACACGTCCCAATGTCCCAATATGTCCTCAACACGTCCCAACATTCCGATACGTCCCAAACACATCCTGACACGTCCCAGATACATCCCAAACATGACCCAACACGTCCCCATACGTCCCAAGACGTCCCTACATGTCCCAGACAAATCTCAAACACGTCCCCAACGTCCCTAACGTCCTAAATACGTCCTAAACAAGCCCCAACGTCCCAGATATATCCCTTTTAGCTCCCTTACACACAAGCACCTTACGCACGCCCCACAACTTTGTAATACTTGTTCTCCGGCTATACAAATTTTCCGAACCATATATTTATAAATTTCTTTGATTGGGATAGCCCCATATCAAATGGCGCCATCTGTGGGAAAATTCATAGTTGAAGGCGTGAGTGATTTTGCCTATATTGTGCGAAGCTGTGCTTATCACTTTCTATTTCTTTTTTTCTTCTCCTTATTTCTGCTGGGACGAGACGATTTACCCAAGAGACAGTCAAAGTCAGAAGTGAACCGCGGAGGAAGACCACCAGAAATTGCCAAACATGTTGAGGAACGGCTGTGACCTGAAACACAGGCCCGAGATGATGAAGATAAGCCAGACGTACAGATAAGTTCTAAAGGGATCTCAGAACACCCAGCCGGATCTCCACGAGTCCGGCTAGTGAGCCACCCGAAAAGGCAAAGGGAGCTGGGAGCTCCAGAAGAAGGAAAGGAGCTGAGCCATGCTTGGAAAAAGGGGAAGACTCTAGGGCCAAAAAAGAAGGGAACTTCGAGACCAACTCGCGGACCTCAAACATGTTGGGTCAGGAACTCCGATAGAACATGCAAACATGGGGAGTTAAGCTCCCCAAGTCCGCATACTATTAAGCCCCAAGATGAGAAGCAAGTCATCACGCAAAAGAAGAGAGAGCTGTAAAAACCATGGATGCGGAAAGTTGTTGCTACGGCATCACCACAGGGAACCTCAGGGATCTCCGCTAGGAACCCCACGGAGATTCACACCACTATGTAAATTGAGAAGAGATCCTGACATCAGCCGGGAGACCTCCCATGATGAGGAGGCCCTTAGCCGGAACTCCAGTACCCTTTAAATTTCATTCTCATTTATATTATCGATACCATGATAATATGACCAGCATACTGACAACTGTTGTCGTTTGAAGGATCTAATCGAAGGACTCATCCTAGCGGCGAATCATAGGGAGTTCATTGATCATGGCCTCGAGCAAGGTCCGAAGGTAGTTGAAAGGAGTCTGCAGGAACTGTGCCGACTAAAGGCAGACAACGTCTGCCTCCTCCAGATAGGGGCCAGTTCCATCTGGGACTCATGTCTTTGTCATAGTAGGAGCACGGGGCGCTAGGGACTCCGATGTCCAACAGAGCCCGAATCATGCGCCTGAGCATTTGAAGGACTTAGAGGCCCAGCTCTGCAATGGTATACAAAGGTCAGAGGAACCTCAAAGTCCAGCCCCGCGCTGGCATATAAAGGTCTGCAGAACCTAAAAATCCAGCTCCGCGCTGGTGTACGAAGATGCGCGGGACCTCAAAGCCTAGCTCCGCACTGGTATGCGAAGATCCTCAGGAGATCCAGCCCAACCCCGTGCTAGCACGCAAAGGTCCGTGGGACCTAGAAGGAATCTCCATGCTGACGTTCGAAGATCCGCGGGATACACATGCCAAGCTCCTCGCTAGCACGCGATGGTGTGTGGACCTAGAATGCTTGAAGATCAGTAGGAGATAAAAACCCAGTTCCATGAGGGCGCATGAAGATCCGCGGAAGGCATCCCGCATTGATAAGGCTCTTCACCGGGACTCAAGGGCCCTCTAAATATCATTCTCATCTATATTATCAATATTATAATTAATACATGTTTACCACACTAACAAGCTCCGCATTGGCGTGTGAAGATCCGCGGGGCCTAAAGCTTAGTGCTCCGCTGGCACGAAGACTCGAAACTCCGTATTCGGGATCTCCCCAGCTCCGCACCAATGCCTAAAGATCTGCGGGAGATAAACATTATCCATAGGAGATATCCCGTGATGGGAAGGCTCCTAGCCGGAATCCCAGGGCCTTCCGAATATCATTTCATTTACATTATCGATATCATACTAAATACATGCATCATAATAACAGCTACTATCATTTAAAGGGTGAATAGAAGGGCCCACCGGACGACCAAGACTAAGGTCTGAAGGCAGCCGAGAGGAAGATTTATTCCGACTAAAGATAGACAACCCCCGCCTCCTCAAGATAAGGGCCAGCTCCATTTAAGGCTCGCGTCCCTATCATAACAGGAGATCCAGGCCAGAAGAATTCCAATTTCCGACAGAGCCCGAAATTGCATACCTGAGCGGTCGAAGGTCCGAACCTCCGGAGATCTAGGTCCAGGGACCTCATCATTAACCGAGAAGAAAGGAGCTCCGTTTCGCCACTACTTTCAAATTTCATGCCTCCAACAAGGAGCTTGAATATTAAGCGAGCGGGCTCTATAACCGCGCACCTAAGCGAGCTGGCGCTATAACCACGCACTTAAGCGAGCTGGCGCTATAACCACGCATGTAAGCGAGCGGGGCCTATAACCACGCAATTTAAGCGAGCGGGCGCTATAACCACACATTTAAGCGAGAGGGCGCGATAACCATGCATTTAAGCGAATCTGGCGCTATAACCAGTGTAAACTAATGATGTCCCTAAGGAAATACCGCCTTGTCGGAATATAAATATTTTATATAATAAATGGTGCACCGTATAATATAATCGATGCCAAAGGTCGACGGACCTGCGGTGTACATGACGCCAAAGATAATATATCTACAGTGTGATTTGATGCCAAAGGTCGACGGACCTGCGGTGTACAGGACGTCAAAGATAATCCATCTGCCATTTGAATGATGCCCATAAGGGTGTACAAGATGCCGCCACTGACGGGCTGCGGTGTACAGGACATCAAAGGCTTTCAGTAAGCCTGCGACGTGAATGGTACCAAAGCGAAGCTGGCGCTTTGAATGGTACCGACGTGAATGGTACCGACGTGAATGGTACCAAAGCCTAGCACAAAAAATGACACCTGAGGACAATGACGACGGTCATTGCAACTGATGGCGTGAAGTCGTCCTTGGCTTATGGATTGATAAGCGATCTGGCGCTATAACCATGCATTTAAGCGAGCTGGTGCTATAACCATGCCACCATAATGATGTTCCCAGAAACATCCATTAGGTCCCGCAATGACGAAAGATAATGTAATACAGGAGAAAGGGAACTCCGAGGAAACATGCGAACATGGGAAATTAAGCTCCCCACACTATTATGTCTCGAGGGGAATGACAAAGTATTTTTTGCAGGCTATCACCATGATAAAAAAGAGGGAGAGGTCTATACAAATAGGATGTCCATGAGCTAGGAGAAACGTGCAGCAGGACCTGAGGATCTCCTTAAAATACAAGGCTCAAAGAGGAGCTCCACCATCAGGTCCCCGCCAGGTCCCTTCCATATCCCAAGGACGACGTATGCAACGGCGACGACAAAGCCTAGGAAAAAACGGGCTCCAACAGAGACACATAAATATAGTGGAGCTAAAACATTGCAGGAGTTGGAGATGAACTTCGAAAGATCAACAAATATCAACAGTGGGCCAGGACCTCTCCATGCCTCTCTGCAGCAGGGAGCCAAAAAATGAGGGTCCTCGGAGGCCTGGGGACCTCCCTGGAAGCATCGAGGAAAACGAAGGTCCAGAAGAGCATCCACGAACTCAGTTCTCGAGGAATCAGTGTTGAAGCCGTCAGTGAAATAGTGTTGCATCAGAGGTCCAAAAATCCATCAAGGGAAAGAGTCCCTCAAGTTAGACTCGATGCCAGTCTTCAGCCAGGTCCTCTAAGAACTTCTTCTTAGCCGCCTGAAACAGAAGATGGTGCTGGCAAAGGCAAATACTTTAAGCCTTCGCATCCACCAACGGGGCAGCCACATGCACATTTGTCATGCACACGAAATCAGCATCCCACGCTTCCTAGCAAAGGAACTCTGGAGCTCCTCCTTGCGTTGTTTCACAAACGCGGCATTTTCATCTTTCTTTCTCCATGGAGCTCCATATTTCCCTCTCGTACTAATAAACTGACTCTGTCTGATTAGCTATCTCCAGGTCCTGGGTTGACGAATTGGCGGGTGGTCCGACAGATACATAGCCCACCACTTGGGGAGGAGAAGCAAAACTTACAAAAGTACACCAAAAGGAACTAGAAGACAAACAAGGGAACGCCTTAAGAAGATGACACGCCAATTGCCCCTCGTTCGCCTCCACAGATCCCTCGGGACATGGGCCGTAATAGGAAATTCTTGAGCTCCCCTAACAGAGAAAGGAACCGCGGGATCATCCTCCATCCCTTCAGAAGGAGGAATCTCCTCGCGAACGTCCCTAGCCACCAGGACCTAACGGAGCAAGGGAGCTACAGGGGGTATGTTGAGGAACTTGGGAACTGTTTTCCTTCCTCCACATCAGCCAACACAACGTGTCTCTACAAGAGGTAATTACAGTAGGTCCCTAATAGGGAGGTAAGGCCCATCTTACTATTTTACTCTAATTCACTTTTGCCTCAAAAGACAATTAGAGTAGGCGAGTGGTTGATATGAACTAAATTAGATGGGCCAAAACAGTAAATGATAAGAAAAGGCATGTTAGGCCTATGAGAGAATATTTAATATTTAGTTAATGATAAAATAATAGAGAGGGACCTTCAGGGACCTCCGATAGGTAGTTGACGACCCCTAAGATGGAAAAAGCTTCCTCAATACGCTTCTAGGTGAAAAGACAGGTAAAAGCTGCTTCTGACAGGACGGTAAAAAGCTGCATGAAAGCTGCCAAAGGCTGTCTCTAAAAGAAGGCCTATCACACTGCGCAGCACATTGTCCTAGAGGGTCATATCACCAGGGATCTCGGATGTACCTTTAGGCAATATCCAAGAGCCTCCTATATAAAGGGGACTTCATCATTTTTGCAAGGATCATGATCAGAATACGAAAATACCCTCTAGTTTTCTCTCTTTTGCGTGTGTTAAACTTCTCCTTCGATACTTAGCATATTTAGAGCGAAAGTAAGGATTAGTTGAGTGTGTAATTCATCCAAATATAGTGAAAGGAGGTTTTAGACCGCCCGTGGACGTAGGATCTGCAAAGATCCGAACCACGTAATTCCTTGTGTTATTTTCTTTACGTCCCAAACACATCCCGATACGTCCTCAACACGTCCCAACGTCCCGATACGTCCCAAACATGACCCAACACGTCCCCATACGTCCCTACATGTCCCAAACAAATCTCAAACACGTCCCCAACGTCCCTAACGTCCCTTAACGTCCTAAATACGTCAAGACCCAACGTCCCAGATATATCCCTTTTAACTCCCTTACGCACAAGCACCATACGCACGCCCCACAACTTTGTAATACTTGTTCTCCGGCTATATAAATTTTCCGAACCATATATTTATACATTTCTTTGATTGGGATAGCCCCATATCAGTACGGGTACACTTATATTCGTTGCTTAAGCAAAGCGACTCCCATTCGACTTCATTTGCCCGAATGCTCGACACACACACGACTCAGTCCACGACGACTGTACCACCCATCGACGTCGTCCGGCCCCCAAGAGTGATGACAAAACGTATTAAATTATCAATAACATCGATAAAATCGAAAGATACGAAGTTATCTTGAAACCTAATTTTCAAAATTTGGGTATTTTTTTGTAATCTTTTTTGAATCCGTCGCTTTTTAGCGTTGTTCTTGATCCCGTTTGCATTGGGTATGTAGTGAGCTTACTTTTTAGGTTGATTGCGGTTGTTAATCATGATTTTTATCACTCACACGATGTAATTGTGCGAAACTGGCAATCTCAATTTAGGGCTATCTGATGACATAGGTAACGGCCTCAGCCCTCCACGTGGGCCATAGGAAATAGTTTAGGCGAGAAATATTGGATCGGGCCGACCAGGGGACACGTGGGCCATTGTGCATGGTCGACATGGTGAGTAAGAAGGAGGCGCGCCAGTCCGACATCCGTACGCCTGCAGGTGCTGTGTCTCCTATGAGGTACCAAACGTCACCATCACGTGGTCCCGCAGGACTGCCAGCTGGGACGAAAAGGAGAAGCGGACGTATGTGAATAAGGAAGGATCAGAGAGAGAGACAACGGATTCATTACAAGACACTTAGAGAAATATTGTATTCATCTTCTTCATTCTTTCTAACGCCATTAACACACTGTAATGAGTGGAGCGAGCTTGACGGTGTATTTCCGACTGTGACTAGTGGATACTATTTCCGACGGCCCGTGGACGTAGGACACCTGTTCGAACCACGTACATCTGCGTCTCTGTCACTTCTTCCTTTTTCAGCACAAAATATAGATCCTAAAAGACACTAAAAACGCAAGTCCTAGCCCGTTTCACCCATCACCACTCTTCCCGGACAAAATACTGTTGTCGGGGCCGTACCCACATCAAATGGCGTCGTCTGTGGGAAAGATGGTCTGAGACGTGAGAGCACTGGGCAGTGATAGCGAGGAAGGCAGGCTGTTTCTGGGCCTGTTTGAAGATAAGGCAAGGAAGGTAAACCGAGTTCGTGTCTGATTGAAGGCAAGACGTGAGAGAGACCAAAGGAAGGTGCTGTAGTCAGAAGAACAGTAAGCTTTAAGGGCGCACAGAAGTTCGATATGATAGAAGAACAGCCATCGTTGGCGCAAGACCTGCAAGGAAGGTTTGAGGAAGTCGCAGGGAAAGCAGGGAAAGGTCCTGCGTCGGCCCCAACGTTGGCCTCGCCGATCGAGACCCCGGTGGTGGTGCCGACACCCACCTTTGCAGGACCGTCTGGAGCGGTTCCGCCTCAAACTCCCGTAACCATGGCGGTGGAACAGCTAGATCTGTTGGTAAAAAATGCGGTGGATGCGGCTATGACTGCTAAGAAAGCGAGGAGCAAGGGCAAACGGAAGCAGCCCCTCTCCGCCCAAGGCAGGAACTCGGATGGACATGTCTCAGAGTGGGCGGAGATGGTAGGAGAAGACGCGATGGCTGAAGAGGAGACCTTACGTATATTACCAGAAAGGAACCCGTCTAGGAGAGAGGTTGCTCAAGAAGGAGGTGATGATGGACCATTGAATCCAACACCCAGGCGAGGTGAGGAGCCTGTTCGAGGAGTCCAGGAAGGGCCAGTAAACCAAGGGAATGTGGCACCTCCGATAACCCTAGCCAGTTGATGCAGGATACAGGGAGACGGGAGAGCCAACGAGCAAAAAGTGGATGGGAGAAGCTGTAGCACGCGTGGACAAGGGAGAGCTGTCAGTTCAGGGGGACAGGAGCTCAGAAGGCAGATGTTGGACTTAAAGAAAATGGTAGATGAGATGCGGAACAAGACGACTAGGCCACATCTCCGAGGATTGCACCAGGCCGGTACGCCTTTCGCAAAAGGATTGTTGGGGGGGGAAGTAGCGCTCAACTTCAAGCAGCTGCCGTATGAGTACGATGGTACCACTGACCCTGAGGAGCATGTGCTACGTTTTAAGAATACCATCTTGTTGCATAACTTCTCGGAAGGAGTGAAGTGTAGGGTTTTCCTGACAACATTGGTGAGAGCTGCCCAACAGTGGTTTAGCGAACTAGAACCTGAGGTTATCCATTCATTCGAGGAATTCCTAGAAATGTTCATCACCCAGTTTGCTAGCGCTCGGAAGCCCCCCAAGTCTGATATGTCTTTGTTTCAAGTCAGGCAGCGACCAAACGAGAGCCTTCGGTCCTACGTCAGGAGATTCAATGTGGCGGCCTTAGAGGTACCCTCTGCGACTGCTTCTGTTAAGATTAACGCTCTGGTTCATGGTTTGTAGGTGGGCAATTTCTTTGCGTCGCTCTCCAAAAAGCCCCCAGAGACGTTTGAGGAACTCCTGAGCAGAGCAGATAAGTATATAAATTTGGAGGAGAGCAGGTTAGCAAAGATCCGAGAGGTAACGACCAGGGCGGTACCTAAGAAGGACATGCCAAGTCATAATCGAAACAAGGGAAATGTCCGGACCATTCACCCCCAGCTATCAGGAGGCCTATGCCGGGTGGCACGAAAAGATTTCTTCCCAGATATCAAAGGTATACTCCCTTACGAACAAGCTTGGAAGAGGACCTGCCCGTGGCGACCAGACATCCGAACATCAGGTACCCCCGAGCCAGCCCTCGAGGATATCCGAAACCCACAACAGGGCCCTTCTGTCGTTATCACAACGAATATGGGCACCACACAAACAACTGCACACACTTGAAGAACGAAGTGGAAAGGCTGATAAAGGCAGGGCACCTGAAGGAGTTCGTATATCGAGATCGAGGACCGGCTCCACCCCTGCAACCCAGGGAGAAGGAAGGTCCAGGGCAGGACAAGGGAAAGCAGCCTATGCTGGAACCTAATAGGCCTGGGCCCAGCCAACCAAGAGCCCACATCCTCATCATAGTTGGGGGCCGGGACGGTGGAGACTCACACAGGGCACGGAAGTCATATGCCCGGATGAAAGAAAGTGGAAAAGTCTTGGTGGGAGACAGCCTGATAGGTCAAATGGAGAGCACAGGGAACATACAGTTTGGGGCGCAGGATGAGGTCGACGTAGTGCGGCCCCACAACGACGCTCTCGTAATCACCACGGACGTAGCTGGATACAACGTGTCACGGGTATTCATAGATGGAGGCAGTTCAGCGGATATAATGTTCTTGGATTGCTTTAAGCAAATGAAGTTAGCAACGGAGCTGAAGCCGGTGACTACTTCTTTGTATGGATTCGGGGGAGCTGGTATCCAACCCTTAGGCCAAGTCACACTCCCAGTGGGACTGGGCGAGGACCCCAGACGAGTGGTACGAATGGTTAACTTCCTAGTGGTTGATGCAGTTTCTTCATACAACATCATATTAGGGCGCCCAGCTATTAATGGATTCAGAGCCGTACCTTCGACGTATCACCTGAAGATCAAATTCCCAGTAGGCGACCAGGTGGGAGAGGTCTCGTAAGATCAGATCAGCTCTCGCCGTTGTTACGCTAATGAGGTCAAAGTCGTGACGGGAGGAAAGGAAAAAGACGGAGTCGAAGTTAGGCAAGCCAAACGCACGAAACTGGGGGAAGAGGATGGCAGACCTACGAAGCTACAGCCCCAGCCCGACGAGGAGTTACTGTCAGTAGAGCTCTACCCAGGAAAGGAGGGTTTTGGTACCCAGATAGGGACGAAGATGGGTGAGGAGACAACGTCGCAGCTGGTTGAATGCCTCAGACGAAACGCTGATCTCTTCGCCTTCTCACCGACGGACATGACCGGAGTAGACCCTACGATAGCTATGCACCACCTGAACATATTGCCAGGAAGCCGCCCGGTGAAGCAGAGACTCCGACGATTTGGAGTTGAGACAGATCAGGACATCAAGGCCGAGGTTGAAAAACTGATCAAGGCGGGGCACATCAAGGAGGTACAGTTCCCCACCTGGCTGGCTAATGTGGTTATGGTCAAGAAAGGTAATGGCTCCTGGAGAATGTGTGTAGATTTCCGTGATCTTAACAAAGCCTGCCCCACAGATCACTACCCTCTACCGAGGATAGATCAGCTAGTGGACTCGACGTCCGAATGCGAGATGTTAAGCATGATGGATGCTTATAAGGGATACCACCAGATAAAGCTCAACCCGGACGATATAGACAAGGTTTGCTTTGTCACAGCGGGGGGCACATACGGTTACGTCAGGATGCCCTTTGGGCTTAAAAACGCAGGAGCTACTTACCAACGGATGGTTGATACCGTGTTTAAGAATCAGCTAGGGCGCAACATGGAGGTGTACGCGGATGACATGTTGGTCAAGTCGACATGGACCAAAGATCACATCGCCGACCTGGACGAAGCTTTCCGAACCATCCGGACGTGCGACATGAAGCTGACCCCGAGAAGTGCACCTTTGGAGTGCAGTCGGGAAAGTTCCTGGGGTATATGGTGACAAAAAAGGGAATAGAAGTCAATCCCAACAAAGTGAAAGCCATACTGGAGATGCAGCCACCCCGGAACGTCAAGGAGGTTCAGTGCTTAACCGGTAGGCTGGCAGCATTGAGCAGATTCATCGTGAAGTCCGCAGATAGGAGCCTACCCTTCTTCAAGATACTCCGGAAAGAATGTCGGTTTGAATGGACAGAGGAATGCCAGTCGGCATTCGAAAGGCTAAGGGATTACTTGCACAACATGCCGTTATTAATTAAACCATTGCCTGGAGATGAGCTAATCTTGTATTTTTCCACAGAGGAACATGCCGTGAGCTCGGTTTTCCTGAAGGAGGAAGGCGATACACAAAGATCGGTGTACTTTGTGAGTAAGACGATGAACGGGGCCGAAAGCAGATACTCTGAGATTGAGAAGGCAGCCTTGGCAGTAATGGTGTCTGTCTGGAGGTTACGCCCCTATTTCCTATCTCACAAAGTACGGTTGAACTGGGTGAATATGACGTTGAGTTCGAAAGGCGACCTGCCATTAAGGGACAGGCCCTGTCGGATTTCCTACTGGAATCTACCCGGGGAGAGGCATCACCGACCTGGGAGGCCTACGTCGATGGCTCGTCAACATCGACAGGAGCAGGAGCAGGAATCTTGATCATCACGCCGGAGGGAGATGAATTGCGGTTCGCAGTGACCTTTGACTTCCAGGCCTCCAACAATGAAGCTGAGTACGAGGCCCTGGTGAAAGGGATGGAGATCCTTAGTAATCTAGGAGCTACAGGGCTAATCATGTACTCGGACTCCCAATTAGTGGCTCAGCAGGTCCAGGGGAACTACGAAGCTAAGAACGAGAAGATGGTGAAGTATGCCGAACGAGTGGGGAGGCTGAAGACCTCCTTTGATAGTTTCGAAATACGACAGATTCCCCGAGAAGAGAATAATAGAGCAGATTCTCTGCCGAAGCTGGCTAGCGCTGCAGTCCCTGAGGGGACTAGGAAAGTCACTATGCTGACGGCTAGCAGGGAGGATCACACGGTGCAGGTAGGATGTATAGGGGAAGAGGAAGACTGGAGAGCTCCTATCCTGGAGGCCTTGCGTAACCCCGAACATAGGGATGCAGGAAAATTCCGAAAAAGTTCTGCCTTATTGGAGGGATATTATATAAGAGGGCTTTCGTTCACCCCTACGCTCGATGTTTATCCAAAAAAGAGGGAAAGTTGGTATTGGAGGAAGTACATGCGGGATGTGCCGGGGATCACGCCGGGTACAAGGCAGTCGCTCGGAGAGTGATCAGGGCAGGATATTACTGGCCCACCTTGTTGAGAGACGCCAAGGAACTGGTCAGACGATGCGAGAGCTGCCAAAAGCACGGTCCCAAAATCCACGTGCCAGCGGAGGAGCTGGGAGTGATGCATTCCCCATGCCCGTTTGATAAGTGGGGGATAGATATCGTGGGACCGATGCCTATCGCCAAAGCCCAGAAGAAGTTCATTATAGTAGCTGTCGATTATTTCAGCAAATGGGTTGAGGCTAAGGCAGTATCAAAAATCGACGAAACTAACGTGATAGACTTCTTGTGGCATCACATCTGTTGCAGGTTTGGAGCTCCCCGGATTCTTGTTTCCGACAATGGCACGTAATTTTGCGGAGCCAAAGTCCGAGAGTTCTGCACAGGAATGAAGATACAACAGAGATTCATCTCCGTGGGACACCCCCAAGCCAATGGGCAGGTGGAGGTCACCAGCCGTACTATCCTTCGTGGGATAAAGGCCAGGCTGGAACAAGAGGTGACAGATGGTTGGAGTCCCTGGACCCCGTGCTATGGGCATACCGCGTCACTCGGCGAGAAGCCACGGAGGAAACACCTTTCCAGTTAGTATATGGATCGGCCGCTCTGATACCTGTTGAGATAGGAATGGAGACGCACAGAGTCATCCACTATGAAGAAGAGCAGAACGCTCGGCTCCGAAGAGAGTATCTGGATCTGATAGGGGAAATCAGAGAGCTGGCCTTGATAAGGATGGAAAGGTACAAAAGTCGAGTAAAAGCAGCTTATGATCGAAAGGTGAGGCCTCGACGATTGCAGGTGGGGGATTTGGTCTTAAGAAGGACAGATGTGCTCAAACCACTGAGGAAAATCGACTCGACGTGGGAGGGTCCCTACAAGGTGACCCGCGTTTTGGGAGGCGGTGCATATGAGTTAGAGGACGAGGATGGGCGTGGAGTGCCATGACCCTGGAATATTTCGAAGCTTAAGAAATATTATGCTTAGTGAGGTTTGAAAGGATGTACATAAATAAAACAAGGAGGTGTACTCTTTTTCCTTCGCCAAGGTTTTATCCCAAGGGGGTTTTACTTGGCAAGGTTTTAACGAGGCACCATCCTCTGAATGAAACTACTTTACGGAAATCTGTGTTCCAATGGTACCCTTCCCACCAAATGGCCCAGATGTGGCCGCGCAGATGCGCACCTATCTAGCCCAGATGTGGCTGGCCCAGACGTGGCCGCGCAGATGCGCACCTATCTACCCCAGATGTGGCTGGCCCAGACGTGGCCGCGCAGATGCGCACCTATCTAGCCCAGATGTGGCTGGCCCAGACGTGGCCGCGCAGATGCGCACCTATTTAGCCCAGATGTGGCTGGCCCAGATGTGGCCGCGCAGATGCGCACCTATCTAGCCCAGATGTGGCTGGCCCAGACGTGGCTGCGCAGATGCGCACTTATTTAGCCCAGATGTGGCTGGCCCAGATGTTGCCGCGCAGATGGGCACTTATTTATCCCGGATGTGGCTGGCCCAGATGTGGCCGCGCAGATGCGCACCTATCTAGCCCAGATGTGGCTGGCCCAGACGTGGCCGCGCAGATGCGCACTTATTTAGCCCAGATGGGGCTAGCCCAGATGTGGCCGCGCAGATGCGCACCTATTTAGCCCAGATATGGCTGGCCCCGACACGGCCGTGCCGACGCACACTTACCTAGCCGAGACGCGGCTGGCCCAGACGTGGCCGCGCAAATGCGCACTTATAAGCCCAGATGCGGCTATGTAGGTAGTTCTCGTGTTGAGGTATCCCGCCTCCAGGACACCTTAGACAATCGCTCGGTAGGCCCGGACGTGGTCGCTACAGATGAACCTCGCTGGTCCCTAGGCCAGCCAACGATGACCTCGCAGAAAGGAACAGGTCTGCCGATACGCAACAGGCCAGACGGAAGAATGAAAACGAGTAACAAGCTCAAGGCATTGTGGAGATTCCCCAGGTACGTCTTTCTGTCAGTTAAATAATTTCTTGAAGAGAGACTCCGATCTGAGCACAGCCAGATGGCACAACGACGGGAGAAGGTGACGCCGGTAAGGTCAAAAGGAAGTGTTCTTGGTATACTTCGAATATACTGACGAACCTCAGCACTATTCGAAGTAGGGGGAGTGGAGAGTGGTAGTAGTGTAGGCCCAACCGCCGACAGCGATAGGGGCCCAAAACATTTAAAGTTTGTACGTGATTAAGTCAGAAGGCAGACAGCGAAAGGGAAAACATGCTACGACATCATAGAAGCCCTCCAGAAAAACAACATGCGGGCTCGGAAAAAAGAAACAGCAACAGATGTCCAAAACAGGAAAATAACAAAAGGAGTTCGCAAAAGTAAAAACAGCATTAATTGTTCAGAAACAGAAAATGGACTAGCAGGCTAAGATGGTGGAGCGCTGGAACCGGCCGCAGAATCGGGGACCTCTGAAGTAGCAGATAGCTTCTGCTGCTCTAACTCGGAGAGTTGAACCAGGAGGACCTCAGGCGAGACTTACAATAGAGTAGGAGAGCAGTGAGGCACCCTAACAGACCAGAAGTCCAAATTTGGGGCTGCCTCTGGATCCCCCTTAAATGTCGGAGGGGCGCTCATAGCTTCCATCGCTGCATCCAAGGTAGAGGTGGGCTCACGTCCAGCAGCGAAACCTCCTAAGAAGTAATGCTGCATAAAGGGTGCAAAGTCCACCAGAGAAAGGGTGTCGCGCAGATAGCCCTCGTGCCAACTCTGGCTCAGCTGGGCCAGGAACTTCATACCCAGGGGGAGCCCATGAGATGCTTCTGACAAAGCTGGACACCTTCCAGCTTCCCCGTTGAATGACTATCCTCGACCTTCGCGGCGAAAGCTTGCTCCAACTCAACCTTCAGGGTTCTCTCCCTCTCAGCCAACAGTTCCTTAGCCCTTAGTTCAATCTGGGCTTGCTGATCATCTATAAGCTGGTGTAAGCGAGTCGTGAGCTCAGTCTCCTTAGCAGCAAGTGCAGCTGCGGTCTCCACCTCTAGTTGACGTGACTTCTCCAGAGCTAAGTCCCTCACACGAGCCTCGCGCTCGCTCTTCTCCTTCTCAAGCTCTCTAATTGTGCGACCTTTAAGTCCCGCTCCTTAATCTTTTCAAGTATGTGGTTCTCAGGGGAGGCAGGATCACCAGACGCCAAACCCCGACGGGAAGTAGCGGATAAGAGAGTGGGCAACAGAAAGGACAGCTGACAATACCAAGCACGAGTCAACAACGGAAACCAGCACAAAGAAGTTAAGGGCGAAAATTACCTTAGCCCAATGATGGGCAGCGAGCTCGACAGCAGAGGCGTCGGACTGATGACGAAGCGCTTTTTGTTGTTCAAGTGGCACAATGGCCTGGATGAACTTCACCTTATCCTCAGGACTCAAAGAGTCGTAACTGTCCGGCATGTCCAGCACCACCTTCCCATCAACCTGCTGATTGATACCCCATTCAGAACTTTGATGGACAAAAGGAGTGAACTCTGAGGCGTCAGGTGAAGGAGGGGCTATCTCCACACGCGACCTTTTCCCTTTGGCCACAACAGTCTTCTTCTTTTTCTTCCGAGAAGGCGCAGGCGAGGCATCCTTTCTAACAACATCACCCTCAGAGTCCGATATCACCACATCTGCATCTCGCGTGTTTGCTCCAGGAGAAGTGGTGCGAGGAGACGAGGACCTGATGGGAGATTTCCTACCCATCTCCGAGGCTGATCGGTCAGGTTCACCATGACCTGATGAGGGAGGAGGTTCGATGGGAGCGTCAGAGTCCTCTTGCTTGACAGGTAGAGCCCGGAATGCATCCCTCCAAGAAAATGACATACCTGCAAAAGATACATCAAGTCAGGAGGCAGACTGGAGAAAGAGGCCTGTTTACCCTCAGGATCGAAAGGTAGAGGCCGCGAAGAGAGGCTGAAGTGATGAAGTAGGCCGGGTAGGTCACCAACTCAACCATATCGAACTTCTTTTCAGAAGCCCGGAAATTCAGAAGGCGGAGAGCTGCTTCATTCTCTTCAGAGCATTCCGGTTGGACCCCAGGAAGTCGTTGAGGCACCTGATGGACCCAGTGGCGATGGGGAAAATCCCAATCACACCTTGTAGGGGCTACGAAGAAATAGAAGGTGTGCCGCTCCTTGTCTTTGTGGGAGCCCCTGCTGAGGAAATGTACGAGACCGCGCGGATTCACGCACAGATAGAAAAAGGGGGGGTAAACTTGAGTTGAAAGTGGGAAAGAACAAGCTCCACAGAAGGCCTCCCACCAGCAGCGGTGACCAAGACATAGAAAGCTACCAACTGACGAATAGAGGAAGGACTGAACTGATTCAAAGGCACGCGATAAACCTGCGACACTGCCGCTAGAAAAGGGTGAACTGGAAAGCGTAGACCAGCCCTAACTTGGCTTTCCCAAAAAGCAAGGGACGGAGAAGGTGGAAAGTTGGCACGCTGACTGGGATTGGGGACGAAGAGGTGAAAATCAGAGCTGTGGAAGCCCTCTGGTACCAGCTTATCTAAACGCCGATAGGTCGACTTGGATGCACCGAACATCTTCCAGTCGTCCACCCCAGCGCTATCTCCGACAGCGCCTCGCGAACGAGTTCGGCGAGAGGTGGACGAGTCAGGGGCTGGTGGTGCTGGCGGCGGAGCGGCAGAGGAGGTATCGGCGGGAGTGTGAGAGGAAGAAGGATGGGGAAAATCGGATGCTGCCGCGTCTGACGATGGGGCTTTTCGCTTCGACCCCCTTTGGGCGGCAGCACCCGGTACGGCGGAGGACGCGGAGACGCCCGGCGACGCCGAACGAGTATCCTCGGAGATGACGTTATCGGACATATCTTCGACGCGCAAAGGAGGAAACGGGGAAAACTAAGGACGAATCGTCGGAGATACGGTAAATAAGGACAGGAGAGATCGAAATGATACCTGGGAAAGTCGCGGACGGAAAAGAAATCGGGACACCGGCGATTCTGAGCACTGTGTGATTTGGGGCGAGACGATGGCGATACCCTAAAGTGACGATTGAAATTTCACTGTTTTTGGCTAAGTATGGGAAGCGATTTCAAAAGGGGAAAAAATGAAGGAAACCGCCTCGAGAATTCAAAAAGTAGAAGTGACGGGCGGGGACACGTGTCACCCTACGGACGCTGCCCTTCTTCAAATAGCACAGGACCTGTCCAATCGACATAAATACAGTGCAGGCCGGCTAAGGAGTCCAGAATCACTAAAAAGGAGGAATGCTCTCTCAAGTGTACTCCGAACTGTAATACTTGGCATATTACACTTCAGAGTAGGGGGACTGGATGATAGGTGTAACCTTTTGCCTAGCATTCCTCCTAACCGTACTACCTGAAGATAGTGATTTAGCAGACATATTGACAGGTGAGGCGAACCCCTGGGTATCTGTGACTATGTACGGAAAGGGTAGATGGGTGCTGACGGGGAAATAGTTTAGGCGAGAAATATTGGATCGGGCCGACCAGGGGACACGTGGGCCATTGTGAATGGTCGACATGGTGAGTAAGAAGGAGGCGCGCCAGTCCGACATCCGTACGCCTGCAGGTGCTGTGTCTCCTATGAGGTACCAAACGTCACCATCACGTGGTCCCGCAGGACTGCCAGCTGGGACGAAAAGGAGAAGCGGACGTATGTGAATAAAGAAGGATCAGAGAGAGAGAGAGACAACGGATTCATTACAAGACACTTAGAGAAATACTGTATTCATCTTCTTCATTCTTTCTAACGCCATTAACACATTGTAATGAGTGGAGCGAGCTTGAGGGTGTATTTCCGACTGTGACTAGTGGATACTATTTCCGGCGGCCCGTGGACGTAGGACACCTGTCCGAACCACGTACATCTGCGTCTCTGTCACTTCTTCCTTTTTCAGCACCAAATATAGATCCTAAAACACACTAAAAACGCAAGTCCTAGCCCGTTTCACCCTTCACCACTCTTCCCGGACAAAATACTGTTGATCGGGGCCGTACCCGCATCAATATATATTACATACACCTTTTTCCTCAGTTTATTGCCGATACTTCAAAATCCAGCGAAGTCGCTGAAGATGGTTGTCCCCCAACGTCTCTAAATAAAAATTGGAAATAGGTAACTATTACTTAAGTGCAGGAGAGAGAGAGAGAGAGAGAGAGAGACATATATATATAATATAGATTTGTTATGGTGTCCACCTAAAGTGAGCACCATACGCAAATCTCTCAAATTTGGCGTCTTTTTTAATTTCTAAAGTCGCCATCAACCCTGTCGACCCTCTCATATATGTTCTCACCTAAATCACGCTCTTCAACACGTGATTCTCCAACAATATATCTAAGAGGGCCGACGGAGTTGATGGCGGCACTAGAAATTGGAAAAAAACACCAAATTTAAGAGGGTTTGCGTGTGGTGCTCACGGTGGTTGCTCACGGTAGGTGAGCACCATAGCAAATATGTGTGTGTTTGTGTGTGCATGTCTCTCTCTTGCACTTAATTGATAGTTGACAGTTTATTTTTTTTTTCCAATTTTATTTGAGACTTTGCGGGAAGACCATCTCCGGCGACTTCGCTGGATTTTAAAGTCTCGGCATCGACCTGACGAAAAGGTGTGGACAAGTTTCCGTCAGAAGAGTCGAAGCACACCCACCTCACTGACGAGCGACGATGAAGTACATAATAAAAGTCATGAGTCTAAAATAAAAGTGAGCTTCTTTTAGCATATTCCACCTTTTTTTCACGCATGTTAACTCTACATCATTTTCATTAGCAGATGCTTAACGAATGCTTCACGCTTATCTGCGTCCAACCTTTGGAGAATTCGCTTGTGACAAGGTTCTTTACTGCCTGCACCGTGTGAAGATGAAATGTGATGCACCGTGTGAATTCGCTTGTGACAAGGTTCTTCGGCGCGTCTTCGATGGATTCATTTGTCAAAGATACAATGTATGTAGCGTGAAAATTTATTTACACATTATTCATTGTTGAACGTATGTTGAATTATCTTTGTTAATGTCGAACATACCAAAAAGATTTTGTCTTTCATGCCCAAAATAAGTGATGCACTTAGCAACAATAGAAGATATGAAGATCATATCGGAGATTGTCTTACATGCCCAAAATAGGATATCGCACTTACCAAAGATGGAAGATATGGAGATCAAAGGTAAATAAAGAGAGAAGATTCGAACTAGATATTTACTATATTTAGGGAGATCCAACATCTCTGTCTGGTTATAAACTTAGTTAGGTTGCATCCATATCGTATAGGGACAACTTCAAAGTGGTATCAGAGCCTCCGCTTGACGTAACCAAGCGTTTTTTAGACGGATCCAACTACACCTATTGGAAGGTCCGCGTATGCCAATGCATGAAGTCAATAGATACACGTGCATGGGACGCTATGCTCAATGGATGTACGCCACCAAGAACTCCACCAGATGTTGATGGCGAACTCGTGGACAAATCAGTCAGCGTATGGACGAATCTCAAGAAAGCCAGAATGCTAAAGATGTTGGGGTGGGCACGATTAATTGATGTCGGCCTCCGAACAGCGCAACATGGCGATAGCGGAAGCGTGTTTTGAGCCGAGCGGCTTAGGGTGGCGAATTTTTTATTTTTAATATCTAAATTCGACCTAAGGCCCTTCGGCTTCTCCGAGGGTCTGAGATACTGCCCTAAGCCTTAGGAGACCACGTTTAATTTGAATTATCAAAATTCAAATTTATTTCAATCATAATTTAATTCCAAATTAATCGAACAAAGCGGCAACCAATCGTTTTTCGATTATTTGGTAACAGAAATGATTTCCAATCGATACCAAATTTACCAGAATAATTCTACACTTCTTGAAAGTTGCAACGAGGGGGTCTTTCGAATTATTCCGATGTTGTTTGTCATTTTTCATAAAATCAATTCAGTGGTTCGAAACTAGCAAATCGAGTAAAGCGACAGCTTGTCGTCTTTCGACTATTTGATGACCGAAATGATTTCCGATCGATACCAAATTTTCCAGAATAAATACTTCACGATGTTCACAATGAGGGGTCTTTCGAATTGTTCCGATACCGTTTGGTATTTTCGTAAATCAAATCCGTAAGGTTCGAGGTATACCTTCGGTTATCGTGACTTCTTCGGTCGTCACCTCGGATTTGCTACACCTCGTCTGGATCCCGGGGCCTCCGGGCTAGATCGTCATGCCGGTATGATCTTGAGCGAACCTCCGAGACCATTCCCAATGGCTAGACACAGCTCGGTTCGGGCGTCGGGACTCCTCAAACGAACTCTTCGGTTTTACGTGGCTTGAGAAGTTCTGCAACTTCTACTTCTTTCTCTAGTATTATTTTTTTAACTATCAACCAAGTTCTTCTTCAAGAAATGTACCAAGTCTCACAAAAAAACTCTCATCCCACGTTCGCTCTTTTAGGCATATTTATTATATATATATATATATATATAAGTTTTAACACCTGTCATTTTAATAATAAAATACATATACATGGTGAGTCATCTAATAACTCAGACCCCCAGCATGGCTTATGGAATTTTGTAGAGATTTTCCTAAGTTTTTTTATTTTTTATTTTATTTTGTTTTTAAATATTTCAATTGGACCCTTGAGGTTTCTAAATTATCAATGTAGTCCCTCAATTTTAAATAATAAAATAATTAAATCCAATCTAATTATTTAATTAAAATTTAGCCTCACTTAGTTAATTAATTAAGCACTTAAGACAATCTTAAGTCCTAATTATTTCCGTGACCATCACTGGAATTTAACTAAGTCGTCGACAACTCGTATCAACAATGGCACTACCTCAACGAGTTAGGTTCCAGAGAAAAGCCTGCAGTTTTCGTTCAAGATCATTACCATTTTTAGGCGCGACTCTATAGGTCTGTCTCAACTGGCATGGGAGGAATCGAGTCCCGATATTCGCCTAGCCAATCCCGCAGTACCAGACAGATCCCAGTTGAAAACGATTTTTGATCTAATCGAAATTCGGGCGAACCGGCTATAGTATATACCTTTAATACTTCTTACGCCTTTCACTTGTGTCCCGGTTAGGTGAGAGCCATGCAAATGTCAAACTCACTAACCTAACACTATGTTAGAATCGAGACCGAACCGATTATTTGAACTCCGCTCTGTATCTAATATGAGCAAGTTTTCCAAGCTTCGGCCGAAGACTTTGTAATCATCGTTCTCTGATTACCTCATAGGATGTTAACCTATACGAATATAGGTAGTGAATCCGGATAGCAGTCAAAGCTCGGCAATCACTTCCGTAAATTCGGTTGCGTTTCGTCGCTGGCCCGTGTCCCATATATGAACACTTGCGGACCTAGCCAACTAGCGACAAACCGAAATCGCGAAAGCTAATCCGTTAGTGACCCTATCGGTCTGAGGCTGCTATAGTCATTTGTTCAATCATTGACAACATCCTAGCCATGTGATTGAGACGAATACGAGCCGAATGTCCGAATATGCGATCTCTCCAATCACCAATATCTCCATCACGACCCAAAACCTCTCAGGTAATCGGTGAAACTACCGATACTATGTGGTCGCCAATGGATAAGTCATATTCGGATATCTAGTCACCCACCTAGAATCTTTAGACTTACAGACTTTTTCTTTAATGTGGAGATTAAGGACCATCCGGTATCTCCTCTCTCGTCCCTACGAGAATCAGACGTCCAACTCAAACATATGGGTGTTATTTATTTATCGCACTGTCGGACGCCAGACTTTATCGATAAATAAATAATAATGCCTTTATTACAATGAAAATAATATTCATTACTTTTTTTGACAGTATATACATAAAACTGTCTAGCAACCTGTACATCATCGTGTGCCCTATATTCCTAGTCCTCGTATCGCATTCCAAGGGCACACTCCCTAACAGCCTCCCACTTGTACTCGAATGCCATGCTCTGCACCTAATGCCAGTCGCAATGGTATCGTAGCCCCATCTTGTCTAGATGTTGTTCCATAACTTCTTGAGACAAGAGCTTCGTGAGCGGGTCCGCCACGTTTTCTGCGGTGGTGATTTTCTGCACGGCGACCATCCCGTTTTCAACGAATTCATGTAGTAAGTGATATCTTATCTCGATATGTTTGGACTTGCTATGAGATCGTGGTTCCTTTGCTTGCGCGACTGCACTGCTTTTATTGCACCAAAGTGTAAGCGTTCTGTACGCAATTGGTACCACAGTAAGTTCCTCCAAGAACTTTTTCATCCAAACTGCTCCTGAGGCTGTTGTGTATTCTGCCTCACAAGTGGAATCAGCAGTCGCGCTTTGCTTGGAGCTTCTCCAAGACACTGCCCCACCGTTGAGCACAAATACAAAACCTGAAGTAGATTTTTGGTCATCCACGTCCGATTGGAAGGCCGAATCAGTGTAACCAACTACTTCTAGTCCCGCTCCTCCATAAACCAGCTTTAAATCTTCAGTCCGTCTAAGGTATTTAAAGATCTTCTTAACAGCTATCCAATGTTCTTCCCCTGGGTTTGCCTGAAAGCGACTGACTACGCTCACAGCGTAAGCAATGTCCGAGTGTGTACATAACATCGCGTACATCAGACTATCCATTGCAGACGCATAGGATATTCCACTCATCTGTCGTCTAACTTCCTCACTTTGAGGTGACATTGATTTCGACAAATGGATCCCATATCGCATAGGTAAGAACCCTCTCTTAGAGTCATCCATTCTGAATTTCTTCAGAATTTTCTCTAAATAAAGGGTCTGAGATAAGCCGATCGTATGATTTGCTCGATCCCTGAATAAGCGAATACCGAGTTACATCGCTTTTCCCAGGTCTTTCATGGAAAATTCGGTTGAAAGCCATGCTTTCACCGACGAGAGCATTCTAATGTCGTTTCTCATCAATAGGATATCATCCATGTACAATACAAGGAACGACACCATACTCCCACTGCTCTTTCTGTAGACACATTGGCTTATCTATGTTTTTCACGAATCCAAAGTTCTGAACTGCTTCATCGAAACGTAGGTTCTAGCTACGAGATGCCTATTTCAGTCCGTAAATTGACCGATTCAGTTTGCACACTTTGTGAGCATCTGCATGCGACTCAAAACCTTTTGGTTGCTCCATATAGATCTCCTTCTTGAGAAATCCATTAAGGAATGTCGTTTTGACGTCCATCTGCCAAATCTCATATCATAGTGCGCAGCTATCGCGAGCATTATCCGGATAGGCTTGATCATGGTTACAGGCGAGAATTTTCCTCATAGTCAACTCCCTCTTTTTGGTTATAGCCCATAGCAACCAACATGGCCTTGTACGTCTCAACTTGCCCGTCAGATCCAATCTTTCTCTTGTAAATCCATTTACAACCGATTGGTCTAAAACCACTCGGTAGGTTTGTAAGTGTCCAGACTTTGTTAGAGTACATTGAGTCCATCTCAGCCCGCATAGCCATCCATCTCGTTGAGTCTATATCGGATATAACTTGATCGAAAGTAGCGGAATCTTCTCTTAGAAGTCCTCTAGTCGCAGCATAATCATGTTCTACCATTCTCCCTCAAGAACTGGTCAAACTGGACAATCATGTACTCGCCGCCTCGATCTGATCGAATGGCTTTAATGAGTTTCGATGTTTGGTTTTCTACCAACGCCTTATACTCCTTGAACCTTTCAAGTGCATCGCTTTATACCTCATCAGATATACTAGTCCTTAACGACTGTGATCATCCGTATAGGAAATAAAATAGTGGAAGTCACCCCGAGCTTTCACATTGAATGGCCCGCAAACGTCCGTGTGAATTAAACTGAGAATTTCCGTGACTCTATTAAAAGTCCCGATGAAGGGTGATTGGGTCCTCTTACCTCGGAGGCACAACTCACAAGTCGGATAGGGATCTGATCCCAAAGGTGTCAATATCCCATTTTTCTCCAACTCGTGGATCCTGCGATCTCCAGCATGACCTAATCGAAAATGCCACAAGTATCTCGCATTTATTCTCGACTTCCGTTTATTTGTTATAGTCTTCACAAATACATCGTTCTGGCATCTACGTATTTAAATAGTACAAACCATTAAATAGTGTTGTGTTGCCAATATTTTTATTTCGATACATAATGTCGCATGTATTATTATTAAAACTAAATACATAACCATTCCTGCTCAAAACAAGAGTGGATACGATGTTCTTAAATCCCCTTGGGAGTAAGACAATCGTACAAACGCAGCACATGCCCAGAAGATAAATCAAGAGATCTTGATCCGACGTGGCTTGCCGAGATACTATCCACTTCCCACTCTGACCTTGATCTCACGTTCCGCAAGCGCTCTACTTGGTCCTAGAGCCTGCGTGTACATACAAATGTGAGTACGAGCCCCTGAATCTAAGATCCAGGAAGTAGAGTATACAGATGTAGAACAAACTGTTTCTAAAACATTAAGTTCCATACCTGACGCAGCATGCTCACCCTTGAGCTTTGAACAGTCCCGCTTCCAGTGGCCTAGCGCACCGCAATGCAGACACCTATCCGTCGGCTTTACATCGGTTTGTTTTGATTTACCAGAAGATATTTTTCTTCTTGGAAACCTTTCCCATCGGCTTGAGCTTGTCGCCCTTCTTCTTTTTACCTTTCTAGGGCTTCGAAGAGGTAGCAACAAGTGCAGTCTGCTTTGCCCTTTTCATCTGATCTTGCACTGTAGCTAACTGATTCATCCGATCAGGAAGCAACAGTGTCATGCCATTCAGATGGTAGTTCACATGAACGCATTAAAGGATAGAGGGAGAGACTGCAAGATTAGATCATTTTGTAATTCCCGATCAAATCGGAAATGAGAGTCTCCAACCTCTCGATCATGGTGTTCATGTTCATAACATGCTCGCCAACGTTCTCACCCTCAGATATCCTCGATCGAAAGAGCTGCGAAGAAGTCGCATAGCGAGCTGTCCTAGACGTCTCACAGTAAAGATCTTTCAAATGTTGAACCATCACTCGAGGATCACCATACTTTCATGGCTACGCTACAGTGCGTTACTCATCGATCCGACGACATGAGCCTTTATGAGCTTCTCGTCGCGCAGTCACTTGTCATAAGCGGCCGGAGCCTGCTCGGATGCCCGCGCCCCATGGGCCGGCAGCATTTCGGAGTCAAGGATAAAAACTAGGTTCTCAATCTCGAGGAAAATCCTCAAGTTGTGAAGCCAGTCTGAATAGTTTGGCACAGTCAACCTATTCTCCTTGAGCAGTACGTTTAAAGCGCTAGGCATAATTCACAAAGAGAAAATGTTGCAGAAAATAAAAGGCATATTAAGTCGATTGTATAGGTTATCGAACACGAACAAGGACTTTTTATTCCGTTTGACTCCCACTATCTTTTCATAAATTCATCCCTTCGAATGTTTTGGAAGTTTCGTTGATAACTTCGATAGTGGAGTTGATGTCCCCGTGGACGGATACAAACCTCAACCTCTGTCGTTTTATGAGTTTGCAGCGGTCAACGAAGTCGTGCTCCGCACGAATCCGATCTTGTCGAATGTCTCAATTATCTCTGTCTTAGTCAGGGACCCCCTGCGGCAATTTGGGAACAAGGCAGTTTGACTGTCTAAGTGTGACCTATCAACTTTGCTCAAAACCGCACCCTTGAATCGTACGTTCTAACGCACATTGTGGTCTTGGTGCGAGCGGGACAAATGAACCCGAGCAAGCCGAAACAAAAGCAAATGCAAGGCGCCGGCATACTCGAAACCAAACCTTGCATTTAGGTTTTGTAGCAACTAAACACGAGCTCGATAGAAGACATGACATCCAATCCCTTTACTCGCTTAGTATTCCTTCGGGAGATATTTGTAACTCATAGCATATTAAAATTAAGCACGAGCACGTAAATGCGTTAAATAAATTCCTAACCCTAGGAAAGCAATTTAAATGGTCAAATATGCGGGCTATTTCTGGTCCTATTACATCGGTCGTAAAACGATCGGGTCTTCGAACTTCAAACGTCGAGTCATTGACACAATGGTCGTCGAACCCTCCAACCTCACCTTGCGTCGAATGGCCATCATTTATCTAACTTATCTAATAAAGCGATAAAATACAACACGGGGAAATTTATTTCCCAAACAACCAGTAATCCATGTACATACCGGGGGCGGCAAACGACCCTTAAACAAACAACCCGTTTTAGATACTAAGCCCGCATAAATGTCCCACATAAACATGCATCACAATTGCTGGGCTCCTCTTGACTGAGAAAGTAGGAATATAGGCTTTCATTTATCGTTGCTGCTCGAGTTGTTACACCAGTGGAAGGGTCCCTAATTATTTGTGAGTTTGGGTGTGCTCGGGTCCACTTTCGTGTACCAGGTTGTGATGATCCAGCTGCATTTGTATCGTGTATTGCTTCTTCACTCTGATCAGCCTGATGTTCCGATTCTTCTCCAGGTTGAGGTATTACTGACTCTCCTGAAGAGATTTCTATTGTTGAATCCGAGGGCTGAGGAGTTTCAGCGGCTGAGCTGGAGATGATCTCAGTATCAGTTGGGGGTTCACTGTCGTCATCAATGTGAAGATTTTCCATCGTAGGAGGGGATTGTCATTGCTAGTCTCTGCAGGATCATTATTTCCTGGCGCTACATATGTTGTTGGAGCAGTGGGTGGCGACAGCCGAGAGAAGAGATCCTCGAATAAGAGATCGAGTTCCATGTCGCTCAAGGTATTAGATTTTGAAGGTTCGCCCACGGAGGAGGTGCTTGGTTGAGCTTTTGTCAATTCTCGTAGAAGTCCGGGTTCTGGACTGATTTGTGCAGAAGCTACTCGGTCTACTTCATCCTTACATTAATGCTTTCCATAATAGATCTTTTCTCGTTGAGGTATACTCGATAAGCTTTTGATGTTGCTGAGTATCCCACCAGTATCCCTTCAAATGCTTTTGGGTCGAGTTTGCCTCTATCTTCACGATCGTTTGCTACATAGCACTTGCATCCAAAGACTCTCAGGAAAGAGACGTCCGGCACTCTACAATTTATCAACTCGTAGGGGGTCCTATTGAATCTCTTGTGGAGAGAGCCACGATTTTGAGTGAAGCATGCTGTGTTCAATGCTTCGGCCCACAAGAAGTAAGCTAGTCCGGAGTTAATAAGGAGTGTACGAGTTGCTTCAACTAAGGGTCTATTCTTGCACTCAACCACACCATTTTGTTGAGGTGTTCTTGCCGCTGCGAACTGTTGGGTGATTCCAAGTGATGCATAGAAGTCACTGAGTTTTTGGTTCTTGAATTTTGTCCCATTGTCAGTTCTGATGATTTGTACACTTACTTGGTAGAGGTTTTGTGCGGTTTAGATAAACTCAATTATTAGACCTGGAGTTTCGTCCTTGGTTCTGAGAACTTATGTCCATGTGTAACGCGAGAAATCATCTACAATAACCAAAACAAATCTTCGCCCATTGATGGTCTGAGTGCGCATAGGTCCATATGAATGAGTTCGAGAGGTTTCGAGGTTGAGGCAATGTTTTTGGTCCGATGTGATGCTTTCCTTATCTTTCCCATTTCACATGCCGAACAGAGATGCTCTTTGTGATATCTGAAAGAGGGAAGTCCTTTGACCAAGTTTTCTGATCGCAATTTGTTAAGGTCTTTGAATTTGAGATGAGAAAGTCGCTGTAGAATACCATTTCTAATTGTGCTTGATTTTATTAGTTGTCCTTGTAATTTGGGGCATTTTGTATAGTAGTCCTTAGATTAGGACTAGTTTGATATTTATACCAAGCTTGTTCGGTATAAATACATGTAAAGCAATTGAGCTGAATAGAGAAAGTTTGAAAATTGATCCGAAAGGCTTGCAATTCAATTTCTAGAGAGAGAAACAGCAGTAACTTTCTCACTCTACTCGAATTCTCTCTATCGTTCTTCAAATGAATTTTTCGATCGAAACTTATTGATTATCATTATCATCGAATTACTTTGAATTCTTGCCTAGAATCTTAGAGATGTTAATCTTAGGACCTAACAACTGGTATCAGAGCAGATTCGTTCTGTTTTGAATAAAAAATTGTTAGATTTGGATCGAAAATCATTTTCTGGTTACTGTTCATCGAAGAACAGTTTGGTGCAAAAACAATTTCGATCCAATAGCATAATTATGTGCTTAATTGACTTGAATTTGATGTTTTTGTGCTCGGTTAAGTGCTAAATATTGATTTCGATCAAATTTGTAGCTGTTTGAACTTCGGATTTAGGATTGAATCGATTCTGCGAGTTACTGTTTGCGAAGAACATGAAGAACACGTTCTGATTTTGCTCAAATTCAACATATTTTGCTTCATAACGTGTTTAATTGATTGTTCGTGCGTAGTCAGTAATTGATTGCGAGCAATTACCTGTAATTTCACTGTCTAATTCCTTGTTTTTGCTTGAATCCGTGTTAATCGTATTATGTGAATTTTTATGGATCGTTCCACTTTTTCTCGCTAGGTTTATGATCGGATTAGTTTCTCGATCGAAAAAACTTGGCGCGAGAATTTTTCTCGGTCAGTATACGAAGTCAGCGCTAGAATCGTCATCACTAGAAACGATTTTAGTTAGAAATATTTCTCGAGCTTTATTCAGCGAAAAACTTTTTCGAGAGAGACTAATTTTGAATTTGCATGCGTAAAAACTTTCTCTTGAAAAACTTTTTCGGTCAAACCTTTAACGTTTGACCAGGCGAAAATCATTTACACGCGAGAAACTTTTCTAGTCAACAGATTTATTTTGACTTGTCGAGAAACTTACTAACGTACTGTTTCTTTACGATCGAAATAAATTCACGATCAGGAAATTTTTCTCGACCGAACGATTTTGAGCAATTTATTTCACTCGTAAAATATTTCGCTGACAAACTTTCTCGCACGAGAACAGTAAATAGTATATTCTATTTCGACGTAATTATTTTCAGTCAAACTTTAAAGATTGAATCGAAAATAATTCTCGAACTTATTTTCCGAATCAAACGCTACTAACAAACTTTGTCACTTGTGAAGCACATTACATCATCTTCAAACCATCAAAACACTTAACGAAGATCCTTCAACAACTCGACAACAAATACAAAATGGATGCTTACTCGCTCGGAAATGACAACGGTCCGCCGATTTTGCAAAGAGGCGAATATATTGTGTGGAGAAGCCGCTTCCCAAATTTCATCGCTCTAAAAGATCTAGCTGAAAACCTACTGCAGTCTCCTGAAGAGGGACCGGCACAATTCTGGGTCCATGTACCCGGTGAAGAAATAGCTACTCCTCTAATTCCACCTTCTAGGCGACTAAAGGAGCCTAGGGAATACTCTCTAGAGGAAAGGGCTCGAGCTAAGGCTGATCTAGTAGCCATGAATACCCTCATGCAGGGCATCCCCAATGACATATACAGACAAATTGATAGCCTTTCATCGGCTAAAGGAATGTGGGATGAACTGCATAGGATGATGCAGAGGACGGAAGTTGGCAGAAAGGCCAAAAAGGCGAACATTCTCACAACTTACGACTCCTTCAAAGCAAAGCCGGAGGAGAGTCTATACGAGATTTACCAAAGATACCTCACTCTTCTCAACGAAATGATGAAGATAGAAATCACAAAGACTAATATGGAGACAAACATCAGATTTCTATCCTCTCTGCCCACGGAATAGAAGAAAATATCCACTCAGATTCGACAAAATAAAGATCTAGAGGAGTTGGATGTCCATGCCGTGTTTAACAATCTCGCCCAGCATGAGGATGATATCAGCGAGATTCTCAAAGAGCAGAAAGGCAAACAGACCGAAGACACTGTTGCCTTTGTCTCAGAGAAGAGGAGCTCAAGATCAAGAAAGGAAAAGATCGTTAGGCCTCCTTCACCTTCAGAGTCGGAAGAAGAATCAGACTCCGACGTTGAGCCAAATTTGAAAGCTCTAGGAAAGCAGTTAGCTCTCATAGGACAAATGATGAGCAAGAAGTACTTCAAGAAAAAGTCTTCAGACTTCGGATTACAAGCTCTAAAAACAAAGAACGTGCACTAGAGAGCTCCGAAGTCAAGAACCCTAAGGAGGCTAACAGATGCTTCAACTGTGGCAAGCCCGGTCACTTTGCCAGAGAGTGCACTCTTCCAAAGAAGAGAGATGCCAACTACTACTCCAGGAATCTCCAATTGACGAAACATAAGGAAGCTGGAGTAGCTCTGATGGCCGAATAGGGCCAATGGCTCGAGGACACGTCGAGTTCTGAAGAAGAGAATTTAGCTCTCGTGGCCCGTCTCGACAATGAATCAGACACCGAAACATCCAATCGTACGGACGACGGCATCGCATCCACTTTATCAAAAGAGAAAAGTATAAAAGAAGTAGAGAATAAACTTGAGAGATCTCAGGAGAAGATAGATAGTCTCGAATCGAAACTTAGGAGCTCTATTGCGAAAATAGAAGAACTTACTAAGAGCCTACATTCTAGAGAGACTAGTCAACCTCAATTAGGACAGCATAGAGAAAAGATTAAGGAATTAGAAGATAGGCTAGCAAATAACTACCATTGTTTGGATAGGAATCTCAACGAGAAAGCCACCTTAAATTGTAGGATAACCGAAGCTACCTCTACGATCACTAACTTAGAAGCTCAATTAGAAATATCAAATGCTAAGGTTAGTGAGCTTAGTAAGGAACTAGATGCCTGTCAAGCCGCTAAACTAACGGTAGAAAACAATTATGCTCTTCTAACTGAGGAACGCAAGAAGTTATATGCAAAATTAAAAAATTAGATGATCTTCTTACGCGTAGGGGACATTCAGAACAGACGATATTCTTAAACAAGCCCAAGGATATAGAGTTCTATAATCCAATAGAAGGCATATGTTACACTAACCCACAAGTTTTACGGAAGAAAGAAATATATGATATTAAGCACATGAATTTAGCTGCAACCTCACTTAGAAACATTACGGAATCGACATATAAAAATGCTTTCGATTCATCTATTAAACAAGCCTCACATGGGACTGAGATTCCCTTTGCCTACAGTGAACTAAATGAAAGAGACGAAAACAGGAAACCATCTCTAATCCCCGTCAGTGATTTAGTTCAAGTTCTACCTCCTGATTCTCAAACCCACTATGAGGAAGTCAAAAAGGTTAATTATCAAAATTCTCTCTACAAACCCCCTATCATAAAACAGATAGAGGAGTCACAGGGAAAATTAGATAAAGAACGAGAGAATTTCGAAGCTGAAAAGAAAAAATTCTTTAAGGAGATGGAAAATCTCAAGGCTTCCTCATCCTCTCAAACTACCTCTCACGCTATTACAAAAAGCGTGAAAATCGAAAATCGCCTTCGAAAGATGAAAAAAGCATTAATAATTCTATTAAAAGCGCTAACACTAATTCTATTTCACCTGCGTCCACAGGGAGCGTAGGGCCAGCACTGAAAACGAAGGCGAGAGTGTCTAGTTCTAAGATAAAGAAGGAGCCAGTAGATTTGAATGTTTCTAAAAATGTTACTCCTTCTGTTACAATAAAAGACACTCGTAGTAATAAAAGAGTCATTTCTACGTTCAATAGAATTGCTTCTACCTGTTCACTTCAGCCTATCACCTTTATAAGCGACAATTTCGAAATAGGCTCTATCTCAAAAATTACCAATAATCATTCTGAAACAAATGCCACAAGGAAGACCCGCAGGAAATAAGATCCAGCCATAAAGAAAGCTTATGGCGTTGTACATGCCTGTACTCACCTAAGGTATCCCGTAAAGATTGAGTCCCCCAAGCACCTTAGAAGATTATCGAAAGAAAATATCTTTTCCTCGGTCAAACCTTCCAAAGCATTTGTACGAGCTGAAATTAACCTTCCCTGCAATGTTCCAAATGGGTTCCTAAATCTCCGCCTAGGACGACAAAAGCCAAAAAAGGCCAAGTCTCCTATAGAGGCAAAACCCAAATCCACTTCTCCGAAAATGGAATGGGTTATTAAAACTTCTCCGAATAAAAATTTAGGAATCATATCTGAACCCAACACTAAATCTGCTAATCTGAGAGGACCCGTGCTTAAGTGGGTACCTAAAGCTCTCTAATTTGTTTTTGCAGGTCCATCATGTTTGGTACCTCGACTATAGTTGCTCCACACACATGACTGGTAAACAAGAGCTGCTGAGCAACTACAAAGACTGACCAAACGGCAAAGTCGGATTCGGAAACAATGACTCAGCTTCAATTCTTGGATTTGGAGATAACACTATGGAGAATCTGACAATAAAAGATGTCTCGTATGTCGAAGGTCTCTGCCATATCTTGTTCAGGATAGGCCAGTTCTGTGACAAAGGGTTCCAGGTGGTCTTTCATGCTGACCGGTGTAGAATTTTGGATAGTCAGGACACAGAACTCCGTCAAGGACTTCAGAAATCCAATCTTTACACGATCAACCTGACGTCCGTGTGGCCCTCGACAGCTGTATGGCTCATCTCTTAGATTGATTTACAAAGGAACAGCCTATGGCATCAACGACTGTCTCATCTAATATGAAAGCTCTCCAACGTCTTTCTACGAAAAAGTTGGTTCACGGTCTTCCTACTATACTACTACAAAGGGAGCATCAGTGTTCGGCATGTCAATTGCGAAAAATGAAGCGAGAATCTCATCACGTCAACCAAATTGCGTCTACTTCTCGACCATTGGAACTCATACACATGGATCTCTGTGGGCCGATGCAGACTCAGAGTATCAATGGAAGAAAGTATGTATTAGTGATCGTTGATGACTACTCTCGCTACACGTGGACAAAGTTCCTCCGAACCAAAGATGAGACCGTTGACTTGATTATCAACTTTGTGAACACTACTCAAAATCTGCTGCAACAGACTATTCAAGTTATTCGAACAGACAACGGCACTGATTTCAAGAACAACCACCTCAGTGCATTTTATCAGAAACTTGGTGTAAGTCAACAATTTTCAGCCGCCAAAACACCTCATAAAATGGGGTCGTTGAAAGGAAAAACCGAACACTAGTGGAAGCAGCTCGTACAATGCTGATCCATTCAGGACTTCCACACTTTCTATGGGCTGAAGCAGTCAATACCGCCTGTGTTACCCAAAACAGGACGGTGGTTCACAGACGGTTCAACAAGACTCCGTACGAGATTGTGAATAATAGAGTGCCCAACATCTCATTCCTTAAAGTCTTCGGGTGCAAGTGCTTCGTGGCGAACGACAGAGAGCAACGTGCAAAGTTCGACCCTAAAGCATTCGAAGCAACTTTCGTCGGGTATTCTTCAACATCAAAAGCGTACGGAGTATACATCAAGTCCAACAGAACAATTAAGGAAAGCTATAATGTCACTTTCCACGAAGTGGCAGATAAGGCTTCTGGTCAGTTCAGTCCAGGACCCGTGCCTAACCAGATGGCTCCCGCACAACTCAGTTCAGGACCCGTACCCCGTTGGTTTCTGAAGACAACATCTAAGAACCCGTAATCACTGGTGTGTTGGCACAAAACCAACAGAAGATGGCAAGAACTCCGAATTCAACGTCAGAAGAAGCAACGAGACTTGTAGTATACGATTTGGGTTCTCTCTTCGAACCAGTATATCGTTCATGCACTGCTACGCCTACAGTGGATTCCCCACCCGACGAGACCGACGTACCAAGTTCTTCTCATATCTGTAACTCACCCGATACAGAACTGCCACAGAATAACGAAGAACCTACAGTGGTCATCGGGAAGTATTATCAGAGAAGATCGATCCAAGTGCAGTATTGGAACCTCCTCAAACAAATGATCAATCGGAAAATCTAAACCCACATATGGCTGACGCATTGACTTCAGCCTTGCCTCATGAGCGCAAGTGGACTAGAGGTCACCCGGTTGATCAGATAATTGGCGATCCTTCGGATGGAGTGAGGACACATTGTCAACACGGTCTATTTAGCTGCTTCCTGAGCCAAAACAAGCCTACTAAGGTAGCAGACGCACTACGAGACCCGGATTGGATAATTGCGATGCAAGAGGAAATCAACCAATTCGAATGTCTTCAAGTGTGGACCTTGGTACCCCGTCCACATGGAAAAACAATAGTCGGAACGAAATGGGTTTTCAAAAATAAGAAAAATGCAGATGGTGAAGTGATCCGGAACAAAGCAAGGCTAGTTGCGAAGGGATACAATCAACAAGAAAGCATCGACTACGACGAGACATATGCTCCTGTTGCCCGAATCGAAGCTATCCGCATTCTCTTGGCTTATGCGGCTCACAAAGACTTCAAAGTCTATCAGATGGATGTTAAGACCGCCTTTCTCAATGGCGTGTTAAAAGAAGAAGTCTACATCGCTCAGTCGGAAGGCTTCGTTGATCATGAACATCCCGATCACGTCTATCACTTGGATAAAGCTCTCTATGGACTAAAACAAGCCCCACGTGCTTAGTACGATGTCCTGAGTGAATTCCTCGTAAAGTCTGGATTCATACGAGGATGGCAAGACAAAGATCTTATGGTCGTTCAAGTATACGTCGACGACATCATCTTCGGATCAACTAATCCACGGCTGCACGAAGTTCGGACATCTAATGAAAAGCAAGTTCGAGATGAGTAACATGGGAGAGATGCAGTTCTTTTTAGGACTACAAATCAGGCAACTCAAAGATGGAATTTTCATCAGTCAGACAAAATACATCAAGGATATTTTGAAGAAATTCCATCAAGACCAGAGCAAGCCTCTCAGCACTCCTATGTCACCAAGCTGCAAGTTGGACGTCGATCCCTCCGGCAAGTCGGTCGACATCACGCTGTATCGCAGCATCATTGGATCTCTCCTCTGCCTCACTTCGAGCCGGTCGGATATCATGTTTGCCACCTGCTTATGTGCCCATTTTCAAGCCGATCCCAAAGAATCCCATATGCTCGAGGTTAAAAGGATCCTGCGTTACCTTATGGGCACTTCTACCCTTGGACTATGATATCCAAAGGGTACGAACTTCAAACTTATTGGCTACACTGATGCTGATTATGCAGGTTGCCGAATGGACAGGAAAAGCACGTCCGATGGCGCTCAATTTCTAGGCGAAACCTGGTCTGCTGGTCATCTAAAAAGCAGAATTGTGTGTCAACTTCGACGGCCGAAGCAGAATACGTGGCTGCAGCCAGTTGTTGCTCCCAGATGCTGTGGATGCGGACACAGCTTCGCGACTATGGGTACAATTTAAATAATATACCCATATATAGTGATAGTCAAAGTGCCATCGCTATTACTTGCAATCCTGTTCATCACTCACGCACAAAACACATAGATATAAGATATCACTTTATCAAATATCACGTAGAAAAAGGCACCATAGATATGTATTTTGTGAACACAGAATTCCAACTAGCCGACATTTTCACCAAGGCTTTGGATGAGAAACGATTCCAATTCCTTGTCGGAAAATTAGGCATGTTGAATCTTCCGTAACATATGCATTACATGATCTTCTGTGCTATCACATGCTCTATTCTGTGTTTTTCATGCTTATTTGTCTTTATCTTGCGTGATATCAAATATAAAAGTATAATAAAAATATACAATATATACCTATAATATAAAGGGGTATGACGAAATCCTTTAGGATGCTTTGATCTAAAGTCACTTAGAATTTTACCCCGACATGCGATTGATTTAACTGCTTAATTCTATCAGTCCAAGTCGCATTCTTGTTTCTAAAAGGTCATTAGGTTGCTCCACTAGACACAAAGTCACTTTACATATGTGAGGATTCAAGCATTTTTTTCTTTCTTTGGATCTAATTCTCGAGTGAGTCACACATCAATAACTTGTCTTACCTAGCGATACTTGGTTTCTTACTCACATTGCTTTAGATCGTTAGGAAAATGATAAGGGCGCTTAGGATATTCCTCACTCGGCCGCATATAATCTTCTCCGATGTCCTTTTCTTCCTTTGAAACCCATTCCCAGCCTTCAACCGAATTCTATTCTCTTCGGATGGTTGTACAAACGAGAAAAGGAGGGGGAGAAAACAAAAGAAAAGTGGGATGATGACAAAAGAAGGCATTGCTCAACGCGCAAAAATCAGACCAAAGGAACCTGCCTTTCGACTATCTTGTAGAAAGTGGCATGGTTCCTGCTGCGAACTTCTTCAACGATAATCTCGTACGCTCATCAGAACGACTGGAAGAGGAGCATCACAACGTGAACTTCTCCAACGATAATCTGGTCTTATATCGGGAACGAGAAGAGGAGCGCAGCCTGGGGTACGAATTCCATAACCTTGAACTTTTCCAAAAAGATAATCTCTGAAACCTCTCTAGGGATTAAGAGAAGAGGAGCACGGTATCGGCCCGAGAATCAACAAGAAGAACTTCGCCTATGATAATCTTCTATCGCCTCTTGGAGAAGCGGAGCTTCAGCTTGAGCATAACATAAAAAGGGATAGTTCTTAAAAGAAAAAGAGGGAAAGATTGAAAAGAAGAAAGACGCCAAAAAAAAAGAGGAGACGGACGTAGAAATGGAAGATGACGAAGAGATAAGCTCACTTTCCCCTAAATTCATTCCCTTCTAAGTCCTAGCCAAACTAAAACTCTTACACCCCTTTGATTCCAATCGACGGTCTCTTGCTTGGGTGAAATGATTAAAAAAATGCCTCGATCACAGGTAAATTGACTTAAAATTGCTTGTGTTGACTTGAGTGATATAAATATAAAAATCCCAAGTAATAAATAATTGAGCGAAAGAGCGAACCTTGTGAGAGTTGTCGAAATGGACCAGTCTATGAACTTAGGACTTTAGTTTGACGACATGACTTGACGGCATTTTCTTCTTTCAAATGTTTCGTAAAATTTTAGGTGTGACGGTTGATCGAAGCAAAATAATCTGACCCCATACTATAATAATAGTAAAATACGAAAAAAATAACAAAAAATAATAAATAATAAATAAACTTAATATATATATATATATATATATATAATTCGCACATTGACATGAAATGTTATGTTTCATATGAGTTGAATTGAATAAATGCGAATTTGTTTTAGTATCGCACATTCTAAATGAAATGTTAGATTGCATTGGTACTAAATTGTTTAAATGCGATAAATTTTTCATTGCTCTTACCCTCACACAATATTATAAGTACATGTTTTCGGGGACCATGTATATGTGCTTAATGAGTAAATTTGTGTGTTATATGCTCGTGACTTGAATTGATTTCATATGCTCGCATACTTAGTCAATTCTTGAGCATTATTTGAGGGGGAGCAAATTTAAAAATCATGCTTTAGCTCCAAATATTCTTGACGTTTTTCTCTAAGCATTTCAGATTCTTTCAAACAAAATTACGGAGCAAGACGTCGACACTACAAGGAAAGGAGCTAGTCACAGACCAAATATTTAATCCCTAAAAGAATTGCTGATTAACTCCATTATTTCTAACATCTTCTTTCTAAGTGGTACATATTTTTACTTTCTGCTAGGAAATCAAGATGTTACTACACGGAAAATACAGTGAGTTAATTGCATTTATTTTAATTCTGAGGGGGAGCTTTACAATGTGATTTTATTTGAAATAGGGGTCAATCTGAAAATTTTAGAAGTACTTACTTTCGAGAAACTAGATAAAAGACTTAATTCACGATCATAAGTTTCTCGATGGTAAACAGTGTTGGAAACGATTTTGATTGGCCGCGATAATTTGCAATCGAAAAATTGAATTGAGAAGCAATTTTCGAATCAAAAATTTCTCGAGCGCAAATAGTAATGGACCTGAACCATTTAACGTCCAATCGCAAACCCAACATTGATTTACAGCGAGTTATTAAAAGTTTACTTTTTGTCAGTCGAAAAACTTTTTCTCACGCAACCCTAATCGCAAAAAATTTTCTCTCGCGAAAAACTTTCACAGACAGCTCAAATTGTTCAAAAATCTTTCGATTTTCGACAGCAAACTGTCTGTTTGAGGTAGAAATGAGATTCTTTTGACATTTGCGTGTGATTTACCTTCGTTAGCATCTGCATTTTGAAGTTTTTCGCATGTTTAGACTTAGATTTTCGACTATTCTTCAAAACTGAGAAAAACCGTAACTATTTTGTAGTGATTTAGGCTTCACTTTGAGTTCTATCTGAGTTTGATGCCTGCACTTAAGATAGTTTCGATATCTGGTAGAATGAATCATCGGAAAATCTGAATCTTCGACTGAAATATAAGTTTGGATGAAACTGGGCTTTTGAATGTTTGAAGCCATCGAAGAACTTTGTCGATCGCAAATAGTCTTAATTGAATTCTGATTTAATTGAGATACTGTTTGTATCGAATTAGTTTTTCGATCGATAAAATTCTGATTTAGTCGATAAGATAGAAGATTTTGACCGAAAAATTATTTACCATCGAGAAATCTAATTAGGATTTTTGGTGAACAAAAAACTTGAGCACTGAATATACAATTTAGATGCAAAGTTTATCGAGCGTTAAACATACTATCGCAAAATAGAATTTTCGATTTAATTTCAATTTGGTCGCAAAAATTTAGCAGCGAAAAATTAATTTTTCAACGCTTAATTTTTCGATCGTAAAATTCGCCGCTTAGGATTTAATTGATCGAAAAATTTCTCGACGATTGACTTAGTCTTTCCTTGACTAATTTCTCGATAGAAATATATCACAGCGAAAAATTTTACTTACAATCGAAAAGCACATACCGCTCGACAAATTTCAAATCGAAAAATTTTATTCAATCGACGAAAATTTCTCGATAGTAAATTTACCTGAGAAATAATTTCTCGATCGTAAATTTACACGAAATTTTTCTCGATCGTAAAATTGATCGACTACATTCGCGATTTCAACTTCAACACTTAGAAAATTTTTCTCTAAGTCTTTTACATTGTAGCGAACATTAGCAAATAAAATTTTCTCGATCGAAAAATTAAACGGAGACATTACAATTGAAATCAATGCATAGGAAATCAATTTGAAAACCAATTTTATCAAGCGAAAAATTTCTCGGCATGAACAGTGACACTACCCACGATTAAACACTTAGAAAATTTTCGAACTATTTTTCACGCGTTAAGTGTTTAATTCAAATTTACAATCATGCCATTACATTTTTCAAAATCAAGTATCCTATATGCATATCATATGATTTCAATTCAAAATTCATCAAACATGTCATGACTTGATACAATATATAGTTTGATGAAATTAAACTTATTTTCGACTATAATAAAAATTATGAACTAATGAACTTTTATATCTCTTTATTCCTTTTCAGATGGATCGCTATCCTCGATACAATCACATATACGATCACAATCTATATCTGAAGGTCCAGGATACAAACTTCCAGCTCGATCTGAGCACCTTTCGATGCCCGGACGAGATCATCGTATCTATCCTGCGAGGCCACCCCATTTGGCACGCACTGACGGTCACCGCCTCGGTGCCAATGGTCTATCTCCAGCAATTCTGGGGATATATACAAGGAGCTTTAGCGAATGGAGCATTCCCCTTCACAACGAGAATCGGGACGCGGCATATTCATATGAGCAAGATCCAGTTCTGGATGATACTGGACTTGCCACATAGCGACAACTACGACCCGCTCCCGTCGGACGCAGAAATGGTCCACGACTTCATGCAAATGGGATATCAACCGCAGCTCACCAAGTTAGCTCAGGTCCAGAGCAGCGGTATCCCTCACCCCTGGAAGACATTGTTCGGGATCGTGAACAAGTGTCTATCACCCAAGCACGCCGGCTTCGACAAGGGCAACGACAATATACTGTGAATCTTTCACGGACTCGCTTTCTCCCGAAATTACGATTTCGCGCAGCTGATCTTGAATGATCAGGCTGAACAGATTCGGCTCAAGGAGAATCACAGACCGAAGAACGTGCCCTATGCTCGATGGTTCAACGTGGTCATTAGGGAGTTCATGGAGTTACATACGGAGAACATCGCTCAGCTGCCTCCCGGAGGAAACTATCAGCCGCCAAGGCTAAAGTTCTTCCATAATCCACGGCTCACGGACTTGGACCAACCGTCGATGCCGATTCCACTCAACCTACTCAGGCTCGCCGACCCACGGGAGTTGAGTATCAGAGATTCTGCCGGGAACACAATCTAAGTGAGCAAATGATTAGGGGCCCCCGGCAGATGTACATGTCAGCCCTCCCCAACACAACACCAACCTAGCCCTGACGAAACAATGATTGATGTTGTCGCTCAGGAGCTTCAACAGGAGTCTCAATTGGTTGAAGAGCCAATGTCCGACATAGATGACACCCTAATAGACGTCGTGGCTACTGAGATGGCGCTCGAGGCTCCTGCACATGAATATCAAGTGGAAGTGCCCATACATGTAGGCGTGCTCGAAGAAACCATTGAGGAGGTTCTTCAACCAGTAGCACAGCCCGAGGTCGAAATGGGGCAAGGGTCTCTTCCACTACGAATCAAGCATTGGAGGACGTGGATCGTGACCACACTCATCACACAGCCACCCCGTCTGACACAGTGTCTGACGATGAAATAAGCCTGATAAGGAGGACTCCCAGGAGACTTAGCATTCAATTGGAGTCCCTCTTCCTGGCCGTCACCACCGCACCAGACACTATGCTGACCACATCTACAAGTGTTGCTGGCACTTCTTTGCTCAATCTTGAGCCGCAACCAAATCTCGTGGTGTCTAGTTCGCAGGCGCAACCTGAGCCTACCATAACACCCATAGAGGCGAATCTTCAAGATTCGACTCGAGGATTGGGTGGAAGTCTCATACAGTCACATCCTCAAGTGACTGTGAGCCAACCTGAAGAGTCGGTGTCTACTCAAGGGTTGATAACAGGCGACATCAGTCGCCATGGTCCATCCACGGAGGCGTCCGCAACCTTTGTGACGAACGAGCAGCAGGCCGCTTTCTCTGCCGCTGTATAGTCCATGGAAGACAAAATCACGGAGAGAGTACTACAAGCAATCGAGACATCCCGAAGAGATACTGGGAAAGCACCTGTCTCAAAAGGCCCTTCGTCACAAACTAACCCCACACCTCCACAACCCACACCCATCGACCCTTTAGCCACTTCCTCCATCCTTATCAACCCATACACTGTCCCTATAACCGAGCTCCATGACATACTCCTCGCCCGCTTGATTGGCCTTTCCATCCGATCGCCGCAAGAAGAATCCCTTTATCGGCGATTGGTGGATCATCCTGAGCCACCGACGAACACTTGCCGTGGCCAAATCTCCCACTCACGGTGCAGACATGACGATCCTGACGATCAGGCCACATATAGACCCACCAACCTTTACCCTACGGACGCCTCCGCCCACACCGCCGATCTACTCAAGCCCCTTGCTTCCGAAAGAAGTAGCAAGTGCCGCAATGCTTGTGGCCCTAGCAACTATCCAAGCTACTACCTCAGTCGCTCCAGACCAACTGGGCCCCTCAGGACATGGCATCAATCCACACGAGGTCCTAGATAAATATATCTTCGAAGGACAATGGATGACCCATTCCATGCCCGAGGAGCATCAGAGACAACGGCTTCAGGACGTCCGACACTTCTTACAACAAGCATCCGTGGACCTCGTAATCATAGACGAAGACGAACTTCAGGAAGGTGAAGACTACCAAAGAGACATCACAAGGCTACCAGAGTTGATCGCACAACGAGCGGCTTCCCCCACCAGACAGATGCCAGGGACCGTTCGGATCGACACGCCGTGGGAGAACATCCGATTAGAGATACCCTTCCTCGAAGAAGTCCCTGAGAATATCTGGAGGTCACCGGACAGAATCAAGAAGCCGGATGAGTTTGAGCTGAGAGGGATCTCTCACTGGGATCAGCAGAAGAGGATGACTTATCTATGGATGCTGACCCAACTAGGACCGGACGTAACGCTGGGAATTCCGAAGGAACGACTGAAGAGTCATTTCAAAGAACTCTTCCCGATATGCCAACTCCTCAGTGTCTACTGTGCAAAAGGAGGACTTCCAACACCTCACTACGTTATTGAGCGAGTGGACAGAACTCGAGAGAAACTAAGAGAGAGTGACCTTCCGTATCTCCATGCCGATGAGGTATACAACCTCTATCAGCTGTACGTGGAGAAGTGCAAAGATCCTCAAGGCTTCGTCAAGAAATAAGGCCTCGAAGGGCTCTACCGGTTCATGATGCGACAAGTCAAATACTTCGCCGCATACGACCTTCAGATGGCTCTGTAGAGCAACATGAAGAAGGTCAACATGGCCGAACCACTCAACAAAGGACCTGAGATCGAAGGGCTTCCAAGCAATCATGTGCACATCAACTCGGTCCTAGGCATCACCTACAATAATCCAATTACCAAGAAGACTAGGATGATGCTGAAGACAGATATTCATAAGTTTGCAACGGAATGCTCAAGGTCGTCAGGAGGAACATCGAGCAGAGGTTGGAAGAAATCAATGGAGACACTATGCTGAGGATCCACCGGTTCTTGAGAGAAGAGCCGCTCCTGATGGTTTGCGGGATGACATCGATGAGCGCCTGAAGCTAAGGGAAACGGTTAGAGATTATGAGTATGCGCTGGGCTTGCGCAGATCATACTACGCCCGACAAGGACGAACAACGCGGAGACGCAATCAAGCACAAAGGGGAGAATGTAGAATACCATTTCTAATTGTGCTTGATTTTGTTAGTTGTCCTTGTAATTTGGGGCATTTTGTATAGTAGTCCTTAGATTAGGACTAGTTTGATATTTATACCAAGCTTGTTTGGTATAAATACATGTAAAGCAATTTAGCTGAATAGAGAAAGTTTGAAAATTGATCCGAAAGGCTTGCAATTCAATTTCTAGAGAGAAACAACAGTAACTTTCTCACTCTACTCGAATTCTCTCTGTCGTTCTTCAAATGAGTTTTTCGATCGAATCTTATTGATTATCATTATCGTCGAATTACTTTGAATTCTTGCCTAGGATCTTAGAGTTGTTAATCATAGGGCCTAACAGTCGCTGATGCCAGAGATCATTCTGATGTAGAGAGGCTCGGGCGATGAGGCACTTCGGTCGAACAGTTTTGAGGTCAATGGAGTAAAGATTTGTCTTCCTGTGGCCAGTGAGTAGCTCTCGTCCATTGTTATCTGCGACACTACACTTGTTGATCTCAAAATTCACCTTGTAGCCTTTGTCACAGAAACGTCCAATGCTGAATAAATTGTAGCTCAGTCCTTCGACATATGACACCCCTTTGATGGTCAGCCTGTCATGGATGAGATCACCCGTTTCTAACATGGATGCAGATTGACCGTTTCCGTAGTAGACCTTTCCTAGAAATCCCTCAGAGAAGTTGCTCAACAGCTCTTTGTTTCCAGTCGTGTGTGAGGAGCAACCTGAATCTAAGTACCACACATGACGGACCTACAAAAAGGAATCAAGTAAGCTTAGGTACCAATTTATCGATGGGCCCTTCTTTGATAGCAGGTGTAGAAGCTAACGCGGTTGTTGCTAGATTAAATTCTTTGCTGGATTGTTGGATAATTGGTTTAAGAATCCAAGCATGACGATTTCCTACGGGATGCAATTGGGATCTCGGAATCCAATTTGTTTTTGATTTAGTTTCTTGTTTGGCTTGGTCTTGAAGGTGGTGTGTTGCTTTATCTTAGATTTGGTAGTATGATTGGACAGCGTGGGAGATATGCCCTTAGAACGAGTGCTATTTGACGTGGAAGTGTTTTTGCTGAAATGACTGTCATGAGGATGAGAAAATACATCATTGTTTACATGACAGTATTTTGATTTTAGGGTATAAAATAACGAAACACGTTCTACGACATTACAAGAAGTCATTTTTGGAAATCCAAAAGATTTCGAAACATGACAAGAAAGGTTTGAGACTGGTCTATGCTTCTTATCAGGGTCTGATGTCTTCTTTGTTGCGCCAGATCGAACCTTCTTCGCTTCCTCTGATTTCACGCCTTTGTCTGTGGGTACATGTGATACAAAGTTAGTGTGAGATAAAGGAATTTTCGTTGTAGTTTGCTTGCATTTATATGTAGAGGATTCCGGAACAGGACGGGAGGTGGAGGGCTTGTAAGAGTTAGGAAAGTTTTCAAGCGTATAAATTTTTCTCAACGGAGTAGTTCTCTCTTCTTCGTGGGCTTTCTTTTCTTATTCTAGAGAGGCTGTCAAGGCACCTATTTTGCGTATGATCTCTGGAATATAGATAGATGAATAAATAGGTTTAGCCTGTTCGTCACTGCCTTCCTGAATTTCGGGTCCAAATGGTGACATGTAATCGTCAGAGAGCGTTATTTCTCTAGTTTCGTAGCTATTATTGAGTTCTGTGTAGTCACACATGATTTGAGCCCATTCTTTATTCCTCCGTTTCCGTTCTTCAGATTCAGTCACCTCAGTTGATCCTACGAATGGCCTTAGTTGTTCAATGCTTAACCCAAAACGTTTAATGTTGTACAGAGAGAGTACTTTATCAGTTTCTGGGTTAGTGGTGGGTTCAAATCCCAACCCTTCGCGAGGATCATAGAATTCTACATCTTTAGGTTGGCTAAGAAAGACGGTTCGTTCAGATTGACCTCTTTTGGTGATAATGTCCTCTAACTCCTTGACTTTCTTGTATAGACGAACACGTTCGTTCGTGATTAGTTCGTATTGAGACAATACATTTGCTCGTTCTTCTTCGCTGTCTTTCAATCTTCTACTCATATTGCTAATTTGCTTTTCCTTATTTTCTATAAGATCTTCTAAACTCTTTGCTTTAGTTTCAGACAAGGTCAAGGATTCATTTAGAATGGCTATCCCTTCCTGTTGTTTGTTTAGTAAGGCATAATTTTTGTCAAAATTGCTTTGGAGTTCTGAGTAGTCTTTACGATGCATGGAGAGTTCGGCTATCCTAGTTCAAGTTTAACGAAATCATTTAGGGATGGAGTGTATACCTCCAGGTCGGATGAAGAGACATCCGTCCTGTCTGACACTATGGCTGGCTCATCCTTGTCTGAATCATCATCAGTGCTTTTCACCATGAAAGCCATCTCATCTTCCTCCTCGTTAGATGTGTCCTCCAGCCATTCTTCTTCCTCAGCTACCAAGACAATTTCACCCTCCTTGCGCTGTGAGAGCTGAAATTTTTTCTTGTAGTATTCAGTATTTTTCTTTTTGGGTCTGAAGCATTCAGAAGCGAAGTGACCTGGCTTGCCACAGTTGAAGCACTTCTTCAATACTTCAGATTTCTTAGTTTCAGCCTCTTTAGGGGCAGCGAACTTCTGTTTCCCGCTCGAGGTTCGTCGTTTGTTGAAGGAAGAAGATGATTTTTTCGCGCTCATCTTATTGACCGTTTCTGAGATCATAGCCAGTTTCTTTCTGATTGATTCGAGTTCGTCCTCATATTCTTGGTCAGATTCGGCGTTGTCAAAAGTGTCAGATTGTACGACCTGCTTTCCATTAGAAGTTCTCGAGCTCATGTTGTGTGGCGACCCTACTTTTCTAATTAGAATTATTGGCGGATTTCCGCAACGTAAGCCGCGGAAGGCCCGTCTGATTAAAACTTTTTCCTAAAAGATATTATAATACAACAAAATATTATTTTACATAATAGTATTTGTACAATGGACCGAAGCCCCAAAATGTCAAAAGATCAAAAATCCTATCGCCGCTCCACAGGTCATCATCCATGTACCATCCCGCCCTCAAAAGTCCGTGGAGCACCGCCACCAGCCGCCTCAGTCTTGACGCGTGTCAGCGTCAGACTCGGTACCTACAACACGTAAACACTGAGCGAATTGCCTAGTAGGTGAATAAAATGCAATGCAGCGTGCACTCATTCCCAACTCCCAATTCTCGCAACATGATATAATGCACGCTCGTTCTCACATTTCTATCGTATCTCAATATCAGGGCCCTAGGCTGGACTCGGCACCTCGCGCGCAATAAAAATAAAATATATCGTCTGGTCGCTAACGACAGACTAGCGGTGCCCACGCCGATAGTGCGCTGATCGATCACGTCAACGTCCTCCTATCAGGTCGCCCCTTCCGCTACACAACTCGTCCGACGGTTTGCACCTCGGGTCGCTCACGCCCGAGTAGACAGATTGCTCACGTCTGTCTCCCGTCAGGTGCCCAGCGAGTCCAACCTCAACTCCGCTACGAGTCTGACTGCCAAAATCGGCACACACTACCCCGCCCAATCGACACCTTAAATCTTAAGGTGTCACCACTAATGTGGTTATTATCCCTCACCATGTCGTGCGATGTCATGCATATACGTGATACACATGAAACGTGATGTCACATAAAACATACGTAAAACACGTAAGTCACATAAGTCACTTAAATCACAAAGTCTCATGGAAACACATAAATTCACATTTGTGTTTACGTATCGTAGATGGATAATCCACCTACCTGCCCTCCCGCTATTGTCAGTCAAGAGATCTGGTGGAATCCGTAAATGTCGAACCTCTAAATAAATAAATATTATTAGTATATGTGCTAATTCTCGAAAACCCTAAAATTTATGAAAACCTAAAAATAATGAAATTCTTAAAAATAAATAAATCTTAAAATATTGAAAACCCTAAAATATAACAAAACCCTAAAATACCGAAAATTTATTAATTAAAACACAATGTCGAAATCTCACAAATGTCGACATCTTATCCCTATAAATGTCGAAACCTTCTATATCGATATTCTTAAGTAATGCCTATACTATATAAATGTCGAAATCCTTAAAAATGTCGAGCCCCTAACAAAATGTCGAGATTGTTGAATCATGTCGAGACCTATAAAAGATGTCGAATTCTTCACATAATGTCGAGAAGTTATGAAATGTCGAGACCAATTACTACAAAATGTCGAAGCTTTGGACAAAATGTCGAGACATGTAAAATGTCGAGGAAAAATGTCGAGACACTAAGCTGATAAAAGACAATGTCGTGACTTAACATAATCAGAAATGTCGAGACCTTCTATGTTTACAAATCTCGAGATCTACCTATAATATATATATATATATATATATATATACATCTCGACTTCTTTGATAACGAAATCATAATCATATAAATGTCGATATTATTGCTATTATACCTTTCGACTTTTTACTGCTACATCTCGACATTTTCCTACTCGACTTCTTTGATAACACAATCATATAAATGTCGATATTATTGCTATTATACCTTTCGACTTTTTATGATGCATATCGATATCTTCCTACAATTTTCATATGTCGACATGTATATGCATCTCGACTTCTATCAACTATACAGCTCGACATCTTTGTAATAAGTAGCTCGACATCTTTTATACTTCATCTCGAAATTTATCTAAGAACCGTGATTTTCCAGAAAACCCTAAAACTGCACTGTCGAGATTATTTTCAAAGCCTTGCTGTTTCCCGAAAGCAATATACCTTAAATAAATTCTCACTCTGAAAGAAATCAAAGTCCCCGTTTTATTAAATGAACACATAAAATCACGTACTGAGTTCGAACATCTTTGGCATATGAACTCAAAAACCCTAAAATTATTAAGTATATTATCTTTTGACCAACCATCTAATTATTCTTTCGAAAGCTTCGCATCTCTTGGCCCCTAATTACCTTCGTAAAAGAGACTGACTAATTCTACCCTAAATATATAAGAGAGCAATGAAATATAAATAATCCTCACCTTCTTGTTTCGGCTTCTTTGAACTGTTAATGGTTAGGAGCTATTCGTTTTTCCTTCCCTACTTCTTACTTTCGTTCCTTCTTATTTCCTTAATAAGAGTTTTCTCCTAGTAATGTGTGGATATACACTAATATTTCAAAGATGGAATTGGAAATGATGTGACATGATAATAATCGTTTTATTACGTTGAGCTTAAGAAAGCTCATTACCTTTCTTTTGATTTGGGCTTTATTGGAAGCATAAACTAACTAAACATGGCCCAATTTAAGCGATTATTATTTATACAAAGTTCATTAATTTATTTGGTAAGTTTCGAAAAGTTCTAAAATTATAAAATATATACATATATATATTGTTACAACTTAAATTTATTTATTGACTTCTTAACTTGCAACTTTACATAATTGATTTATATCAAAATCCCGTACTAAATTTTACGGGTATTACATCCTCCCCCCCTTAAAAGAATTTCGTCCCCGAAATTACGCCGACGGGAATAATTCGGGATAACGAACTCTCATATCATCCTCACGTTCCCAAGTGGCTTCCTCAACTGATTGATTGCGCCACAATACTTTAACTAACGGAATAGTCTTATTCCGTAGTCGTTTCGACTCGTACATCAAAATCTCTACGGGCTTTTCTTCGTAACTCAAGTTAGGCTTGAGTTGTCGATAAAGAAGTTCATTCTGGATTACATGACTCGGGTCCGCGACGTATTTTCGTAATGTCGATACGTGAAATACGTCGTGAACTTGCGACAGGGAAGTCGGCAATTCTAACTGATACGCAACCTCGCCGACTCGTTTGACTATTTTGAACGGGCCTATGTATCTTCGACTTAGTTTGCCTTTTCGTCCGAAGCGCTTCACGCCTTTCATCGGGGAGATCTTCAAAAATACTTGGTCATCTTCCGCAAATTCCAAAGGTCGTCGTCGATGATCAGCATAACTCTTCTGTCGACTCTGAGCTGTCCGCATTCGTTCTCGAATTTTCGTCACGGCCTCTGTCGTCTCCCGAATCATATCTGGTCCCAGTAATGCTTGTTCGCCTATTTCATCCCAGTGAATAGGAGACCGACACTTGCGCCCGTATAATGCCTCGTACGGCGCCATCCCGATCGTAGCATGGAAGCTATTGTTGTAAGAGAATTCGATTAGCGGCAAGTATTTGCTCCAATTCCCCTTGAAGTCTAGTACGCACGCTCGTAACATATCTTCAAGGGTTTGGATTGTCCGTTCAGACTGCCCATCGGTCTGGGGATGATATGCAGTACTGAACGAGAGCTTAGTACCCATCGCTTTTTGTAAGCTTTGCCAAAAGTTGGATAGAAATCTCGAATCTCGATCCGAGACAATAGAGATTGGAATTCCATGGAGTCGAACAATTTCCTGAATATACAATTCAGCATAACGTTCCATGGAAAAAGTAGAACTGATTGGAAGGAAATGGGCTGATTTCGTCAGGCGGTCTACCACCACCTAGATAGCGTCATGGCCTTTCGTCGTCTTTGGTAAACCAACGACGAAATCCATAGTAATATGATCCCACTTCCATTCGGGTATCGGTAAGGGCTGTAGAGTTCCAGCTGGTCGCTGGTGTTCAGCTTTGATCAACTGGTACGTCATACATCGATTTACGAACTCCGCTATGTCCTTTTTCATTCCTGGCCACCAATACGTGATTCGCAAGTCTTGGTACATTTTGGTCGAGCCCGGATGTACGGAGTAGGTAGTTGTGTGCGCTTCTGCCATAATCATTCGTCGTAACTCCTCGTCGCTAGGCACGTACAGTCGATTCTTGTAAAGTAAAGTTCCGTCTTCTCGGATTGCAAAGTCGTCGGGGAGTGCATCTTTCATCTTTAGATAAACTTCGTCATCTTCTTGGGCCTTTCGGATTTGTTCTAGCAATGTAGGTTGAAGAGTTAGTGTTGCTAGTTTCGTTTCAACTTCACCTAAGTCAACTATTTCCACTCCAAGTCTGTGCAATTCTGTGCTAATCGCCTTTCGACTGAGCGCGTCTGCGACTACGTTCGCTTTGCCCGGATGATAATTGATAACGCAGTCGTAGTCTTTTACGAGCTCCAGCCATCGACGTTGTCGCATGTTTAACTCCTTCTGGGTGAAGAAGTACTTCAAGCTTTTATGGTCAGTGAAAATCTCACACCTTTCTCCGTAAAGGTAATGCCTCCAGATCTTTAAAGCGAATACCACTGCTGCTAGTTCTAGGTCATGGGTCGGGTAGTTCTTCTCGTATTCCTTCAGTTGTCGGGAGGCGTAAGCAATTACTTTGCCGTTCTGCATCAATACACATCCCAGTCCGTTCTTCGAGGCGTCGCTGTAGACCGAGAATCCTCCAGTTCCCGAGGGTATAGTTAAAACAGGAGCTGTAGTAAGTCGTTTCTTTAGTTCCTGGAAACTTTGTTCGCACGCTTCAGTCCACTTGAAAAGTATATTCTTTCTAGTAAGGTTCGTCAGTGTCGAGGCGATGCTAGAGAAGTCAGCTATGAACTTACGGTAATATCCCGCAAGTCCTAGAAAACTTCGGACCTCAGTAGGATTAGTAGGTTGTTGCCAGTTATTCACAGCTTCGATCTTACTCGGGTCCACCGAGATTCCGTTCCCAAAAATCACGTGTCCCAAGAAAGCTACTTGCTCAACCAGAATTCACACTTCTTGAATTTGGCGTAGAGTTGTTTCTCTCGCAGGATTCCTAAGACGGTTCTCAGATGGCTTTCGTGTTCGTCTCTTGTCTTAGAATAGATCAAAATATCGTCGATGAAGACGATAACAAACCGATCGAGGTAGTCTTTAAAGACTCGATTCATCAAGTCCATAAAAGCAGCTGGGGCATTTGTCAGTCCAAAAGGCATGACCAGAAACTCGTAATGGCCGTACCTCGTACTGAACGCTGTTTTAGGAACATCGGTCTCCCTGATCTTTAACTGATGGTATCCCGAACGGAGATCAATTTTCGAGAATACCGTAGCACCTTGTAGTTGGTCAAACAGATCATCGATCCTCGGCAACGGATATTTATTCTTGATCGTGATCTTGTTCAATTCTCTATAGTCGATACATAGTCGCATTGACCCATCCTTCTTTCGTACAAATAAGACTGGTGCTCCCCACGGTGAAAAACTGGGTTGGATAAACCCTTTTTGCAGTAAATCATCCAGTTGTTCCTTCAATTCCTTCAATTCATTAGGCGCTAGGCGATATGGAGCTTTAGAGATTGGGGCAGACCCCGGCATCAAATCAATCGTGAACTGTATTTCTCGATCAGGGGGTAACCCCGGGAGATCATCGGGAAATACATCGGCATATTCGTTAACTATCGGTACGTCTTTCAGTTCAGGCTGAGGTAACTCCTCTGCCTTCACCGCATACACGAGATAGGACTCACAACCTGACCTCAAGAGTCATTGAGCCTTTAGAGCTGATATTCGTGGAATACTATTCTTATTCGCTTTACCCGAAAAAGTGAATGCTTCTTCTTCAGGCAGCTGGAATTTAACGACCTTCTTGTTACAATCTATGATGGCTCCATATCTTGAAAGCCAATTCATTCCGAAGATGACATCATAGTCGTTCGTCGGGATTACAATCAGGTCGACGCTCAAGTTCCTACCCTCAATACTTACGACGCATCCTCGCAGTACTTGGTTGGTATGCGTCGGATTCCCATGAGGTAGAGTAACTACATAGTTGTATTCGGATGAGGTAGGGGATATTCCTACCTTCGCCACGTACTTAGCCGACACAAATGAATGTGTGGCTCCAGAATCAATAAGCACAGAAGTGGGCACGTTATAGATAATTAACGTACCCGTCACCACCGAAGGGTTCATCTCGGCCTCCTCATTTGTTAAAGTAAAAACTCGCGCGGGAACGGGTGGAGGTCGAGTTGGCGGTTGGGCCGGGTTCCGTACTAGGGGTAAATTCTCCGTACAGGCTCTAGCAAAATGACCGACCTTTCCGCACCGGAAGCACTGCGGAACCTGTCTTGCTCCGAAGCAGGCCCCGAAATGGTAGCGCCCACATTGTCGACACTGGGGCGCAACACTTTGAGGTCGGTTGGGGATATTGATCGGTCCCTGCATTGGTCTCGGCCGCCAGTTTTGTTGGCCCTGACGGTTCCATTGGGTATTAGGACCCTTGCCGACGAATTGGCGTTTCTTATCTCCCCCGCTTCCTTGTTGGGCCTCTCTCCTCTTTTTCGCTTCCTGGGCTTCTACCACGACCGACTCTGCTTGTTCCGCGATTAGAGCACGTTCCGTTACTTGCATAAACTCTAATTGGCGTGCACCCGCAATACTTAAATCCCGATAGATTTCGGGTTTAAGTCCCTTAATGAATCTGGTCACTTTCAGCGAATTAGTCGCCACTAACTGCGGAGCAAATCGGGATAATTCTTCAAATCGATGGATGTACTCCGCCACCGGCATGCTCCCTTGCTTCAAGCTCATGAACTCGTACATCCTTTGTTCTTGATCATGTGCCGTAAAGTATTTGTTGAAGAAGAGCTCCCTAAACCTTTCCCAAGTCATTGTCATTGGGCTCTCCAACACCTTTACGGTGTTCCACCAATAACGCGCATTTTCTCGGAAAAGGGAAACGGCACAAAGGACTTTTTCGTTGTCAGCCACTCGACTGTAGATGAACATATCCTCTATAGTGCCTATCCAATCTTCAGCCACCGCAGGATTGGTAGCTTCCATAAATATTGGGGGGTTTAGCTTTCGAAATCGTTCCCCGATTAATTCTACTCGCTCAGGTTGCGGGGAATGTTCCGACGAGCTCCGGTGATGGATCAAGTCGTTGATTTGATCCGACTGTCGTCGGATCAGATCGGTTAATTGATGGATAGTAGAGCGGTCGTCATTTGGTGGGGATTCAGACCCCGCCCTACGGCTAGAACTGCCTACATCTCGACGTCCTTTCGGCATTTTTATCTATTTCTACAATTATTCACACAGAGCACATATCAAATAACACGTAATAATGAAATCAAATATTGAACTTACAGGCCAGGCTGGTTCTCCAGGCTTTTGAGCGGCAGTACATGGACAGTCTTCAGAATCTAAAACCTAAGCTCTGATACCACCTGTGGCGACCCTACTTTTCTAATTAGAATTATTGGCGGATTTCCGCAAGGTAAGCCGCGGAAGGCCCGTCTGATTAAAACTTTTTCCTAAAAGATATTATAATACAACAAAATATTATTTTACATAATAGTATTTGTACAATGGACCGAAGCCCCAAAATGTCAAAAGATCAAAAATCCTATCGCCGCTCCACAGGTCATCATCCATGTACCGTCCCGCCCTCAAAAGTCCGTGGAGCACCGCCACCAGCCGCCTCAGTCTTGACGCGTGTCAGCGTCAGACTCGGTACCTACAACACGTAAACACTGAGCGAATTGCCCAGTAGGTGAATAAAATGCAATGCAGCGTGCACTCATTCCCAACTCCCAATTCTCGCAACATGATATAATGCACGCTCGTTCTCACATTTCTATCGTATCTCAATATCAGGGCCCTAGGCTGGACTCGGCACCTCGCGCGCAATAAAAATAAAATATATCGTCTGGTCGCTAACGACAGACTAGCGGTGCCCACGCCGATAGTGCGCTGATCGATCACGTCAACGTCCTCCTATCAGGTCGCCCCTTCCGCTACACAACTCGTCCGACGGTTTGCACCTCGGGTCGCTCACGCCCGAGTAGACAGATCGCTCACGTCTGTCTCCCGTCAGGTGCCCAGCGAGTCCAACCTCAACTCCGCTACGAGTCTGACTGCCAAAATCGGCACACACTACCCCGCTCAATCGACACCTTAAATCTTAAGGTGTCACCACTAATGTGGTTATTATCCCTCACCATGTCGTGCGATGTCATGCATATACGTGATACACATGAAACGTGATGTCACATAAAACATACGTAAAACACGTAAGTCACATAAGTCACTTAAATCACAAAGTCTCATGGAAACACATAAATTCACATTTGTGTTTACGTATCGTAGATGGATAATCCACCTACCTGCCCTCCCGCTATTGTCAGTCAAGAGATCTGGTGGAATCCGTAAATGTCGAACCTCTAAATAAATAAATATTATTAGTATATGTGCTAGTTCTCGAAAACCCTAAAATTTATGAAAACCTAAAAATAATGAAATTCTTAAAAATAAATAAATCTTAAAATATTGAAAACCCTAAAATATAACAAAACCCTAAAATACCGAAAATTTATTAATTAAAACACAATGTCGAAATCTCACAAATGTCGACATCTTATCCCTATAAATGTCGAAACCTTCTATATCGATATTCTTAAGTAATGCCTATACTATATAAATGTCGAAATCCTTAAAAATGTCGAGCCCCTAACAAGATGTCGAGATTGTTGAATCATGTCGAGACCTATAAAAGATGTCGAATTCTTCACATAATGTCGAGAAGTTATGAAATGTCGAGACCAATTACTACAAAATGTCGAAGCTTTGGACAAAATGTCGAGACATGTAAAATGTCGATTCAAAGAAAAAATGTCGAGACACTAAGCTGATAAAAGACAATGTCGTGACTTAACATAATCAGAAATGTCGAGACCTTCTATGTTTACAAATCTCGAGATCTACCTATAATATATATATATATATACATCTCGACTTCTTTGATAACGAAATCATAATCATATAAATGTCGATATTATTGCTATTATACCTTTCGACTTTTTACTGCTACATCTCGACATTTTCCTACTCGACTTCTTTGATAACACAATCATATAAATGTCGATATTATTGCTATTATACCTTTCGACTTTTTATGATGCATATCGATATCTTCCTACAATTTTCATATGTCGACATGTATATGCATCTCGACTTCTATCAACTATACAGCTCGACATCTTTGTAATAAGTAGCTCGACATCTTTTATACTTCATCTCGAAATTTATCTAAGAACCGTGATTTTCCAGAAAACCCTAAAACTGCACTGTCGAGATTATTTTCAAAGCCCTGCTGTTTCCCGAAAGCAATATACCTTAAATAAATTCTCACTCTGAAAGAAATCAAAGTCCCCGTTTTATTAAATGAACACATAAAATCACGTACTGAGTTCGAACATCTTTGGCATATGAACTCAAAAACCCTAAAATTATTAAGTATATTATCTTTTGACCAACCATCTAATTATTCTTTCGAAAGCTTCGCATCTCTTGGCCCCTAATTACCTTCGTAAAAGAGACTGACTAATTCTACCGTAAATATATAAGAGAGCAATGAAATATAAATAATCCTCACCTTCTTGTTTCGGCTTCTTTGAACTGTTAATGGTTAGGAGCTATTCGTTTTTCCTTCCCTACTTCTTACTTTCGTTCCTTCTTATTTCCTTAATAAGAGTTTTCTCCTAGTAATGTGTGGATATACACTAATATTTCAAAGATGGAATTGGAAATGATGTGACATGATAATAATCGTTTTATTACGTTGAGCTTAAGAAAGCTCATTACCTTTCTTTTGATTTGGGCTTTATTTGGAAGCATAAACTAACTAAACATGGCCCAATTTAAGCGATTATTATTTATACAAAGTTCATTAATTTATTTGGTAAGTTTCGAAAAGTTCTAAAATTATAAAATATATACATATATATATTGTTACAACTTAAATTTATTTATTGACTTCTTAACTTGCAACTTTACATAATTGATTTATATCAAAATCCCGTACTAAATTTTACGGGTATTACATGTTGCTTGTCTTAGAGGTCACGAGTGCAATTGGTTCCATGTCGACATTTGTTTTTCCTTCGTCTTGATTTCTTTGGCATACTGGGAGTATTGTGATAGGTTATCGTGTAGGGAGTGAATGTCCATAGCATCCAGATCTTTGTTCTGTTGCTTAACCAGAACTGCAATCCGTCCCCACTCAGGTTGAAGTATGGAAAGGAACTTGATGTTGTGTTCGGAATTGAAGTGTTGGATGTTGATCTTTCTCATCTCGTTGATGATGGTCAGGAAGTGAAGGTAATCATCTTGAAGTTCTTCCCCCTCCTTAGCTTTGAAGGAGTCATAGGCAGTGAGGATGCTAGACTTCTTAGACAGATTGCTAAGTTCTGTCCCAACCATCATTGAATTCCCAAATTTCCTTTGCAGTGACCATTACGTTGACTTGCTTATAGACATCATTTGGTAGGGCCTGAAGTACGTAGTGTCGGGCAAGCTTGTCCGCTCTGGCTCGTGCTCTCTCAGCATCATTGTATTGACTAGGGTCCTTAGGAGTTATCCTCTCTAGAATTGCAGGAACAGCATCGGGTTGAGTAGGGATGATGGTCCAAAATTGAGCAGGTCCCTCAAAAATGGAGGAAAACATGTCGTTTGCGAGATCTACATCCTCGATTTCGATGAAGTTGATGAATCATTGCTTCCATATGCCGTATTCTCCCAAACTTAGTAGTGTACACGATTGTCAGATCCAATGGCAAGACCGTCCATGTTTTGTATGGTAATGATCGTTAACGCGAAATATATCTGCGAATAAATATTTTAGTTTCGAATAAGATAGGAAAAAAAAGTCATGTTTGAAGAGCTTTGAGTGGAGTATAAATGAGCGAGTTCACTTAATGCATTCTGTCTGTATTTTGAATTTGGATGATTTTTTGTAAGACTTGAGAATAGGACGATTTGAGTTCTACAAAAATTGAGATTTGGTCGACTTAATATTTGTGATCGATCGATTCTACTCCTATAGAATTAAGCTCGGCGATTTTGATCTAAATGCTGATAATCGGGCGATTGAGATTCTAAGATTATAAAATCGGGCGATGGAGATTCAATTTGAAGTCTAGAATGACTTTCGACCGATTGGTCCAATTAGAATAACTTTCGATCGACTGAAATTAAACAAGGCTCATTGGACGAAAGAATTTGAATTAGGCTGGTTTCGGGTGATTTGGGTCCAATTAGAATGAATTTCCATAGATTGAAATTGAACAACGCTGATTGGATGAATGAGTGTTGGGCGATACAGTTATATTGACTCAATATATAGAAATTTTTGAGTTTCGATCGCTTTTGATCCAAGAAGATTGAGTTTCGATCGATAGAAATTGGGCGTGGCAAATTTGGATTGAGTATTGGGCGAAACTCTAAAATGAACTATAATCGTCGAGTAATTAATCGATCGAAACAAGGAATTTGGTACTGTTGCCTTTCGGGCGAGACACGTGTCGGTCGATTGAGTGAAGATTGAGAATCGCCGAGATTTCAATCGGGCGAAACTCGTCACAATGATTTAGTTTCGATCGAAACCTTCAAATTGGACAGTGATTCGCCGATATTCAAATCGATCGAAACTCCTCTCAGTGATTTTCGGTCGAAACCTTCAAATTCGATGGTATTGTTCTATAGGCTGCCTGAAAGTGATGAACAGTTCAACAAAACTCAGATTTTCAGACTCGTTTTTTGCTCAAATCCTACTTAAACTTGATGGAAATCGACGTGAAAGACCATAAATGTACTCATTTTCAGTTTTCTAATGTCTTAGAGAGAAGAAATCACTGAGAATGATTACAAAAGACCCAAAAACAGTGAAAAAAACGAAAATGAGCTTTAAAGAAAAATCTTTCTCAAATCACGTCGTAATCGAGTGAAACTGGATTCAAATCAAAGATATTGATCCGCGTTAGGCTCTGATACCACTTGTTGGCCCTTTTTTACCAAACAAGGATCAAAAGAAAAGATTGAATATGTAAAACGTGAAGAACACCTTGAGTGCGTGTTAGTGTGTGTTTTTCTAAGGAAAAGTACAAGGTGGCTTGCCTTTTGATTTCTTTTGATAAAACCCTAATTAGGGTAAGTGGGGCTTTATATACCACAAGTATTTGGTATATTAAAGCCCAATACAAAACTCTTACTAAATATCATATGTCAACCCCAATACAACCCATTAAATAAATACATACCCAAGATTACATTAATTAAAGGATGCTACAAAATATTCCTAAAATGATGGGCCTAGTTCTGTTCCTAACGACCAACCTAAGATTATTTTTGTTAAGGAGAACGCCAAAGTCACTAATGTTCAATCTGAGATTGGGAGTGTTAGACAAATACGAAGCATGCTGCCGATAAGTCTAAGGATAGATCGCATAAATGCCATCATGGCAGGCAGTCCGGCCATATCAAGCCATTCTGCTGGAAATTGAAGGGAGAGACTTTGAGAAACCTAATTTGGCTGAAATGTCGTTTAACATTCTGCCCGACATTGAGAAATCAGTGTTGAACAGTTTGTCAGGAGAAAATTCAAAAAAATTCATGAAACAGGATGTGGAACCAAATGTTGGCCCAACATTCTAGAAAGGCCAGAATGATAAAGAACCATCCTCTACTCCTCCGCTCTTTAGACGTAATCAAATGGAGAAAAAATAATATCAAATGGGAGTCAGTAAGATGCCATGCCTGCACGGGTTGGACCATTACGCCAACGAATGTGTGAACACCCTTCGCAAGCGTGGTAAGTACTTTGGTTCGATCTTTCGACGATGAAGGTGATGAACCATGTGCAAAGTTGACTAAGCCATCATCAGTAACCATCCAATCCTTCTCTGACAACGAAGAAGACGAAGATCATCATACTGAAACTGATGTTTGTGATGAAGTCCTGACCAGGGACGCCTTCAAGCTGTTGTCCGCGGAAGTTATGAAAGAAAAGGCAAAAAACACGGAACTCAAAGCCATCGTGAAAACGCTGTCCGATTAACATGAGAAGAACGAAAAGATGATCGAAAGCCTACTTGAAGTGTTGAACAAAATGGAAGTCGTTCTAACAAAAGGAAAAAGAGACCGACAAGCTGCAGAAGCAAGACGATGAGGTTGACGTGGCGTTTTCGAAGATGAACAAAAGTAAATCAACCCTTGATGTGGCATTGTCGTTTGGAAGTTTTTGATAAGCAAGGTAAAGGATTCAATACTCGGCCTACTTGTGATGTGCCTAGTTCTGTTCCTAACGACCAACCTGAGATTGTTTTTGTTAAGGAGAACGCCAAAGTCGCTAATGTTCAATCTGAGATTAGGAGTGTTAGAAAAATACGAAGCATGCTGTCGTTAAGTCTAAGGATATATCGCATAAATCCTATCATTGCAGGCAGCCCGGCCATATCAAGCCATTCTGCTGGAAATTGAAGGGAGAGATTTCGAAGAAATCTATGTTGGCTGTAATGTCGTCCGACATTCTGCCCGACATTGAGAAATAGTGTTGAACATTTGTCAGGAGAAAATTCAAAAAGTTCATGAAATGTGACGTGGAACCAAATGTTAGCCCAACATTCAAGAAAGGACAGAATGCAAAAGAACCATCATCTGCTCCTTCGTTCTTCAGACGTAATCAAATCGAGAAAAAGAATATCAAATGGGAGTCAGTAAGATGCCATGCCTGCACGGGTTGGGACCATTACGCCAACGAATGTGCGAACACCCTTCGCAAGCATGGTAAAGTACTTTGGGTCGATCTTTCGACGATGAAGATGATGAACCGTGTGCAAATTTGACTAAGCAATCATCACTAACCATCCAATCCTCCTCTGACAACGAAGAAGATGAACATAATCATATTGAAACTGATGTTTGTGATGAAGTCCAGACCAGGGACGCCTTCAAGCTGTTGTCCGCTGAAAACATTGTCCGATGAACATGAGATGAACAAAAAGATGATCGAAAGCCTACTTGAAGGGATGAACAAAATGGAAGCCGTTCTGACAAAAGGTCAAAGAGATCGACAAGCTGCAGAAGCAAGTCGATTAGGCTGACGAGACGTTCTCGAAGATGAACAAAAGTAAATCAACCCTTGATGTGGCATTGTCGTTAGGAATTTTTTGATAACAAAGGTAGAGAATTCAATACTTAACGGCCAACCTATGATTGTTTTTGTTAAGGAGAACGCCAAAGTCACTAATGTTCAATCTGAGATTAGGAGTGTTAGAAAAATACGAAGCAAGCTGCCGTTAAGTCTAAGGATAGATCGCATAAATGCCATCATTGCATGCAGCCCGGCCATATCAAGCTACTCTGCTGGAAATTGAAGGGAGAGATTTCGAAGAAATCTATGTTGGCTTAAATGTCGTCCAACATTCTGCCCGACATTGAGAAATCAGTGCTGAACAATTTGTCAGGAGAAAATTCAAAAAGTTCGTGAAACGGGATGTGAAATCAAATGTTGGCCCAACCTTCAAGAAAGGCCAAAATGCTAAAGAACCATCCTCTGCTCCTTCGTTCTTCAGATGTAATCAAATGGAGAAAAAGAATATCAAATGGGAGTCAGTAAGATGCCATGCCTGCACGGGTTGGACCATTACGCCAACGAATTTGCGAACACCCTTCACAAGCGTGGTAAAGTACTTTGGGTCGATCTTTCGACGATAAAGAAGATGAACCGTGTGCAAAGTTGACTAATCAATCATCAGTAACCATCCAATGCTTCTCTGACAACGAAGAAGACAAAGATCATCATATTGAAACTGATGTTTGTGATGAAGTCCAGACGAAGGACGTCTTCAAGCTGTTGTCTGCTGAATTTACGAAAGAAAAGACGAAAAACTCGGAACTCAAAGCCATCGTGAAAACGCTGTCCGATGAACACGAGATGAACGAAAAGATGATCGAAAGCCTACTTGAAGGGATGAACAAAATGGAAGCCGTTCTGACAAAAGGACAAATAGATCGACAAACTGCAGAAGCAAGTCGATGAGGCTAACGAGTCGTTCTCGAACATGAACAAAAGTAAATCAGCCCTTGATGTGGCATTGTCGTTATGAAATTTTTGATAAGCAAGGTATAGGATTCAATTCTCGGCCTACTTCTGATGTGCCTAATTCTGTTCCTAACGACCAACCCAAGATTGTTTTTGTCAAGGAGAACGCCAAAGTCATGTTCAATCTGAGATTTGGAGTGTTAGAAAAATACGAAGCATGCTGCCGTTAAGTCTAAGGATAGACGCATAAATGCCATCATTGCATGCAGCCCGGCCATATCAAGTCTGCTGGAAATTGAAGGGAGAGATTTCGAAGAAATCTATGTTGGCTGAAATGTCGTCCAACATTCTGCCCGACATTGAGAAATCAGTGTCGAACAGTTTGTCAGGAGAAAATTCAGAAAGTTCATAAAATGGGATGTGGAACCAAATGTTGGCCCAACATTCTAAAAAGGCCGGAATGCTAAAGAACCATCCTCTGCTCCTCCGTTCTTCAGACGTAATCAAATCGAGAAAAAGAATATCAAATGGGAGTCATTAAGATGCCATGCCTGCACGGGTTGGGACCATTGTGCCAACGAATGTGCGAACACCCTTCGCAAGCGTGGTAAAGTACTTTGGTTCGATCTTTCGTCGATGAAGATGACGAACCGTGTGCAAAGTTGACTAAGCAATCATCAGTAACCATCCAATCATTCTCTAACAACGAAGAAAACGAAGATCATCATATTGAAACTGATGTTTAAGATGAAGTCCAAACCAGCGATGCCTTCGAGCTATTGTCCAATGAATTTATGAAAGAAAAGGCAAAAAACTCGGAACTCAAAGCTATCGTGAAAAAGTTGTCCGATGAACATGAGATGAACGAAAAGATGATTGGAAGCCTACTTGAAGGGATGAACAAAATGGACGCCATTCTGACACAGAAGGACAAAGAGATCGACAAGCTGCAGAAGCAAGTCGATGAGGCTGACGAGATGTTCTTAATGAACTAAAGTAAATCAACCCTTGATGAGGTATTGTCGTTAGGAAATTTTTGATAAGTAAGGTCTAGGATTCAATACTCAGCCTAATTGTGTTGTGCCTAATTCTGTTCCTAACGACCAACCTAAGATTGTTTTTGTTAAGGAGAAAGCCAAAGTCGCTAATGTTCAATCGGTTATTAGGAGTGTTAAAAAAAGACAAAGCATGCTGCCGTTGAGTCTAAGGATAGATCGCATAAATGCCATCATTGCATGCAGCCCAGTCATATCAAGCCATTCTGCTGGAAATTGAAGAGAGAGATTTTGAAGAAATCTGTTGGCTGAAATGTCGTTCAACAATCTAACCGACATTGAGAAATCAGGGTTGAACAGTTTGTCGGGAGAAAATTCATAAAGTTCATGAAACGGGATGTGGAACCTAATGTTGGCCCAACATTCAAAAAAGGCCAGCATGCTAAAGAACCATCCTCTGCTCCTCCGTTCTTCAGACGTAATCAAATGGAGAAAAAGAATATCAAATGGGAGTTAGTAAGCTGGCAGGTCTGCACGAGTTGGGACCATTATGCCAACGAATGTGCGAACACCTTTCTCAAGCGTGCTAAAGTACTTTGGGTCTATCTTTCGACGATAAAGAAGATGAACCGTGTGCAAAGTTGACTAAGCAATCATCAGTAACCATCCAATGTTTCTCTGACAACGAAGAAGACGAAGATCATCATATTGAAACTGATGTTTGTGATGAAGTCCAGACCAGGGATGCCTTCAAGCTATTACCCGCTGAATTTATGAAAGAAAAGGCAAAAAACTCGGAACTCAAACCCATCGTGAAAATGTTGTCCGATGAACATGAGAAGAACGAAAATATGATCGAAACCTACTTGCAGGGATGAACAAAATGGAAGCCATTCTGAAACAAAAGGACAAAGAGATCGACAAGCTGCAGAAGCAAGTCGATGAGGCTAACGAGACATTCTTGAAGATGAACAAAAGTAAATCAACCCTTGATGTGGCATTGTCGTTTGGAAATTTTTGATAAGCAAGGTATAGGATTGAATACTCAGCCTACTTGTGATGTGCCTAGTTATGTTCCTAAGGACCAACCTATGATTGTTTTTGTTAAGTAGAACGCCAAAGTCATGTTCAATCTGACTTTAGGCGTGTTAGAAAAATACGAAGCATGCTGCCGTTAAGTCTAAGGATAGAACGCATAAATGCCATCATTGCATGCAACCCGGCCATATCAAGCCATTGTGCTGGAAATTGAAGGGAGAGATTTCGAAGAAATCAATGTTGGCTTAAATGTCGTCCAACATTATGCCCAACATTGGGAAATCAGTTTTGAACAGTTTGTCAGGAGAAAATCAAAAAGTTCGTGAAACATGATGTGAAACCAAATGTTGGCCCAACATTCAAGAAAGGCCAAAATGCTAAAGAACCATCCTCTGCTCCTTCGTTCTTCAGACGTAATCAAATGGAGAAAAAGAATATCAAATGGGAGTCAGTAAGATGCCATGCCTGCACGGGTTGGGACCATTACGCCAACAAATGTGCGAACACCCTTCGCAAGCGTGGTAAAGTACTTTGGGTCGATCTTTCGACGATGAAGAAGATAAACCGTGTGAAAAGTTGACTAAGCAATCATCAGTAACCATCCAATGCTTGTCTCACAACGAAGAAAACGAATATCATCATATTGAAACTGATGTTTGTGATGAAGTCCAGACCAGGGACGCCTTCAAGCTGTTGCCTGCTGAATTTATGAAAGAAAAGGCGAAAAACTTGGAACTCAAAGCCATCATGAAAACGCTGTCCGTTGAACATGAGAAGAATGAAAAGATAATCGAAAGCCTACTTGAAGGGATTGACAAAATGGAAGCCGTTCTGACGAAGGGACAAATAGGTCGACAAGCTGCAGAAGCAAGTCGATGAGGCTGGCGAGACGTTCTCGAAGATGAACAAAAGTAAATCAACCCTTGATGTGGCATTGTCGTTAGGAAATTTTTGATAAGCAAGGTAAAGGATTCAATACTCAGCTTACTTGTGATGTCCCTAGTTCTGTTCCTAACGACCAATCTAAGATTGTTTTCGTTAAGGTGAACGCCAAAGTCATGTTCAATCTGAGACTAGGAGTGTCAGAAAAATACGAAGCATGCTGCCGTTAAGTCTAAGGATAAATCACAAAAATGCCATCATTGCATGCAGCTCGGCCATATCAAGCCATTCTGCTGGAAATTGAAGGGAGAGATTTCGAAGAAATCTAAGTTGGTCGGAATGTCGTCCAACATTCCGCCCGACATCGAGAAATCAGTGTTGAACAGTTTGTCTAAAGAAAATTCAAAAAGTTCATGTAACGTGATGTGGAACCAAATGTTGGCCCAACATTGTAAAAAGGCCAGAATGCTAAAGAACCATTCTCTGCTTCTCCGTTCTTCAGACGTAATCAAATGGAGAAAAAGAATATCAAATGGGAGTCAGTAAGATACCATGCCTGCACAGGTTGGGAACATTGCACCAACGAATGTACGAACACCCTTCGCAAGCGTGGTAAAGTACTTTGGTTCGATATTTCGACGATGAAGATGATGAACCGTGTGCAAAGTTGACTAAGCAATCATCAGTAACAATCCAATCCTTCTCTGAAAACGAAGAAGAGGAAGATCATCATATTGAAACTGATGTTTGTGATGAAGTCCAGACCAGTGACGCCTTCAAGCTGTTGTCCGCTGAATTTATGAAAGAAACGGCGAAAAACTCGGAACTCAAGGCCATCGTGAAAACGTTGTACGATGAACATGAGAAGAACGAAAAGATGATCGAAAACCTACTTGAAAGGATGAATAAAACGAAAGCCATTCTGACACAAAAGGACAAAGAGATCGACAAGCTGCAGAAGCAAGTCGGTGAGGCTGACGAGACGTTCTTGAAGATGAACAAAAGTAAATCAACCATTGATGTGGCATTGTCGTTAGGAAATTTTTGGTAGGCAAGGTATAGGATTCAATACTCAGCCTACTTGTGATGTGCATAGTTCTGTTCCTAACGACCAACCTAAGATTGTTTTGAAGAACGCCAAAGTCATGTTCAATCTGAGATTATGAATGTTAAAAAAAATACGAAGCATGCTACCATTAAGTCTAAGGATAGATCGCATAAATGTCATCATTGCATACAGCCCGGCCATATCAAGCCATTCGGCTGGAAACTGAAGGGAGTGATTTCGAAGAAATCTATGTTGGCTTAAATGTCGTCCAACAGTCTGCCCGACATTGAGAAATCAGTGTTGAACAGTTTGTCAGGAGAAAATTCAAAAAGTTCGTGAAACGGGATGTGAAACCAAATGTTGGCCCAACATTGAAGAAAGGCCAAAATGCTAAAGAACCAGCATCTACTCCTTCGTTCTTCAGACGTAATCAAATGGACAAAAAGAATATCAAACGGGAGTTAGTAAGATGCCATGCCTGCATGGGTTGGGACCATTACGCCAACGAATGTGCGAACACCCTTCGCAAGCAAGGTAAAGTACTTTGGGTCGACCTTTCGACGATGAAGAAGATGAACCGTGTGCAAAGTTGACTAAGCAATCATCAGTAACCATCCAATGTTTCTCTGACAACGAAGAAGACGAAGATCATCATATTTAAACTGATGTTTGTGATGAAGTCCAGATCAGGGACGCCTTCAAGCTGTTGTTCGCTGAATTTATGAAAGAAAAGGCGAAAAACTCGGAACTCAAAGCCATCGTGAAAACGCTGTCCGATGTACATGAGAAGAATGAAAAAATGATCGAAAGCCTACTTGAAGGGATGAATGAAATGGAAGCCGTTCTGACAAAAGAACAAATAGATCGACAAGCTGCAGAAGCAAGTCGATGAGGCTGACGAGACGTTCTGGAAGATGAACAAAAGCAAATCAACCCTGGATGTGGCATTGTCATTAGGAAAATTTTGATAAGCAAGGTCCAGGATTCAATACTCAGCCTACTTGTGATGTGCCTAATTCTGTTCCTAACGACCAACGTAAGATTGTTTTTGTTAAGGAGAACTCCAAAGTCGCTAATGTTCAATCCGAGATTAAGAGTGTTAAAAATACATGCTGCTGTTAAGTCTAAGGATAGGTAGCATAAATGCCATCATTGCATGCAGCCCGGCCATATCAAGCCATTCTGCTGGAAAATGAAGGGAGAGATTTAGATTTCGAAGAAACCTATGTTGGCTGAAATGTCGTCCAACGTTCTGCCCGACATTGAGAAATCAGTGTTCAACAGTTTTGTCAGGAGAAAATTCAAAAAGTTCATGAAACGAGATGTGGAACCAAATGTTGGCCCAACATTCTAAAAAGGCCAGAATGCTAACGAACCATCCTCTGCTCCTCCGTTCTTCAGACCTAATCAAATGGAGAAAAAGAATATGAAATGGGAGTCATTAAGATACCATGCCTGCACGGGTTGGGACCATTGCACAAACGAATGTGCGAACACCCGTCGCAAGCGTGGTAAAGTAATATGGTTCGATCTTTCGACGATGAAGATGATGAACCGTGTGCAAAGTTGACTAAGCAATCATCAGTAACCATCAAATCCTTCTCTGACAACGAAGAAGACGAAGATCATCATATTGAAACTGATGTTTGTGATGAAGTCCATACCAATGACGCCTTCAAGCTGTTGCCCGCTGAATTTATGAAAGAAAATGCGAAAAACTCGGAACTCAAACCCATCGTGAAAACGTTGTCCCATGAACATGAGAAGAACGAAAAGATGATTGAAAGCCCACTTGAAGGGATGAATAAAATGGATGCCATTCTGACACAAAAGCACAAAGAGATCGACAACTGCAGAAGCAAGTCGGTGAGGCTGACGAGACGTTCTTGAAGTAAATCAACACTTGATGAGGTATTGTCGTTAGGAAATTTTTGTTAAGCAAGTTCTAGGATTCAATACTCAGCCTAATTGTGATGTGCCTAATTATGTTCCTAACGACCAACCTAAGATTGTTTTTGTTAAGAAGAACGCCAAAATCATATCTGGTCCCAGTAATGCTTGTTCGCCTATTTCATCCCAGTGAATAGGAGACCGACACTTGCGCCCGTATAATGCCTCGTACGGCGCCATCCCGATCGTAGCATGGAAGCTATTGTTGTAAGAGAATTCGATTAGCGGCAAGTATTTGCTCCAATTCCCATTGAAGTCTAGTACGCACGCTCGTAACATATCTTCAAGGGTTTGGATTGTCCGTTCAGACTGCCCATCGGTCTGGGGATGATATGCAGTACTGAACGAGAGCTTAGTACCCATCGCTTTTTGTAAGCTTTGCCAAAAGTTGGATAGAAATCTCGAATCTCGATCCGAGACAATAGAGATTGGAATTCCATGGAGTCGAACAATTTCCTGAATATACAATTCAGCATAACGTTCCATGGAAAAAGTAGAACTGATTGGAAGGAAATGGGCTGATTTCGTCAGGCGGTCTACCACCACCTAGATAGCGTCATGGCCTTTCGTCGTCTTTGGTAAACCAACGACGAAATCCATAGTAATATGATCCCACTTCCATTCGGGTATCGGTAAGGGCTGTAGAGTTCCAGCTGGTCGCTGGTGTTCAGCTTTGATCAACTGGTACGTCATACATCGATTTACGAACTCCGCTATGTCCTTTTTCATTCCTGGCCACCAATACGTGATTCGCAAGTCTTGGTACATTTTGGTCGAGCCCGGATGTACGGAGTAGGTAGTTGTGTGCGCTTCTGCCATAATCATTCGTCGTAACTCCTCGTCGCTAGGCACGTACAGTCGATTCTTGTAAAGTAAAGTTCCGTCTTCTCGGATTGCAAAGTCGTCGGGGAGTGCATCTTTCATCTTTAGATAAACTTCGTCATCTTCTTGGGCCTTTCGGATTTGTTCTAGCAATGTAGGTTGAAGAGTTAGTGTTGCTAGTTTCGTTTCAACTTCACCTAAGTCAACTATTTCCACTCCAAGTCTGTGCAATTCTGTGCTAATCGCCTTTCGACTGAGCGCGTCTGCGACTACGTTCGCTTTGCCCGGATGATAATTGATAACGCAGTCGTAGTCTTTTACGAGCTCCAGCCATCGACGTTGTCGCATGTTTAACTCCTTCTGGGTGAAGAAGTACTTCAAGCTTTTATGGTCAGTGAAAATCTCACACCTTTCTCCGTAAAGGTAATGCCTCCAGATCTTTAAAGCGAATACCACTGCTGCTAGTTCTAGGTCATGGGTCGGGTAGTTCTTCTCGTATTCCTTCAGTTGTCGGGAGGCGTAAGCAATTACTTTGCCGTTCTGCATCAATACACATCCCAGTCCGTTCTTCGAGGCGTCGCTGTAGACCGAGAATCCTCCAGTTCCCGAGGGTATAGTTAAAACAGGAGCTGTAGTAAGTCGTTTCTTTAGTTCCTGGAAACTTTGTTCGCACGCTTCAGTCCACTTGAAAAGTATATTCTTTCTAGTAAGGTTCGTCAGTGTCGAGGCGATGCTAGAGAAGTCAGCTATGAACTTACGGTAATATCCCGCAAGTCCTAGAAAACTTCGGACCTCAGTAGGATTAGTAGGTTGTTGCCAGTTATTCACAGCTTCGATCTTACTCGGGTCCACCGAGATTCCGTTCCCAAAAATCACGTGTCCCAAGAAAGCTACTTGCTCAACCAGAATTCACACTTCTTGAATTTGGCGTAGAGTTGTTTCTCTCGCAGGATTCCTAAGACGGTTCTCAGATGGCTTTCGTGTTCGTCTCTTGTCTTAGAATAGATCAAAATATCGTCGATGAAGACGATAACAAACCGATCGAGGTAGTCTTTAAAGACTCGATTCATCAAGTCCATAAAAGCAGCTGGGGCATTTGTCAGTCCAAAAGGCATGACCAGAAACTCGTAATGGCCGTACCTCGTACTGAACGCTGTTTTAGGAACATCGGTCTCCCTGATCTTTAACTGATGGTATCCCGAACGGAGATCAATTTTCGAGAATACCGTAGCACCTTGTAGTTGGTCAAACAGATCATCGATCCTCGGCAACGGATATTTATTCTTGATCGTGATCTTGTTCAATTCTCTATAGTCGATACATAGTCGCATTGACCCATCCTTCTTTCGTACAAATAAGACTGGTGCTCCCCACGGTGAAAAACTGGGTTGGATAAACCCTTTTTGCAGTAAATCATCCAGTTGTTCCTTCAATTCCTTCAATTCATTAGGCGCTAGGCGATATGGAGCTTTAGAGATTGGGGCAGACCCCGGCATCAAATCAATCGTGAACTGTATTTCTCGATCAGGGGGTAACCCCGGGAGATCATCGGGAAATACATCGGCATATTCGTTAACTATCGGTACGTCTTTCAGTTCAGGCTGAGGTAACTCCTCTGCCTTCACCGCATACACGAGATAGGACTCACAACCTGACCTCAAGAGTCATTGAGCCTTTAGAGCTGATATTCGTGGAATACTATTCTTATTCGCTTTACCCGAAAAAGTGAATGCTACTTCTTCAGGCAGCTGGAATTTAACGACCTTCTTGTTACAATCTATGATGGCTCCATATCTTGAAAGCCAATTCATTCCGAAGATGACATCATAGTCGTTCGTCGGGATTACAATCAGGTCGACGCTCAAGTTCCTACCCTCAATACTTACGACGCATCCTCGCAGTACTTGGTTGGTATGCGTCGGATTCCCATGAGGTAGAGTAACTACATAGTTGTATTCGGATGAGGTAGGGGATATTCCTACCTTCGCCACGTACTTAGCCGACACAAATGAATGTGTGGCTCCAGAATCAATAAGCACAGAAGTGGGCACGTTATAGATAATTAACGTACCCGTCACCACCGAAGGGTTCATCTCGGCCTCCTCATTTGTTAAAGTAAAAACTCGCGCGGGAACGGGTGGAGGTCGAGTTGGCGGTTGGGCCGGGTTCCGTACTAGGGGTAAATTCTCCGTACAGGCTCTAGCAAAATGACCGACCTTTCCGCACCGGAAGCACTGCGGAACCTGTCTTGCTCCGAAGCAGGCCCCGAAATGGTAGCGCCCACATTGTCGACACTGGGGCGCAACACTTTGAGGTCGGTTGGAGATATTGATCGGTCCCTGCATTGGTCTCGGCCGCCAGTTTTGTTGGCCCTGACGGTTCCATTGGGTATTAGGACCCTTGCCGACGAATTGGCGTTTCTTATCTCCCCCGCTTCCTTGTTGGGCCTCTCTCCTCTTTTTCGCTTCCTGGGCTTCTACCACGACAGACTCTGCTTGTTCCGCGATTAGAGCACGTTCCGTTACTTGCATAAACTCTAATTGGCGTGCACCCGCAATACTTAAATCCCGATAGATTTCGGGTTTAAGTCCCTTAATGAATCTGGTCACTTTCAGCGAATTAGTCGCCACTAACTGCGGAGCAAATCGGGATAATTCTTCAAATCGATGGATGTACTCCGCCACCGGCATGCTCCCTTGCTTCAAGCTCATGAACTCGTACATCCTTTGTTCTTGATCATGTGCCGTAAAGTATTTGTTGAAGAAGAGCTCCCTAAACCTTTCCCAAGTCATTGTCATTGGGCTCTCCAACACCTTTACGGTGTTCCACCAATAACGCGCATTTTCTCGGAAAAGGGAAACGGCACAAAGGACTTTTTCGTTGTCAGGCACTCGACTGTAGATGAACATATCCTCTATAGTGCCTATCCAATCTTCAGCCACCGCAGGATTGGTAGCTTCCATAAATATTGGGGGGTTTAGCTTTCGAAATCGTTCCCCGATTAATTCTACTCGCTCAGGTTGCGGGGAATGTTCCGACGAGCTCCGGTGATGGATCAAGTCGTTGATTTGATCCGACTGTCGTCGGATCAGATCGGTTAATTGATGGATAGTAGAGCGGTCGTCATTTGGTGGGGATTCAGACCCCGCCCTACGGCTAGAACTGCCTACATCTCGACGTCCTTTCGGCATTTTTATCTATTTCTACAATTATTCACACAGAGCACATATCAAATAACACGTAATAATGAAATCAAATATTGAACTTACAGGCCAGGCTGGTTCTCCAGGCTTTTGAGCGGCAGTACATGGACAGTCTTCAGAATCTAAAACCTAAGCTCTGATACCACCTGTGGCGACCCTACTTTTCTAATTAGAATTATTGGCGGATTTCCGCAAGGTAAGCCGCGGAAGGCCCGTCTGATTAAAACTTTTTCCTAAAAGATATTATAATACAACAAAATATTATTTTACATAATAGTATTTGTACAATGGACCGAAGCCCCAAAATGTCAAAAGATCAAAAATCCTATCGCCGCTCCACAGGTCATCATCCATGTACCGTCCCGCCCTCAAAAGTCCGTGGAGCACCGCCACCAGCCGCCTCAGTCTTGACGCGTGTCAGCGTCAGACTCGGTACCTACAACACGTAAACACTGAGCGAATTGCCCAGTAGGTGAATAAAATGCAATGCAGCGTGCACTCATTCCCAACTCCCAATTCTCGCAACATGATATAATGCACGCTCGTTCTCACATTTCTATCGTATCTCAATATCAGGGCCCTAGGCTGGACTCGGCACCTCGCGCGCAATAAAAATAAAATATATCGTCTGGTCGCTAACGACAGACTAGCGGTGCCCACGCCGATAGTGCGCTGATCGATCACGTCAACGTCCTCCTATCAGGTCGCCCCTTCCGCTACACAACTCGTCCGACGGTTTGCACCTCGGGTCGCTCACGCCCGAGTAGACAGATCGCTCACGTCTGTCTCCCGTCAGGTGCCCAGCGAGTCCAACCTCAACTCCGCTACGAGTCTGACTGCCAAAATCGGCACACACTACCCCGCTCAATCGACACCTTAAATCTTAAGGTGTCACCACTAATGTGGTTATTATCCCTCACCATGTCGTGCGATGTCATGCATATACGTGATACACATGAAACGTGATGTCACATAAAACATACGTAAAACACGTAAGTCACATAAGTCACTTAAATCACAAAGTCTCATGGAAACACATAAATTCACATTTGTGTTTACGTATCGTAGATGGATAATCCACCTACCTGCCCTCCCGCTATTGTCAGTCAAGAGATCTGGTGGAATCCGTAAATGTCGAACCTCTAAATAAATAAATATTATTAGTATATGTGCTAGTTCTCGAAAACCCTAAAATTTATGAAAACCTAAAAATAATGAAATTCTTAAAAATAAATAAATCTTAAAATATTGAAAACCCTAAAATATAACAAAACCCTAAAATACCGAAAATTTATTAATTAAAACACAATGTCGAAATCTCACAAATGTCGACATCTTATCCCTATAAATGTCGAAACCTTCTATATCGATATTCTTAAGTAATGCCTATACTATATAAATGTCGAAATCCTTAAAAATGTCGAGCCCCTAACAAGATGTCGAGATTGTTGAATCATGTCGAGACCTATAAAAGATGTCGAATTCTTCACATAATGTCGAGAAGTTATGAAATGTCGAGACCAATTACTACAAAATGTCGAAGCTTTGGACAAAATGTCGAGACATGTAAAATGTCGATTCAAAGAAAAAATGTCGAGACACTAAGCTGATAAAAGACAATGTCGTGACTTAACATAATCAGAAATGTCGAGACCTTCTATGTTTACAAATCTCGAGATCTACCTATAATATATATATATATATATACATCTCGACTTCTTTGATAACGAAATCATAATCATATAAATGTCGATATTATTGCTATTATACCTTTCGACTTTTTACTGCTACATCTCGACATTTTCCTACTCGACTTCTTTGATAACACAATCATATAAATGTCGATATTATTGCTATTATACCTTTCGACTTTTTATGATGCATATCGATATCTTCCTACAATTTTCATATGTCGACATGTATATGCATCTCGACTTCTATCAACTATACAGCTCGACATCTTTGTAATAAGTAGCTCGACATCTTTTATACTTCATCTCGAAATTTATCTAAGAACCGTGATTTTCCAGAAAACCCTAAAACTGCACTGTCGAGATTATTTTCAAAGCCCTGCTGTTTCCCGAAAGCAATATACCTTAAATAAATTCTCACTCTGAAAGAAATCAAAGTCCCCGTTTTATTAAATGAACACATAAAATCACGTACTGAGTTCGAACATCTTTGGCATATGAACTCAAAAACCCTAAAATTATTAAGTATATTATCTTTTGACCAACCATCTAATTATTCTTTCGAAAGCTTCGCATCTCTTGGCCCCTAATTACCTTCGTAAAAGAGACTGACTAATTCTACCGTAAATATATAAGAGAGCAATGAAATATAAATAATCCTCACCTTCTTGTTTCGGCTTCTTTGAACTGTTAATGGTTAGGAGCTATTCGTTTTTCCTTCCCTACTTCTTACTTTCGTTCCTTCTTATTTCCTTAATAAGAGTTTTCTCCTAGTAATGTGTGGATATACACTAATATTTCAAAGATGGAATTGGAAATGATGTGACATGATAATAATCGTTTTATTACGTTGAGCTTAAGAAAGCTCATTACCTTTCTTTTGATTTGGGCTTTATTTGGAAGCATAAACTAACTAAACATGGCCCAATTTAAGCGATTATTATTTATACAAAGTTCATTAATTTATTTGGTAAGTTTCGAAAAGTTCTAAAATTATAAAATATATACATATATATATTGTTACAACTTAAATTTATTTATTGACTTCTTAACTTGCAACTTTACATAATTGATTTATATCAAAATCCCGTACTAAATTTTACGGGTATTACATGTTGCTTGTCTTAGAGGTCACGAGTGCAATTGGTTCCATGTCGACATTTGTTTTTCCTTCGTCTTGATTTCTTTGGCATACTGGGAGTATTGTGATAGGTTATCGTGTAGGGAGTGAATGTCCATAGCATCCAGATCTTTGTTCTGTTGCTTAACCAGAACTGCAATCCGTCCCCACTCAGGTTGAAGTATGGAAAGGAACTTGATGTTGTGTTCGGAATTGAAGTGTTGGATGTTGATCTTTCTCATCTCGTTGATGATGGTCAGGAAGTGAAGGTAATCATCTTGAAGTTCTTCCCCCTCCTTAGCTTTGAAGGAGTCATAGGCAGTGAGGATGCTAGACTTCTTAGACAGATTGCTAAGTTCTGTCCCAACCATCATTGAATTCCCAAATTTCCTTTGCAGTGACCATTACGTTGACTTGCTTATAGACATCATTTGGTAGGGCCTGAAGTACGTAGTGTCGGGCAAGCTTGTCCGCTCTGGCTCGTGCTCTCTCAGCATCATTGTATTGACTAGGGTCCTTAGGAGTTATCCTCTCTAGAATTGCAGGAACAGCATCGGGTTGAGTAGGGATGATGGTCCAAAATTGAGCAGGTCCCTCAAAAATGGAGGAAAACATGTCGTTTGCGAGATCTACATCCTCGATTTCGATGAAGTTGATGAATCATTGCTTCCATATGCCGTATTCTCCCAAACTTAGTAGTGTACACGATTGTCAGATCCAATGGCAAGACCGTCCATGTTTTGTATGGTAATGATCGTTAACGCGAAATATATCTGCGAATAAATATTTTAGTTTCGAATAAGATAGGAAAAAAAAGTCATGTTTGAAGAGCTTTGAGTGGAGTATAAATGAGCGAGTTCACTTAATGCATTCTGTCTGTATTTTGAATTTGGATGATTTTTTGTAAGACTTGAGAATAGGACGATTTGAGTTCTACAAAATTGAGATTTGGTCGACTTAATATTTGTGATCGATCGATTCTACTCCTATAGAATTAAGCTCGGCGATTTTGATCTAAATGCTGATAATCGGGCGATTGAGATTCTAAGATTATAAAATCGGGCGATGGAGATTCAATTTGAAGTCTAGAATGACTTTCGACCGATTGGTCCAATTAGAATAACTTTCGATCGACTGAAATTAAACAAGGCTCATTGGACGAAAGAATTTGAATTAGGCTGGTTTCGGGTGATTTGGGTCCAATTAGAATGAATTTCCATAGATTGAAATTGAACAACGCTGATTGGATGAATGAGTGTTGGGCGATACAGTTATATTGACTCAATATATAGAAATTTTTGAGTTTCGATCGCTTTTGATCCAAGAAGATTGAGTTTCGATCGATAGAAATTGGGCGTGGCAAATTTGGATTGAGTATTGGGCGAAACTCTAAAATGAACTATAATCGTCGAGTAATTAATCGATCGAAACAAGGAATTTGGTACTGTTGCCTTTCGGGCGAGACACGTGTCGGTCGATTGAGTGAAGATTGAGAATCGCCGAGATTTCAATCGGGCGAAACTCGTCACAATGATTTAGTTTCGATCGAAACCTTCAAATTGGACAGTGATTCGCCGATATTCAAATCGATCGAAACTCCTCTCAGTGATTTTCGGTCGAAACCTTCAAATTCGATGGTATTGTTCTATAGGCTGCCTGAAAGTGATGAACAGTTCAACAAAACTCAGATTTTCAGACTCGTTTTTTGCTCAAATCCTACTTAAACTTGATGGAAATCGACGTGAAAGACCATAAATGTACTCATTTTCAGTTTTCTAATGTCTTAGAGAGAAGAAATCACTGAGAATGATTACAAAAGACCCAAAAACAGTGAAAAAAACGAAAATGAGCTTTAAAGAAAAATCTTTCTCAAATCACGTCGTAATCGAGTGAAACTGGATTCAAATCAAAGATATTGATCCGCGTTAGGCTCTGATACCACTTGTTGGCCCTTTTTTACCAAACAAGGATCAAAAGAAAAGATTGAATATGTAAAACGTGAAGAACACCTTGAGTGCGTGTTAGTGTGTGTTTTTCTAAGGAAAAGTACAAGGTGGCTTGCCTTTTGATTTCTTTTGATAAAACCCTAATTAGGGTAAGTGGGGCTTTATATACCACAAGTATTTGGTATATTAAAGCCCAATACAAAACTCTTACTAAATATCATATGTCAACCCCAATACAACCCATTAAATAAATACATACCCAAGATTACATTAATTAAAGGATGCTACAAAATATTCCTAAAATGATGGGCCTAGTTCTGTTCCTAACGACCAACCTAAGATTATTTTTGTTAAGGAGAACGCCAAAGTCACTAATGTTCAATCTGAGATTGGGAGTGTTAGACAAATACGAAGCATGCTGCCGATAAGTCTAAGGATAGATCGCATAAATGCCATCATGGCAGGCAGTCCGGCCATATCAAGCCATTCTGCTGGAAATTGAAGGGAGAGACTTTGAGAAACCTAATTTGGCTGAAATGTCGTTTAACATTCTGCCCGACATTGAGAAATCAGTGTTGAACAGTTTGTCAGGAGAAAATTCAAAAAAATTCATGAAACAGGATGTGGAACCAAATGTTGGCCCAACATTCTAGAAAGGCCAGAATGATAAAGAACCATCCTCTACTCCTCCGTTCTTTAGACGTAATCAAATGGAGAAAAAATAATATCAAATGGGAGTCAGTAAGATGCCATGCCTGCACGGGTTGGACCATTACGCCAACGAATGTGTGAACACCCTTCGCAAGCGTGGTAAGTACTTTGGTTCGATCTTTCGACGATGAAGGTGATGAACCATGTGCAAAGTTGACTAAGCCATCATCAGTAACCATCCAATCCTTCTCTGACAACGAAGAAGACGAAGATCATCATACTGAAACTGATGTTTGTGATGAAGTCCAGACCAGGGACGCCTTCAAGCTGTTGTCCGCGGAAGTTATGAAAGAAAAGGCAAAAAACACGGAACTCAAAGCCATCGTGAAAACGCTGTCCGATTAACATGAGAAGAACGAAAAGATGATCGAAAGCCTACTTGAAGTGTTGAACAAAATGGAAGTCGTTCTAACAAAAGGAAAAAGAGACCGACAAGCTGCAGAAGCAAGACGATGAGGTTGACGTGGCGTTTTCGAAGATGAACAAAAGTAAATCAACCCTTGATGTGGCATTGTCGTTTGGAAGTTTTTGATAAGCAAGGTAAAGGATTCAATACTCGGCCTACTTGTGATGTGCCTAGTTCTGTTCCTAACGACCAACCTGAGATTGTTTTTGTTAAGGAGAACGCCAAAGTCGCTAATGTTCAATCTGAGATTAGGAGTGTTAGAAAAATACGAAGCATGCTGTCGTTAAGTCTAAGGATATATCGCATAAATCCTATCATTGCAGGCAGCCCGGCCATATCAAGCCATTCTGCTGGAAATTGAAGGGAGAGATTTCGAAGAAATCTATGTTGGCTGTAATGTCGTCCGACATTCTGCCCGACATTGAGAAATAGTGTTGAACATTTGTCAGGAGAAAATTCAAAAAGTTCATGAAATGTGACGTGGAACCAAATGTTAGCCCAACATTCAAGAAAGGACAGAATGCAAAAGAACCATCATCTGCTCCTTCGTTCTTCAGACGTAATCAAATCGAGAAAAAGAATATCAAATGGGAGTCAGTAAGATGCCATGCCTGCACGGGTTGGGACCATTACGCCAACGAATGTGCGAACACCCTTCGCAAGCATGGTAAAGTACTTTGGGTCGATCTTTCGACGATGAAGATGATGAACCGTGTGCAAATTTGACTAAGCAATCATCACTAACCATCCAATCCTCCTCTGACAACGAAGAAGATGAACATAATCATATTGAAACTGATGTTTGTGATGAAGTCCAGACCAGGGACGCCTTCAAGCTGTTGTCCGCTAAAAACATTGTCCGATGAACATGAGATGAACAAAAAGATGATCGAAAGCCTACTTGAAGGGATGAACAAAATGGAAGCCGTTCTGACAAAAGGTCAAAGAGATCGACAAGCTGCAGAAGCAAGTCGATTAGGCTGACGAGACGTTCTCGAAGATGAACAAAAGTAAATCAACCCTTGATGTGGCATTGTCGTTAGGAATTTTTTGATAACAAAGGTAGAGAATTCAATACTCAGCCTACTTGTTATGTGCCTAGTTCTGTTCCTAACGGCCAACCTATGATTGTTTTTGTTAAGGAGAACGCCAAAGTCACTAATGTTCAATCTGAGATTAGGAGTGTTAGAAAAATACGAAGCAAGCTGCCGTTAAGTCTAAGGATAGATCGCATAAATGCCATCATTGCATGCAGCCCGGCCATATCAAGCTACTCTGCTGGAAATTGAAGGGAGAGATTTCGAAGAAATCTATGTTGGCTTAAATGTCGTCCAACATTCTGCCCGACATTGAGAAATCAGTGCTGAACAATTTGTCAGGAGAAAATTCAAAAAGTTCGTGAAACGGGATGTGAAATCAAATGTTGGCCCAACCTTCAAGAAAGGCCAAAATGCTAAAGAACCATCCTCTGCTCCTTCGTTCTTCAGATGTAATCAAATGGAGAAAAAGAATATCAAATGGGAGTCAGTAAGATGCCATGCCTGCACGGGTTGGACCATTACGCCAACGAATTTGCGAACACCCTTCACAAGCGTGGTAAAGTACTTTGGGTCGATCTTTCGACGATAAAGAAGATGAACCGTGTGCAAAGTTGACTAATCAATCATCAGTAACCATCCAATGCTTCTCTGACAACGAAGAAGACAAAGATCATCATATTGAAACTGATGTTTGTGATGAAGTCCAGACGAAGGACGTCTTCAAGCTGTTGTCTGCTGAATTTACGAAAGAAAAGACGAAAAACTCGGAACTCAAAGCCATCGTGAAAACGCTGTCCGATGAACACGAGATGAACGAAAAGATGATCGAAAGCCTACTTGAAGGGATGAACAAAATGGAAGCCGTTCTGACAAAAGGACAAATAGATCGACAAACTGCAGAAGCAAGTCGATGAGGCTAACGAGTCGTCCTCGAACATGAACAAAAGTAAATCAGCCCTTGATGTGGCATTGTCGTTATGAAATTTTTGATAAGCAAGGTATAGGATTCAATTCTCGGCCTACTTCTGATGTGCCTAATTCTGTTCCTAACGACCAACCCAAGATTGTTTTTGTCAAGGAGAACGCCAAAGTCATGTTCAATCTGAGATTTGGAGTGTTAGAAAAATACGAAGCATGCTGCCGTTAAGTCTAAGGATAGACGCATAAATGCCATCATTGCATGCAGCCCGGCCATATCAAGTCTGCTGGAAATTGAAGGGAGAGATTTCGAAGAAATCTATGTTGGCTGAAATGTCGTCCAACATTCTGCCCGACATTGAGAAATCAGTGTCGAACAGTTTGTCAGGAGAAAATTCAGAAAGTTCATAAAATGGGATGTGGAACCAAATGTTGGCCCAACATTCTAAAAAGGCCGGAATGCTAAAGAACCATCCTCTGCTCCTCCGTTCTTCAGACGTAATCAAATCGAGAAAAAGAATATCAAATGGGAGTCATTAAGATGCCATGCCTGCACGGGTTGGGACCATTGTGCCAACGAATGTGCGAACACCCTTCGCAAGCGTGGTAAAGTACTTTGGTTCGATCTTTCGTCGATGAAGATGACGAACCGTGTGCAAAGTTGACTAAGCAATCATCAGTAACCATCCAATCATTCTCTAACAACGAAGAAAACGAAGATCATCATATTGAAACTGATGTTTAAGATGAAGTCCAAACCAGCGATGCCTTCGAGCTATTGTCCAATGAATTTATGAAAGAAAAGGCAAAAAACTCGGAACTCAAAGCTATCGTGAAAAAGTTGTCCGATGAACATGAGATGAACGAAAAGATGATTGGAAGCCTACTTGAAGGGATGAACAAAATGGACGCCATTCTGACACAGAAGGACAAAGAGATCGACAAGCTGCAGAAGCAAGTCGATGAGGCTGACGAGATGTTCTTAATGAACTAAAGTAAATCAACCCTTGATGAGGTATTGTCGTTAGGAAATTTTTGATAAGTAAGGTCTAGGATTCAATACTCAGCCTAATTGTGTTGTGCCTAATTCTGTTCCTAACGACCAACCTAAGATTGTTTTTGTTAAGGAGAAAGCCAAAGTCGCTAATGTTCAATCGGTTATTAGGAGTGTTAAAAAAAGACAAAGCATGCTGCCGTTGAGTCTAAGGATAGATCGCATAAATGCCATCATTGCATGCAGCCCAGTCATATCAAGCCATTCTGCTGGAAATTGAAGAGAGAGATTTTGAAGAAATCTGTTGGCTGAAATGTCGTTCAACAATCTAACCGACATTGAGAAATCAGGGTTGAACAGTTTGTCGGGAGAAAATTCATAAAGTTCATGAAACGGGATGTGGAACCTAATGTTGGCCCAACATTCAAAAAAGGCCAGCATGCTAAAGAACCATCCTCTGCTCCTCCGTTCTTCAGACGTAATCAAATGGAGAAAAAGAATATCAAATGGGAGTTAGTAAGCTGGCAGGTCTGCACGAGTTGGGACCATTATGCCAACGAATGTGCGAACACCTTTCTCAAGCGTGCTAAAGTACTTTGGGTCTATCTTTCGACGATAAAGAAGATGAACCGTGTGCAAAGTTGACTAAGCAATCATCAGTAACCATCCAATGTTTCTCTGACAACGAAGAAGACGAAGATCATCATATTGAAACTGATGTTTGTGATGAAGTCCAGACCAGGGATGCCTTCAAGCTATTACCCGCTGAATTTATGAAAGAAAAGGCAAAAAACTCGGAACTCAAACCCATCGTGAAAATGTTGTCCGATGAACATGAGAAGAACGAAAATATGATCGAAACCTACTTGCAGGGATGAACAAAATGGAAGCCATTCTGAAACAAAAGGACAAAGAGATCGACAAGCTGCAGAAGCAAGTCGATGAGGCTAACGAGACATTCTTGAAGATGAACAAAAGTAAATCAACCCTTGATGTGGCATTGTCGTTTGGAAATTTTTGATAAGCAAGGTATAGGATTGAATACTCAGCCTACTTGTGATGTGCCTAGTTATGTTCCTAAGGACCAACCTATGATTGTTTTTGTTAAGTAGAACGCCAAAGTCATGTTCAATCTGACTTTAGGCGTGTTAGAAAAATACGAAGCATGCTGCCGTTAAGTCTAAGGATAGAACGCATAAATGCCATCATTGCATGCAACCCGGCCATATCAAGCCATTGTGCTGGAAATTGAAGGGAGAGATTTCGAAGAAATCAATGTTGGCTTAAATGTCGTCCAACATTATGCCCAACATTGGGAAATCAGTTTTGAACAGTTTGTCAGGAGAAAATTCAAAAAGTTCGTGAAACATGATGTGAAACCAAATGTTGGCCCAACATTCAAGAAAGGCCAAAATGCTAAAGAACCATCCTCTGCTCCTTCGTTCTTCAGACGTAATCAAATGGAGAAAAAGAATATCAAATGGGAGTCAGTAAGATGCCATGCCTGCACGGGTTGGGACCATTACGCCAACAAATGTGCGAACACCCTTCGCAAGCGTGGTAAAGTACTTTGGGTCGATCTTTCGACGATGAAGAAGATAAACCGTGTGAAAAGTTGACTAAGCAATCATCAGTAACCATCCAATGCTTGTCTCACAACGAAGAAAACGAATATCATCATATTGAAACTGATGTTTGTGATGAAGTCCAGACCAGGGACGCCTTCAAGCTGTTGCCTGCTGAATTTATGAAAGAAAAGGCGAAAAACTTGGAACTCAAAGCCATCATGAAAACGCTGTCCGTTGAACATGAGAAGAATGAAAAGATAATCGAAAGCCTACTTGAAGGGATTGACAAAATGGAAGCCGTTCTGACGAAGGGACAAATAGGTCGACAAGCTGCAGAAGCAAGTCGATGAGGCTGGCGAGACGTTCTCGAAGATGAACAAAAGTAAATCAACCCTTGATGTGGCATTGTCGTTAGGAAATTTTTGATAAGCAAGGTAAAGGATTCAATACTCAGCTTACTTGTGATGTCCCTAGTTCTGTTCCTAACGACCAATCTAAGATTGTTTTCGTTAAGGTGAACGCCAAAGTCATGTTCAATCTGAGACTAGGAGTGTCAGAAAAATACGAAGCATGCTGCCGTTAAGTCTAAGGATAAATCACAAAAATGCCATCATTGCATGCAGCTCGGCCATATCAAGCCATTCTGCTGGAAATTGAAGGGAGAGATTTCGAAGAAATCTAAGTTGGTCGGAATGTCGTCCAACATTCTGCCCGACATCGAGAAATCAGTGTTGAACAGTTTGTCTAAAGAAAATTCAAAAAGTTCATGTAACGTGATGTGGAACCAAATGTTGGCCCAACATTGTAAAAAGGCCAGAATGCTAAAGAACCATTCTCTGCTTCTCCGTTCTTCAGACGTAATCAAATGGAGAAAAAGAATATCAAATGGGAGTCAGTAAGATACCATGCCTGCACAGGTTGGGAACATTGCTCCAACGAATGTACGAACACCCTTCGCAAGCGTGGTAAAGTACTTTGGTTCGATATTTCGACGATGAAGATGATGAACCGTGTGCAAAGTTGACTAAGCAATCATCAGTAACAATCCAATCCTTCTCTGAAAACGAAGAAGAGGAAGATCATCATATTGAAACTGATGTTTGTGATGAAGTCCAGACCAGTGACGCCTTCAAGCTGTTGTCCGCTGAATTTATGAAAGAAACGGCGAAAAACTCGGAACTCAAGGCCATCGTGAAAACGTTGTACGATGAACATGAGAAGAACGAAAAGATGATCGAAAACCTACTTGAAAGGATGAATAAAACGAAAGCCATTCTGACACAAAAGGACAAAGAGATCGACAAGCTGCAGAAGCAAGTCGGTGAGGCTGACGAGACGTTCTTGAAGATGAACAAAAGTAAATCAACCATTGATGTGGCATTGTCGTTAGGAAATTTTTGGTAGGCAAGGTATAGGATTCAATACTCAGCCTACTTGTGATGTGCATAGTTCTGTTCCTAACGACCAACCTAAGATTGTTTTGAAGAACGCCAAAGTCATGTTCAATCTGAGATTATGAATGTTAAAAAAAATACGAAGCATGCTACCATTAAGTCTAAGGATAGATCGCATAAATGTCATCATTGCATACAGCCCGGCCATATCAAGCCATTCGGCTGGAAACTGAAGGGAGTGATTTCGAAGAAATCTATGTTGGCTTAAATGTCGTCCAACAGTCTGCCCGACATTGAGAAATCAGTGTTGAACAGTTTGTCAGGAGAAAATTCAAAAAGTTCGTGAAACGGGATGTGAAACCAAATGTTGGCCCAACATTGAAGAAAGGCCAAAATGCTAAAGAACCAGCATCTACTCCTTCGTTCTTCAGACGTAATCAAATGGACAAAAAGAATATCAAACGGGAGTTAGTAAGATGCCATGCCTGCATGGGTTGGGACCATTACGCCAACGAATGTGCGAACACCCTTCGCAAGCAAGGTAAAGTACTTTGGGTCGACCTTTCGACGATGAAGAAGATGAACCGTGTGCAAAGTTGACTAAGCAATCATCAGTAACCATCCAATGTTTCTCTGACAACGAAGAAGACGAAGATCATCATATTTAAACTGATGTTTGTGATGAAGTCCAGATCAGGGACGCCTTCAAGCTGTTGTTCGCTGAATTTATGAAAGAAAAGGCGAAAAACTCGGAACTCAAAGCCATCGTGAAAACGCTGTCCGATGTACATGAGAAGAATGAAAAAATGATCGAAAGCCTACTTGAAGGGATGAATGAAATGGAAGCCGTTCTGACAAAAGAACAAATAGATCGACAAGCTGCAGAAGCAAGTCGATGAGGCTGACGAGACGTTCTGGAAGATGAACAAAAGCAAATCAACCCTGGATGTGGCATTGTCATTAGGAAAATTTTGATAAGCAAGGTCCAGGATTCAATACTCAGCCTACTTGTGATGTGCCTAATTCTGTTCCTAACGACCAACGTAAGATTGTTTTTGTTAAGGAGAACTCCAAAGTCGCTAATGTTCAATCCGAGATTAAGAGTGTTAAAAAATACATGCTGCTGTTAAGTCTAAGGATAGGTAGCATAAATGCCATCATTGCATGCAGCCCGGCCATATCAAGCCATTCTGCTGGAAAATGAAGGGAGAGATTTAGATTTCGAAGAAACCTATGTTGGCTGAAATGTCGTCCAACGTTCTGCCCGACATTGAGAAATCAGTGTTCAACAGTTTTGTCAGGAGAAAATTCAAAAAGTTCATGAAACGAGATGTGGAACCAAATGTTGGCCCAACATTCTAAAAAGGCCAGAATGCTAACGAACCATCCTCTGCTCCTCCGTTCTTCAGACCTAATCAAATGGAGAAAAAGAATATGAAATGGGAGTCATTAAGATACCATGCCTGCACGGGTTGGGACCATTGCACAAACGAATGTGCGAACACCCGTCGCAAGCGTGGTAAAGTAATATGGTTCGATCTTTCGACGATGAAGATGATGAACCGTGTGCAAAGTTGACTAAGCAATCATCAGTAACCATCAAATCCTTCTCTGACAACGAAGAAGACGAAGATCATCATATTGAAACTGATGTTTGTGATGAAGTCCATACCAATGACGCCTTCAAGCTGTTGCCCGCTGAATTTATGAAAGAAAATGCGAAAAACTCGGAACTCAAACCCATCGTGAAAACGTTGTCCCATGAACATGAGAAGAACGAAAAGATGATTGAAAGCCCACTTGAAGGGATGAATAAAATGGATGCCATTCTGACACAAAAGCACAAAGAGATCGACAACTGCAGAAGCAAGTCGGTGAGGCTGACGAGACGTTCTTGAAGTAAATCAACACTTGATGAGGTATTGTCGTTAGGAAATTTTTGTTAAGCAAGTTCTAGGATTCAATACTCAGCCTAATTGTGATGTGCCTAATTATGTTCCTAACGACCAACCTAAGATTGTTTTTGTTAAGAAGAACGCCAAAATCTCTAATATTCAATATGAGATTAGGAGGGTTAAAAAATACGAAGCATGCTGCCGTTAAGTCTAAGGATAGATCGCATAAATGCCATCATTGCATGCAGCCTGGTCATATCAATCCATTCTGCTGGAAATTGAAGGGAGAGATTTTGAAGAAATCTGTGTTGGCTGAAATGTCATCCAACATTCTGACCGATATTAAGAAATCAGTGTTGAACAGTTTGTCAGGAGAAAATTCAAAAAGTTCATGAAACGGGATGTGGAACCTAATGTTGGCCCAACATTCAAAAAAGGCCAGCATGCTAAAGAACCATCCTCTGCTCCTCCGTTCTTCAGACGTAATCAAATGGAAAAAAAAATATCAAATGGGAGTCAGTAGCATCTGCGTTAGGTATCTCATCAAAAGTAACATGTATGGACTCCTGAACAGTCAGCTTCCTTTTATTATAAACACGATATGCCTTAGAGTGAAGACTGTAACCAAGGAATATCACTTCATCAACCTTAGAGTCAAATTTTCCTCTCTTATCTCTATCGTTCAAGATAAAGCATTTGCATCCAAACACACGAAAGTAACTTATATTTGGAGTTCTACCATGCCAGATTTCATAAGAGGTCTTCTTTAATATCGGCCTAAGGAAGACACGGTTAGACACATAACAAGCTGTACTAACAGCTTCCGCCCAGAACTGTTTAGGAATATCATACTCATGTAACATAGATCTAGCAATTTCATGTAATACCTTATTTTTACGTTCAACTACGCCATTCTGTTGAGGAGTTATAGGGGCAGAGAAGTTATGACTATATCCGTACTGATCACAGAATGATGCAAATGACTTACTATCAAATTCCAGTCCGTTATCACTGCGTATCCTACATAAGTTTGTTTCTTTTTCATTCTCAAGTCTCTTAACTAGCGATGCAAAGTTATCTAGTGCCTCATTCTTATGTGCAAGAAATATCACCCAAGTATACCTGGAATAATCATCAACGATAACAAAGGCATATCTTTTACCTCGCAGAGACATCGTCTGGACAGGACCAAAAAGGTCGAGATGCAGTAATTCCAGAGGTCTGGATGTGGATATCACATTCTTTGCCTTGAACGATGTCTTGGTCTGCTTGCCCATTTGGCATTCCTTGCATGTTTTGTCCTTGACAAATTTTATGTCAGGAACACCTCGCACCAGTGCATTGCTTGTGATGTGAGACAGTAATTCCATGGTGGCATGTCCTAAGCGTCTATGCCATAACCAGGTGGTATCCTGTGTAACTGCTAAGCACTTGACGTTCTGGTCAGTGATATCAACAAGAGTTATGCAATAAATATTCCTATCCCTAGATGCACTAAACAGTACCTTATCATTGTCTCTAACAATACACTTATCATTTTCAAAAGTGGCGGTATGACCCTTATCACATAATTGACTAATGCTGATGAGATTATGTTCTAGATTCTTAACTAACCATACGTCATCTATAGTAGTATGTAAAGTGTTACCAACAGTTCCAACCCCAATGATCTTAGCTTTAGTGTTGTCGGCATAGGAGACATATCCTCCATCATAGGCTTTCACCGACACAAACTTGCTGATATCACCTGTCATATGGTGGGAACACCCAATGTCGAGGTACCACTTGTTCTTTTTGCTGGATTTTCTTCTTTGTACCTGCATGAATCATTTCTTTTCTGAGGTGCCCAACTTCGATTGGGTCCTAAAAGGTCAGTGGTAAAATAACTCCTGTTAACACATGATATATCATCTGTCACAGACTGTGATCTCACAAACACAGGCGCGCCAGTGTTAGAACTTTGATTCTTAGGAATCTGCTTTGGCCTCCAGATATATCTAGTTTTATCAGCTTCTTCAAGAAACAGTGGTTAGCATAATGACCGTGACAGCCGCATGAAAAACATTTAGGCTTTCTAATATCTTGTGAAGGTGCAGCATGCTTAGGTGTTGTGGAATATCCTATCCCTGTATTTCCAACATGTCTAGGAAGACTCAGTATCATGTTGAGATTATGTTGTCTACAAAAAGTCTATCATTTTTGCGAGATTTTTCTTCTAAGAAATCCTTAAGGACAGACATGTCTCTAGATATATTTTCTTGCTTCCTAAGCTTATCGCAATTACACAAGACTTTCTCTTCCTTAAGAGTTTCTAACTCGGTTTTCAGACGTTCATTTTCTAGATCTGTTTGATGCTTCTCTCTAGCTACGTCATCTCGTTGCCTAATCAGACTCTTTACTTGTGAGTTGAGCGACTTAATCCTTCTTTCTGCATTTTGAATAATTTCAAACATCTCTTCCTTTTCATCTACTTCAGGAACTGAGGAAGCGTTATCATGAGATTCATCTTGCCTAGCATATCATTCATTTAGAAAGAGAATTTTCTTAATAGTGGATGAAGAAGATACCTGATCATCATCATTGGCCATGTAGGCGAGATCTTCCTCTTCTTCGCTTTCGGCCTCTTCCCAGTTAGTGACCATTGCTTTCTGCTTCTTCACCTTTTTGTCAGCATTTTCCATCGGGCAGTTTGATGCGAAGTGGCCTGGCTTGTTGCACTTGAAACACTTTTGCACGTTGTTCCCGGATGACGATATTCCCTTGTTCCTAGGTTGGAACTTGGAGTTTCCCTTGAACTTCCTTCTCATCCGAAACTTTTCAAACCTTCTGGTCAGCATGGCAATCTGCTCCATTAGTTCCTCCTCAGTTTGTTCTTCACCTTCTGAAACGTTTTCTTATTCGGTGTTAAAGGCAATGTTTGGTTGATTTCGAACGGTTGGTTTCTCTTTGATGGAGATCTGAGTCATCTCGTAGGTGGTAAGAGATCCGATTAGTTCTGACACGGAAAGTTCGTCCAAGTCCTTTGCTTCGTAGATGGCAGTTACTTTGGGATTCCATTCTCTTGGAAGAGATCTCATTATTTTCCGCACTTTCTCACTGTCTGGTATTTTCTTTCCCAACGAGAACATTTGATTGATGATGTTCATGAATCTCACGTACATATGGCTTATGGTCTCGTTGTCCTCCATTTTGAACAGCTCGTATTGGTGAGTTAAGAGGGCTATTCTTTCTTGTACAACTCGAGTGGTTCCCTCATGTGTGACTTGAAGCATCTCCCACATATCCTTGGCAGACTCGCATGAACTCACACGATTGTATTCTTCTCTTGCAAGCGCGCAGGCGATCGTGTTCTTAGCTTTGGCATTCAAGGATATTCCTCGCTTGTCTATTGCATCGTACTCGGAACCTTTCTTTGGAGTTCCATCCGCCTTCTTGGGATTGTAAGGTCCAGTCGTGATGGTATCCCACAGGTCATAGTCAGTAGCAAGCAGGAATTCCTTCATACGATATTTCCATATAGCATAGTTTGTTCCATCGAAGAGTGGTGGCCTAGAATGGGATTGTCCTTCTGCAAAAACATCAAAACTCGAAGAAGCCATTAGATCTTTAACTCAGGCTTGTTAGGCCCATCGTTTGAGTAACCCGCTCTGATACCAAATGAAGATATAAATGTGCCTAAGAGGGGGGTGAATTAGGCTTATAAAATTTTATGCTTCTTTTCACAAATCCTTAGTGTGGTGACTTAGATATGCCTAATAATAATTGGACGAGTATGCCTGTTATATCCTAGTACCGTCGGATGTGTTTCGGGTCTGTCTCACAGTGATAACGAAATAACTGAAAAGTAAATGCGAGACAGGATTTTTATAGAGGTTATATCCCCAACTGGGGTTTACTCCTCTCCTTGGGATTTGCTTCCCAAGAGTTTAACCAATCACTATAATGCACCGTAGCTGGATACAAAACTGATTGGTTAGCCCAATACACAACCGAAACAAGTCGAACACTAGACACTACTAGGTTACCACACGCCGAGTTTCGTTCCTCGGAATCTCCTTGATCCCGACAGACACAGCTCGCTACCGAAGGGCCCCCGGACTTGTCCTTCCCTTCACGTGTGCGTAAACGTCGACCTTGCCTCCTTGGTATTGCTCACGTCCGAAGACAACACGTCCGAAGACAGAATATATGGCAGGGGATGATGGAATATCGGATAAATCACTCGCTCAGTGATGGATACGCAGGTTAACGCTCAGTAAGGCAGAAAGCTATCGCAAGTGAATGGCTCAGGAATCTCTTAGTATCTCTCTGCTCAAAAATCTCTCGTAGGCTTAAATTCGCAAATTCTCTGTACTACGAAAATCTAAAGTGCAGCTCATGTATAATCCTTTTCTAATAGCACTTCACATGGAAAGTCATATCAAACAATAATCACCAAATCAAGCATAGTTTCCATGTAGCTTTCGAGTCAATCATACCATATAAATCATGCTTCTAATAAATCACCACAACGGTCATATAGCACATTAAAGCATGATTATATTCCATATAAAAGCTCAATTTTGTTCTTAAGCATATTCAACCACTTCGCATATATTTTCCATATCAGAACTTTCCATAAGTGATTCCCTGCTATCAGTTCCTAGTAACGAGTCAATCCAGATTTACTTTCCAAGTATGGCACACAAGATAGCAAGGCATCAGCACGTTTTCCATGTACAACTCATAGCATTTAATCAATATATTTACCATGTTTAGCACACAAGTCAGATCAGAGCTTACTTAAATCGATTTATCACCCGTTATACCACATACCATATAAGAGCACTTTATCCACAAGGTCAATCAAATCAAATCTTTCCTTAATATAATAATCCAATCAGCACAAGGAAAGATATTAATTCAATATTGCACATTAAATACAGTGGAAAGCATGCAAGAATCGTATAAGTGATTTTCGTCCAGGAATAAACAAGTATCAACGGATATATCACTTTCCATATATAAACAGCATATTTTCCTTTTATAACTCAGTAGGATATCTCATGCATTATTTCCATATATAGCACAGAACGATATATCCTATCTCATGGACTGTCTATAACATGCGATCACCTAGTTCCACAAAATCACACGCAATTTAAATATTCAACACTTTAACAAATTTCAGCTCATTAGCAATGCATGGTTGAACATTATCATGAACTTAGACATTTTATTTGTCCCAAATCGAATTGCTTATTTTATAGACCTAATGTCATTACAATTACATCGTTCATCAAAACTCTCTAACATATATGGACCAAAAAGGTCAACACCATCATTGCATGCAGCCCGGCCATATCAAGCCATTCTGCTGGAAATTGAAGGGAGAGATTTCGAAGAAACCTATGTTGGCTGAAATGTCGTCCAACATTCTGCCCGACATTGAGAAATCAGTGTTGAACAGTTTGTCGGGAGAAAATTCAAAACGTTCATGAAACGGGATGTGGAACCAAATGTTGGCCCAACATTCTAAAAAGGCCAGAATGCTAAAGAACCATCCTCTCTCCGTTCTTCAGACATAATCAAATGGAGAAAAAGAATATCAAATGGGAGTCAGTAAGATACAATGCCTGCACAGGTTGGGACCATTGCGCCAAAGAATGTGCGAACACCCGTCGCAAGCGTGGTAAAGTACTTTGGTTCGACATTTCGACGATGAAGATGACGAACCGTCTGCAAAGTTGACTAAGCAATCATCAGTAACCATCCAATCATTCTCTAACAACGAAGAAAATGAAGATCATCATATTGAAACTGATGTTTGTGATGAAGTCCAGACCAGTGACGCCTTCAAGCTGTTGTCCGCTGAATTTATGGAAGAAAAGGCGAAAAAATCGGAACTCAAACCCATCGTGAAAACGTTGTCCGATGAACATGAGAAGAACGAAAAGATGATCGAAAGCCTACTTGAAGGGATGAACAAATGGAAGCCATTCCGACACAAAAGGACAAAGAGATCGACAAGCTGCAGAAGCAAGTCGATGAGGCTGACGAGACGTTCTTGTAGATGAACAAAAGTAAATCAACCTTGATGAGGTATTGTCGTTAGGAAATTTTTGATAAGCAAGGTCGAGGATTCAATACTCGGCCTACTTGTGATGTGCCTAATTCTGTTTCTGACGACCAACCTAAGATTGTTTTTGTTAAGGAGAACTCCAAAGTCGCTAATATTCAATCTGAGATTAGGAGGGTTAAAAAATACGAAGCATGTTGTCGTTAAGTCTAAGTATAGATCGCATAAATGCCATCATTGCATGCAGCCCGGTCATATCAAGCCATTCTGCTGAAATTGAAGGGAGATTTCGAAGAAATCTATGTTGGCTGAAATGTCGTCCAATATTCTACCCGGCATTGAGAAATCAGTGTTGAATAGTTTGTTAGGAGAAATTTCAGTTGACCTCAAATTCTGGAGAACATACTGCTGTTTTGTCATCTAAAAAAGTTTGGGTAGAGAAATCTGTATATAAATGCAATGTTGTCTATACTTTCTTACGAGCTAACTGACAGGTTCATGGTACTTTGAAAGTGGATGTTCGCGCTACATGATGGGTACCAAAGAGTTGCTTATTGAATATATCTCCTTGAGCAGTGGATCTGTGACGTTTGGAGGTGGTGCGAAAGGATGAAGTTTAGGTCGTGGCAAGTTGAATGTGTTCGATTTCCCGAAGCTGAGAAGCGTTCTACACGTCGATGGGCTTGTGGCTAATTTGATTAGCATAAGTCAGCTTTTTGATGACGACCTCGAGGTAAGGTTCAACAAGGAATGTTGTGAAGGTTTAACATGAAAGGTGTTTGTGTCATGGCAGGGAAAAGATCTAGCGATAATTGCTATATAGTCGGGGACAAATCCAGATCAAAAGACGTATGCCAAGTCTCAAAGACCGAAGACGATGTGATCCTTTGGCATTACAAACTGGGCCACGTCAACTTCCGAACATTGGAGCAACTCATCAAACATGATGCAATGAGGGGCATTTAAAAGCTTAAAAAGTTTGGTATGGTTATTTGTGAATCATGTCTGAAGGGTAAGCAAGTACATGGTAGCCATAATGTTGACCAACATGCTGCCCAACATTTCAAAACTGCTCATTGTTTTCAATTGATTCATATGGATTTGATGGGTCCCATGGAAGTAGATAGCGTTGGTGGTAGAAAATATGCTTATGTGCTCGTTGATGACTACTCTAGATATGCATGGATTTTCTTTCTTAAGGAAAAATCTTAATAGTTCGACTTTTTCAAAACCTTCTGTGCTATGATTAACAATAATTTCTGTGCTCCTATATTTCGCACTAGGTTGGATCATGGTAAGGAGTTCAAAATCAGTCCTTTAATGAATCATGTGACAAGAAAGGGATTATTCATGAGTTCTCTTCTCTTAAGACTCCCCAACAAAATGGGGTGACCGAAAGGAAGAATAGAACGCTACAAGAGATATGGCGCATGTGATGTTACACTCTAAGAATCTTTCGAAAAGGTTTTGGCATGAAGCTTTGAATACTACATGTCATATTTTGAATCGTGTTTATTTTCGGCATAGTAAACTTCGTTATGACTTATTGAAAGGGAAAAAGCCGACTGTCAAGTATTTTCATGTTTTTGGGTGTTACGGCTATATGCTTTGATTGTGAATACGTGACTAAGTTTGATTCGAAAAGTGATAAGTGCATCTTCTTGGGTTATTCTTCTAACAGTCATGCATATCTTGTTTATAATCTGAGACTGAAATCTGTTCAAGAACATGTGAATATAGTATGTATGACTCTTCTGATCTTAGCAGAAATACTCCACAAGTTGATATTACAGATAATATCCAAGCTGTTGGTGAGACAGAGGCAAATGTGGAGGAAAATGTTCAGCCAACATCAGACTCAACATCTGCGACTGAACAGACTACTGACGAAGGTCCCAACAAAGTTCGAAGAGATCCCCCAGCAAAATCTAGAAAAACTATCCCACTAACGTGGTCACTGAAGAACTGAACGAAGGTAGAAAAACCAGGGACAAGCCACGAAAGGACTACAAGTTGATGGTAAGAAATGTATGCATGAACTCCGTATACAACGAGGTACGCTTTAACAGTTTTGTATCTGAAACTGAGCCGAAAAGCGTTAGGACGGTTTTTGCATCAATGCCATGCAAGAGGAATTGTTGCAATTCGAGGAAAAAATCAAGTATGGATCTTGGTTCCACGGTCGAAAGACATTAATGTTATAGGCACTAAGTGGGTTCTTAAGAATAAGTTCGATGAGCATGGTAGAGTAGTTAGGGATAAAGTGCATCTAGTTGCCCAAGGATATACACAAGTTGAGGATTTTGATGAGACATTTGCCCCTGTTGCTAGACTTGCATCGATTAGGTTACTGCTTGCTATTGCTTGTTGGCTCAACATTACCCTACATCAAATGGATGTTAAGGGTGCATTTTTTAATGGATATATAGATAAAGAAATATATGTTGAGCAACCGAAAGGTTTCGAAGATTCACATTTTCCTAGTCATGTCTTTAAGTTGCAGAAACCGCTTTATGGCCTTAAGCAGGCGCCTCGAGCTTGGTATGGTAGGTTGACTATGTTCCAACTTGATTAGGGTTCGTGCGAGGCGAAGCCGGTCGAACGCTCTTTATAAAAACAGTTGGTGCAGATATTTTGATCAGATGATATTTTTTTGCTTTAGTTTTCAATCCATGTTAGACCAATTCGTACATGCTATGAATTCTTCTTTCGAAATGAGTATGGTTGGTGAGCTAACATTTTTCTTAGGCTTGCAGGTTAAGCAAAGCAACGACGGTATTTTCATGTCCCAGGAGAAGTATGCGAAGAACACAGTGAAGAAATTCGGGCTAAATACTGCCAACTTAATGAAAACACCAATGGGTTCAAAACAGAAGATAAGTAAAGATAGTATTGCACAGAATGTTGACCCCACGTTGTTTCGTTCCATGATTGTAATTCGAGATTATCCAAGAACACTTCAACAGATTAAACCTTCGTAGAATGTGAATGGTATGCTTTAGAGGTTTAGTATTGAATACGTGAGATTTTTGCAAAATGGAAACTTAGATTAATGAGTGTTAGGGTTTAAGTTTAAATACCTTGAGAGGTATTTAAGCTTATTGGGCCCCTAACAAGCCCATTACAAACACAAACACACTTACAAATATAAAACATATAAAGTACACTGCAACGATATATTAAGACTTAGAATAAATATTTTGGACACTTTTAAAATATTCCTAACATTCTCCCCGTAAGTGTCCAAAGTACATATGAACCTATTTTCTAAGTCTTCACTTCTTCTTTTTCTTTGAGCGAGGAGGAGGTGGAGGTTCCCTGTGGGCCAAGTAGGTCTTCCTGAATCCTAGGGCGTGCTCGAACTGTCTGATGTCATTCCGAAGAACAATTCGATATCTGATCTTTTCAACGAGTTTCCGTAGAACTTCCTTTTCTTCTAGCTCCGTGCCTTCTAATTTGTCGTCTTCAGAAACTGTCTTCTTCTTTGTCGCAAGTTGGTTAAGGATAATCTTCAATGTTCCATCTGAAAATTTGGAGGCATCTGAAAGAAGGAATACTTGTAATTCCTGTTTCTGAGCTTGAAGGTAAGTGACCCCAGGAGATGGTTCAAGAAAGATGTATCCCTCTCCATACTTGTCGAGATCCTTATATCTGTTAAGCGGACAAGTTAGGTTGACTTTGCTCATATTGTTTTCCAAGGCCATTTGGAAGTCATGTGATGCAAAGTACTTGATCTGTCTCAGCATGCACTCTTTGATAGCTCTGTAACCATCTCTTTTTGTGTGAGTGTCAAGGGTGAACTTGTTGCGATAAATATTGTAAAGCTTGTTGAGTTCGCCCAGTGGGAAGTAGGGAAGATCAGCTTCTGTATATCTTTCGACTTTCCTGTCATATCGATCAATCACAAAGACAGGGCCCACATATCTTCCTACCGCCCATTCGACATCCTTGACATCACAGATGGCTGTTTGGTCTCTGAGGTATTTTCTGTACTGATCTCTATTCATACATAGCCGTCCCTTTTAAGTGCATTAGGCCTCGAAGATTCAGCTCGTTGACTCCCTTTATTTCTTCCTCCTTCCGCCAATCTTTGGATAGAGATCCTCAAGAAAAGGTGCCTTGATCTTTGCGTTCCTCCAACGTGTTTCTATGAACTCGTAGTCCGGCGTCGGTTTCTCGGGCACTTGATGTCGAAGGAGTTCTGGAAGCTCTGGAAGATCTGCCTCAGGATTTTGTCCTTCCTCCTCTTCCTCTCGCTCAATGAAACAGAGGTCTGCTGCCGCCGCCTTCAAAATTTCGCGAACCCTTTCAATTCTAAGGCGGGACTCTTCTTCTGTCTCTGTTCTCGTCATCCATTCCTCTTCTAAGATGTATCTGTCGATGTAGCCTTGAGGATCATTTGGACGAGGGTTTGTGGTTGTTTGGACTGATTGGGTGGAGATCCTCAGAGAGCTAGACTCTGCTTCGCCAAGGGAAATTGTCTGGTTCGGCCCTGGCATAGTTTGTCTGCCCCTAGAAGACTTTGGTGGTGGGTTGGATTGTCGGGAAGAACCTCCTCCACGAGTTTGAACACCGCGTCCTCGTCTGCCGAGTGATTCTTGGTCACTTCTCTCCCTCAGGATGATCCTGATCCTCAGTATCGTCATGACGACGCTTCTGACTTGAGCCTTCTTGACGACATGTGGTTGGGTTAGGTATGATTCCACCCTTAATCAACTTTTTGTAGAAATCTTCTTCTTACGGAGTCCGCTGTTTGTCGAGGGTAATAATGCGAGAGATACCTACGTCGAAGAGCTCAAGTAGAGGCATGCTGTATGGACTGGGTTCAGGCAGTACTCGTGGTGGTGGTAGTGAGATGAGGCGAGGCTGTGACGGTTGGTCTACCATGGGTGCCTTTCCTTTGTCCGTGGAGGCTGATTGCATGGCATCCTTAATGAGTCCTCGAACCTGTGGTAAGGTCACGGATTCAAAGAACTCAAAAAGGCGATTTTCCAGATAGGTCGTCGTCTCAGTTACGGGAGTTGGGGTTGGTGCACCGGCATCACTAAGATTTGCCGTTATCACACGTTCAGAACTAGGTTCTGTACGGTGGCCCTTGTCAACCGAAGTCGGATGGACTTCAGTTTCCACGGGTCTACCGACCTCTCCTTGCGACACATCTTTCGGAGATGGTGCTCGAGTCGTTGTGGCCACGTCAGTGTGACGGGCTTGGGTGGAGCTGTCACCGAGATCGCCAAGGCGTCTCGTTAGCACGCGACCAGAACTAGGTTCTGGTCGGTGGCTCTCTGATGATGAGCTGTTGAGGTCATCATCATCGGTGAGACTTCCGTCCAATCCTCGAAGGGCCTCGATCTGAGGCTCTTCTATGGACGTTGATGCCTGAGGATCAGGCAGAGACTCGGGCTGTGTCGTAGGAATAGTTATGATTTGTTGTGGAATGGACACAGAAGCCGAGGCGAATGTGAAAAGGGGGTTCTAAGGATTTTGAGACACTTGCCTGTTGGGAGACAAGCGAATGGTCGGGTCCGGGTTGCTCGTGCACCGGTGGGTCAATGTCGGCGTCTTTTATCCTAGAGGGTGACCCGGCCTTTTCTGACTGAGCTAGTGCTGTCGTAGTTGTCTCGGGAACATCTATTAGTGGTTGTTCGAGTCGTTCGGCATGTGGTTGTTCCTCGAGCGATTGTTCAGGTATAGTTTGTTGAGAGGATGGTGGTGGTTGGTCAGGGAGTGCTTCTTGAGATGAAGTCTGTGGTGCGTGTGGGACAAATTCGGTTTCTGTGGTTTCTCTCAGTGTCTCACTTGCTTGTTCTCTCTCTCTCGTTTCTACTCTCTCAGACTCACTAACCCCTGGGTTAGACTCGGATGGGTCGGCCTGAGTCACGGGGTGTGGAATGTTGTAATCTTTGCAGTATTTTTCAATGTCTTCTGGGTTAGCTAGTAATAAGGTAGCGCGTGGAATGGGCATCGTTTTCGTGAGTATTTCTCATCCGTTTTTCCTTTTTGAATAAATTTGAGTTTGGGTGGGGTGTAGTTCTCTTCTTGCGGTCGTGGTGGTATCCCCGATGTTGTAGTCATAAAGTGGTGGATCATCAGTGAAAACCACCGGGGATAGGGTAGATTCTGTGTCTTCTTCGATTTGGATTTTGATCTCTGATGAAGCTGATCGTCCAGGTCCATTCCTATTAGCTTGGCATAGTCGTATCCTTTCCTGAAAACGATCCCGTGAAAGATTCGGAGAATCGTGATGTTGCATCGGTCCCATCCGGAGTGCTTTGGTGAGAAGCACTTGTTGACAATTGCAAAGAGGGTTCGCCATGGGTGTGGAATCATAGATTGTTGAAAACGGGAAACATACTCGAGTGAGCTGTAGTAACCCATTTTCAACATATCTGCGATTATCTCGTTCTCGGATGCCTCTTCTTCATATTCTGGTTGAATTGGCAGTCGAAGAATTTGTCGTATGAAATCCTTTGTGACTCTGACAGTCTCATTTGCTATGGGTTCATAGTAGGTGGTGTTGTCTGGCGAAATTTTGGTAGTCATCGTTCCCCAGAACTGTTGAAGGTACACGGTAGGTACGGGAACTGATGCAGAGAAGGCATATCCCAGATGGTGGTTTCTCAGGATGGATGGTATGATCTCTTCCTTACACTTGAAAGTATTCAAGTCGATTTGAAAGTTGTTGTCCTTGATCACAATCCATTTGGAGGTAGAGTAGACGAGATTTGTTGGAGTAGTCATTCTGTCGAAACTGCAATTCAGAAAGAAAACGAATTGTGAATGAAGTATTTAAAAATTTGTTGAAGTAACGAAGAACTGTTCGGCCCAAAATTTTCAAAGTGTTTTTCACGAATGTAAAGTTTTAAAATTTTGATCAAGTAAGTTTCGCGAATTGAAACGGACTTTCAAAATGGTTTTAAGATTTGTTTTTGCGAATTAGTTTTGAAATTGAAAGTTTTGATAAAGTGAATTTCGCGAATTGAAATTTGGTTTGTGAACTTGATCGATCATGTACGGGTCTGTGAGGACTGAAGTTTATTTAAAAATTTGCTAAGTCCGTTTTGCGAATTGGTTTTGAAAATTGCGATGATTCAATTTGCGAATTGACTAAATCAAGCTTTGCGAACTTGATTTTAAAATACTTGTGAAATGTAGTTCGAAAAACTAGTTCGCAATTTAGAAATTTTGCGAATAACATATTTTGCGAATATGGAGATTGGCATGTCTGTCAAAAGGAATTTCGCGAATCGATTTAGAACTTTCAATAAAAATTTGGCAAAGTGTGCATTGACAGTTCGCGAATTGCGAATGAGAAAGGATTTGCGAATAACAGATTGCGAATTCGACAGTTCGCGAATTGACTAGATCAAGTACAACCCGCGCAACATCAGTTCGCGAATTGCATCTGGGAAGGCAGTTCGCGAATTTAGATTCGTAAAATTTTGTTTGGTCAATCGGTCAATTTAGAAGTGCAAAAGCATTTAACTAACACATTTTACGAATTCATTTTGCGAACTTATTCTACGAATGAATTCGCAAAAAACACATATTCAATTCGCGAATCACGAACAGAAAGATCAAAAAAAGGAAATTTTGAATAAACCCAAAAAAACCCTATTCGCAGAATCATTGATTTCAAATGAAGTTGAAGAATAAAACCCAGAAAAACTCTACGAACTGTGCAGAACATTGATTTCAGATTCGACATTGAAAAATCCTGTCTACACAGTTCGTACTCATTTATCACGATAATCATCTAAACTAAATACGAGTTTATTTCACGATAATCGTATAAAACACACAAAATCAAACATAATAAACACAGAAAAACGAACTCCCTGTTCTTTTCCGATGTCGAACCTGCACAGACGAAGAGAATACCCGAAAAATTAAACATTAAGGACCATTTCTTCCTTACCTCAACGAAGTCTGTGAGTGTGTGGGTGTGGACGGAAAGCACAGCAACGAAAATCCAATAAGCTAGTTGAGTTCGACGCGTTTGAGAGATTTTGAGAAGTTTTAGGGTTCGTAAAATCTGATTTGGGGAAGTTGCGAATTAGATAAAGGAAATTTTGCGGGCCGAAAGGTAAAGATTTAGTTTAAAACTTGGCCGCGAAATTTTTAGTTAAAGAGGCCCACTGAGAGTTCGCGAATTTATTTCTTGGTGAAGTATTGTATATATCAGTTCGCAAATCAGAAATTTATAACTTTGACGAACTAGAAGAAAGGAGATTTAAAAATTTACGGTTCGCTGATTTGGAAATAAAATGAATTCGCAAAATGTCCATGAGTTATCACGAAGTTCGCGGATTATGATTTCACGAATTATTCACTAAGAGTTTTAGCGAATTATGATTTCGCGAATTGAGCTTTTGATTCGCAAACGAGTAAAGTTTGCGAACCTTTTCAGGCCAGTAGATTTGGATCGCAAAAAATGTAATGTGAAGTTCGCGAATTTTAATTTTAATAATTGATTTGCAATGGAATTTTAGAAATTGACCTAGGAAGAAGAAAAAAAATGAATGCATGAGATTTTCAACTTACCAACAATATCAAGTAATCTAGTGATGACCCAAATACTACCAATATTGACGCGATCAATCACAAGAATAACATCAAATCGATGGGTTTTTCAAGATCGATTTTCATGATACGATATCCTTATTGGAGAAGAAAAAATTGTCGCCTTAGTCAAAAATTCGTCTTAATGTCGGGACAATAAGTGACGTATGTTTCTGTCATCTAGTTTATAAATAGATATGTCTCAAGTCTCATTGAAGTACCTTACATCTAAGAACTAACTTATTTCTTATTTTCTCGTTTACAAATGTATTGGCAGAGGCAGGAAGAGAAGAATCTCAAGGAACAGGCAGAGTTAAGACGTAACTTTGAGCATAATTTGAATATGCTGGTTTTTGAGATTTTCCTTCTTTTGAGCTTATTCGTTGTTTTACTTGCTATTCTGCTTTGGGTCTTAATCGGGCATATGAGTTTTTAAGAGTTATCTGCGTATTATGAATGTTTTATGTGTTTGAGAGAGTTGTTCGTGTTTTGAAAATTTTATGTATTTGTTGAAAAATTTTATGTATTTGTTGAAAATTTTATGTATTTGTTGAAAAACTCCCCCTCGATGCATGGATATAGCATTTCTCCCCCTCGATGTAACGCCATCAGCATTGGTGCTACATCGACTTATTGGAAACAAGAAACAATTATTGAAAATTAAAAAGAAACCAAAAAAAACTTAATTAACTAATTACCATAATAAACACGCACAGAATAAGAGATAAGTGAAACTTAGCAAATAGATAAATATTGAACTGTAGGAAGGCATAATTGAAATTAAAGATTGAGGTTCAACATTCCCAACTTTGCAACTAAGAATTGGAAGCGTTTTTCATCCAATGCTTTTGTAAGCAAACCGGCTATTTGAATCTCTGTATTGACAAAGTACATTTCTATTATGCCTCTTTCTACATGGTCCTTTATGAAGTGATATCGAAGATCTATGTGCTTAGTGCGTGAGTGATGAACAGGGTTACATGTAATTGCGATAGCACTCTTGGAATCACAGTAAATAGGAATTCTATTTAGATCAAACCCGTAGTCCCGTAGTTGAGTTCTGATCCACAAAATTTGTGAGCAGCAACTTGCTGCAGCGACGTATTCTGCTTCCGCCGTGGAAGTTGACACACAATTTTGTTTCTTCGAGGCCCAACAGACAAGTTTATCGCCTAGGAATTGGATGTGTCCAGAAGTGCTTTTCCTGTCCAGTCTGCATCCTGCAAAATCTGCGTCAGAATACCCTATTAGTTTCATACTTGAGTTCTTAGGATACCACAGTCCAAGGTCTGGTGTTCCTTTCAAATACTTCAAGATTCTTTTGACTGCATGAAGATGCGACTCCTTGGGGTTAGCTTGAAATCGAGCACAGAGGCATGTAGAGAATAAGATGTCTGGTCGACTGGCAGTGAGGTAGAGCAGTGATCCAATGATTCCTCTGCAATGAGTAACATCTACAGGTTCACCTAAGTGGTCTGCATCGAGGGAGCATGAGGTTGACATTGGTGTGCTTGAGGATTTGCTTTTGTCGATCCCATATTTTCTGAGAATATCGTGGATGTACTTTGATTGATTGATAAAAATCCCATCCTGAAGTTGTTTGATTTGTAATCCGAGGAAGAATGACATTTCTCCCATCATACTCATTTCAAATTGTGATTGCATCAGAATGCTAAATTCTTCACAAAGTTTAGGGTTAGTAGAGCCAAAAATGATATCACCCACGTAGATTTGCACAAGCATGATATCAACATCGTCTTTCTTTACGAACAAAGTAGTGTCAATTTTCCCTTTAGTGAAACCTAAGGAGATAAGAAAGTCGGATAGCACCTCATACAGGCCCTTGGAGCTTGTTTAAGTCCGTACAGTGATTTGTCGAGTTTGTAAACAAAGTCAGGATGATCAGCATTGAGAAATCCGTCTGGCTGTGACACATACACTTCTTCTTTCAGAATTCCGTTCAAGAAGGCTGTTTTTACATCCATTTGATAGACAGTAAAGTCTTTGTGTGCTGCATATGCAAGGAATAACCTAATAGCTTCGATTCTGGCTACAGGGGCAAATGTTTCATCGTAATCAATTCCTTCATGTTGATTATATCCCTTAGCAACGAGCCTGGCTTTGTTTCGAACTACAACACCATCTTCATCCTTTTTGTTTTTAAAAACCCACTTTGTTCCGATCACAGTCTTCCCTTTTGGACGAGGAACTAAGTTCCAAACTTTGAGACGTTCGAATTGATTAATCTCCTCTTGCATAGCCACTATCCAGTTAGGATCCCGTAGTGCGTCAACTACTCTTTTAGGTTCTGTTTGGCTCAAGAAACAGGTGAATTACATTCATTTGAATGTGATCTTCTAGTCGTTACTCCTGTATTGGGATCTCCTAGTATTTGATCTGTAGGGTGATGTCGAACCCATTTCTTTTCATGGGGTAAAGTCGTTTCGTCTATTTGCGCTTCCTCACTTAGTGGATAGTCGATTGTAGTCGCGGTAGTGTTGTCGGCTGAAGTTGAAGAGGAGGCCTCTGTCTGCGTTGTTGTCAGAGTTGTTGGGATCGAGGCTTCTGCATCTGAGGGAGGAATTGTCTGATTAGGAATAGGTTCTGACTCATGAGTTGACGAACTAGGACTGGATTCAGTATTTGGAAAGGAATCGGTGGATGGTCATGTCTGATTTTGAGAGATATATATATGTTCAAAAAGTAGATCCAGATCCAGTTCCTCTTGAGCTTGTTGAGTGAAGCATGTGGGGTTGCTTTGTCTAGAATTGTCAGTTGTTTGTTGATCTGGCTTCAAACTTCCTTTGTCCGATCCCAGTTCTGAAGAGTTCCGTTCAGAGGCATCTCTCGAACACTCTCCTTCTTCTTTATGAGAGTGAATAAGGTGTAGTGTTCTAGATACTTGTCCCAAACTGCTATGTCCAGTAGGAAGTTCGAGTCCCTCATCAAAGGTGACATTGATACTTTCAATGATCATCCTTCTGTCTCTGAGAAATATCCTGTACGCCTTAGATTGTGCGGAGTAGCCTACGAAGATTCCTTCAGTTGCTTTTGGATCAAGCTTGGACTTGTCTTCGCGGTCGTTGGCGACGAAGCACTTGCATCCAAAAATTCAAAAATGGACAATGTTGGGCAATCTTCCGTTTATGAGTTCATAGGGCGTCTTACCAAATCTTAGATGAATGTTTGTGTGATCTGCGTATAGCAAGCAGTATTCATTGCTTCAGCCCAAAGGAAATGAGGTAGTGATGATTGGATGATCATTGTCCGGGCAGCCTCTACGAGTGTTTGATTTCGCCTTTCGACAACCCCATTTTGTTGAGGTGTGTAGATAGCAGAAAACTGTTGAGTAATCCCTATGGATTCATAGAAGTCACTGAGCTGTTGATTCTTGAATTCTGTTCCATTGTCTGATCTAACTATTTTAACCCTACTCTGGAGTAGGTTCTGTGTTGTTCTGATTAGGTTTGGAATATGTTCGACTGTCTCTGATTTAGTTCGTAAGAAGCGTACCCAAGTATATCGGGAATAGTCGTCGACGATAACCAGCATATACCTCTTTCCACTTATGCTTTCAGTTCGCATCGGGCCACACAGATCCATGTGTAAAAGCTCTAGAGGATGTTGAGTGGATGCTGTGTGTTTTGTAGGATGTGAGGCTTTCTTCATTTTACCTTTCTCACAAGCAGAGCACATATGCTCTTTTTGGTACTTCAGTGGTGGTAGTCCAATAGCCAATTTGTTGGTTGACAGCTTGTTGAGGGTCTTGAAGTTAAATGAGATAACCGTTGGTGCCATAAGTCATTTTGAGTTGAAGTTGCTTTGGAGATTAGGCAGATATCAGTCTTTGGTTTGATAGTTCTAATATCAATGGTGTAAAGATTTGTCTTGCGAGTTCCAGTGAGAAGTTCTTCACCATTGGCATTGAGAATTTTGCAAGTTTTCTTTAGAAACACAACTTGGAGTCCAAAATCACTGAACTGTCCTATTGATAAGAGGTTGTGTATCAATCATTCAACATACGAGACTTGTTTAATTGTGAGTCGATTGCATATGAGATTGCAAAATCCAAGGATTCTGGCTCCATTGCTATTACCAAATCGTACCAGTCCTCCTGGTCTATCAACGTAGTTGCTCAACAGTTCCTTTGTCCCAGTCATGTGTGTGGAGCAACCAGAATCTAAGTACCACACATGAAGGGCCTGCAAAATAAAACTAGAGGGCTTTAGGTACCCATTGAAATATGGGTCCACCTCTATTATGTCCATTAGTCCGTTTAGATTCCCTAGATTTTCCTTTGTTGGTGGATGACACAGAGTCACTAATTATTTCTAGGGTTGGGTTTTGTGTTCCTGCAGTCTGAAGCTTTGTAACCCATTTATGCACAGGTTCTTTGATAGCTTTAGGTTTTGATTCGTGTCTTGACTTTGTATTTTTGTTTTTAGGAATTGTTTTATGAGTTTGCTTGATGACATGATCATGCACGGAAAGCTTTGTTTTTTATTTAGAAGACAATTTTTTTGATACATGGCGAAATAAAGAAGGTACAAAAGTTTTGGGAGGAAAATACTCAATGACAAAAGGTGTATTGAGATCACTATTCTCCTTCAAGATATCTTCCTTTTTAACCAATACTTGCCCCTTCAATGGCTCTTTGGTGGGTCCTGAAAATTTCAATGTATTAGTGCAGGAAATTTTGTCATGTGAAACTAAGGTGTATGAAATTGTGTGTAATCTTAATTTTTCTTTAAGTGAAGATATTTCCTGAAGAAGTTTCTGCCTTTCTTCACCAAATGACTTTCTCTCACTTTCGATAGTGGAGTGAAGATCACTGATTTTCTTTATGCAATCAGGCATATATCCTGTTGCATATGTAACCATCGGTGCTGTACTTTCCGAAACACCTGAGGTTTCTTCTTCATTTGGACGTGGAATATCTTACTCAAATTCTGTTATTGCTGGACAACTTCTTTCTTTATAACTATCATTTAATTCTGTGTAGTTAAATGATGTTTGAGTTTTACTTTGTGTTGATGTCTCATTTTCACTGACAAAAGGCATGAGATTTGCCAGGCAACCTGTCTGCATGAATTTGAGATCATAGAGATAAGGTGAACTTGATATGCCTAATTTTAACATACATGGGTTTTCAAAACCTAGTCCTTTATGGAGATTATAAAAATCAACGTTAGCTGGTTTGTTCAAGAAGATCATTTGTTCTGACTGATCTCGTCGGGTTAAGACGTCCTCCAATTTTTTTATTTTGGAGTACAGTCTTTCCCGTTCTTTACTTAGTAAGTCATATTTAATCGTAGCGTCCATTGCCTGATCTCTATGAGATTTCATTTCCTTTTCTAAATCCTTGGCTTTAACTTCGGATTTTTGCACTTGTATTTCTAGCTTAGCAATTTTTTCATTTGCTACAATTACGCGATTCTTCTCACATGCATAATCATATCTAAACTTATCTAATACTACTTAATTCTTCTCTAAGTTAGCTTCTAGTTCTTTGATTTTCTTTTTCCCCAATTTGTTAGATTTATATAAGGATAAAAATTCATTTTTCATCTTAAGTAATGAATCATAATCTGCTTCACTTACCCCACTATGTCTGAGTTGTTAGAGGTTTCCCTGTCTGACTTGCTATCTTCAGCTCCAGCTCCATCTTCTACGTCATCAAGTTTGGCCATCAGTGCCACGTTCTCATTCTCGCTGTCTGAGGTATCTTCAAGCCAATGATCCTCTTCTTCCATTAAGACCAGTCCTTTTTCTTTTTGTTCAGCTAATTGAACTTTTCGGCGGTAATAGTTAACGTCCTTTTTCTTGGGCATTCTGCACTCTCTGGCAAAGTGTCCATTCTTACCGCAGTTGAAGCATTTGCCGCCTTGATGAGGAGTTTCAGAGTTGTTTTCCTCATCCCGAGTCTTTCCTTTAGAGTTGGAGGAAGTTCTTTGACGATTGGAGGAGGAACCAGTCTTCTTATAATATTTTTCTGCACGAAATTAGAGACCAGAGCGAGTTGCTTAGCAAGATCTTTGAGGGTGATTTTCTGGTCTCCATGTTTCGTAAGGTCCTTGGATTCGTCATCAGAATCAGAGTCTTCTCCCTCCTTAACTTGTGATGACTGGATAATTTCTTTGTCCTTGAATTGTTTTCTTGATGATCGCTCAGTCATAAGAGCAAGTGAGTCGCTTCCTATTGATTTGATTTCCTCCCTTCGTTTATCCACATGATTGGAATGTTGATTGAGGTAGCCGAATAATGTATGAATGCTAATTTTGGTTAGGTCGTTCATTTGTCTTATCATAATTGCAGTAGCTTCCCATTCTGGATGAAGTGATCCTAAGAATTTGATATTGGTCTCCATTACACTTTGTGACTCCATTCATCTTTAGCTCGTTTAGAAGAACAAGAAATCGATGGAAGGTTTCTTGGAGAGTTTTCCCTTTGTTAGCATGAAAGCGGTCATAAGAGATGAGTGTGTTCGCCATTCTTGCAATTGTATTGACTTCCGTTCCTTGCATCATAATTCGAAGAGCATCCCACATTTCTTTTGCGCTATCACCACATTCGAGTTGCATCAAAATGTCATTGGGAATGGCTTGCATCATGTATGATTTCGCCACTTTGTCTGCCTTAAGTCGCAGTTTTTCTTCATCACTGCAGTGGTCAGCAGTTTTCAAGATCCTTTGTTCCTCTCTTGCAGGAGTGGTGTCAGCAGTGGCGGGAATTATGGTCCAATACTGTGTAGGTCCATTGTAAATAGATTCCAGAAGGTTCTCTGAATTGTCCTTGCTATGAAGTTGATGAACCTTCTCTTCCAGACTGCGTATTCTCTATGTCGGACGATGGGAGGTCTAACATCATTTCCCATACTGAAAGAATCCATTGCTTGTGTTTTGGATATGATCGTTAACGTGTAATGTGAGGAAAAGTTGATTTGAATTGAAATTGGTTCAAAGTCTAAAACTTTAGAGTTTGACTTTGACTCAAAAAATTAGTTCGTGGAATTTTGTTCAGATTCGTGGATTTTGCTATGTGAGGATTGCGATGTGTGTTGATGGGCGTACTTTAACTAGAATTTAACAAGTTCACAAAACGACAAAGGTTCGCAAATCGCAAGATTGTACTGATTCGCAAACTAATGAAGGATTCGCGAAATGTCCAGTGACATGTACAATTGTCTCAATTCGCAGAATGAGATGAGTTCGCAAAAGTGTGAAAGAGTCCGCGAATTTCTATCGGAAGTTGAGGTTCGCAAAAGTTCTTCGAGTGGATTCGCGAAAGTCTGCAGGCAACGAAGTTCGCACAATTCTTCTACTTGACTCGCAAAATTCTGCGGAGTTGAAGTTCGCGAAATTATTCGACTGGATTCGCAAAATTCTATCTTCTCTGGCTGGCAAACTTTCAAGAATTCACAAAAAGGCTATCCAAGAGTTCGTGAAACTTCTCTCTGAGATGCAATTCGCAAAATGAGGCAGTGTGAATTTCTTGATTCGTAAACTTTGGTCGCAAAAAATTGAAGAGATATTTCACGGGTTGGACTTGATTCCTTCAATTCACGGTCGGTCCTCAACTTGAATTCGTGAAACTGACTCGCAAATTTAGAATTGGCGAATTCAAACCCAGCTCAAGTGTCATTCGCAATCTCAAAATCAGACCAAACAACGAAGCTGTTCTTCAGTTTCTCCAGCAGAAATCCAGAAGTTTGATACAAATTGACAGAAACTGATTTAGAAATTCTCAGAACATGTAGAAACCAAACAGCCGTCTTAGTTGCAGAACAATCTCAGAAAAAAAAACTTAAACCCACGATACTGAGCTTTGAAACAAAAGTTGAAAAATCCAATAACTTATACTGACGATGTTTAAGAACTTGGAATGAAGTTTCCTCACCTACACGCTTGCTCTGATACCACTTGTAATTCCAGATTATCCAAGAACACTTCAACAGATTAAACCTTCGTAGAATGTGAATGGTATGCTTTAGAGGTTTAGTGTTGAATACGTGAGATGTTTGCAAAATGGAAACTTAGATTAATGAGTGTTAGGGTTTAAGCTTAAATACCTTGTTGGGCCCCTAACAAGCCCATTACAAACACAAACACACTTACAAATATAAAACATATAAAGTACACTGCAACGATATATTAAGACTTAGAATAAATATTTTGGACACTTTTAAAATATTCCTAACAATGATAGGCAGTCTTTTATATCTTTTAACGAGTAGACCTGATATTATGTATAGTGTTTGTGTTTGTGCTAGATATCAGGTTGAGCCAAAAGAAATGCTGTTAAGAGAATATTGATATATGTTAGTGGTTCGTGTTGCTTAGTGTTGTGGTTCTCGAAAGATACTAACACGAATCTTGTAGGATATAGCGACGCTGATTGGGCAGTTGACGAAGATGACCGCAACAGTACAAGTGGCTGTTGTTTCTTCTTAGGTAATAATCTTGTATCTTTGTAACAAAAAACAAAATTGTGTTTCTCTTTCTACGGCTGAGTCTGAGTCTGAATATGTGGCTAATCTGCCATATTTCTAAGAATCATATTCAACATTCGCGTACCAAGCATATATATAGGCATTATTTTCTGAGAGATATGGTCGAAAAAGAGTTAAGTATAATATAGAACATATAGATACTAAGCATCAATTAACTGATATATTTACGAAAGCACTGGATTTTGAAAGGTTTTCGGACCTGAAAAAGTCCATAGGTCTGCATTAGTGTGTCTGAATGTTGTTCCAAAATTTGGATCAACATAGCATATGTCAAACTTGATGGTTACTGCTTTGATGTTTGATTTAATGTTCTCCCTGTTATTCTGTGAAATGATTCGACTCACCTTGACAGTTTTCTGAAATGACCCAATCCCTTGCAAAAAGCATGCTCATAAACCTTTTTCAAGATATAGCTTTCGGTAATAAGTATCCTCTAGGTACACAACATTCACGGTGAAGATGTATTCTTTGCGACAACAAAGCTGATGTTTAGGGAATAAGGGCAGTGGACTAAAATCCAGATCAATTAGGTTAAAATGACAGAAAATGAAAGGAAATTGAGTTGAGGGTGTCGAACAGAAAAGACTAGAATTTCAGAGTAAGAATGTTGAGCCTTATGTTGGTGCAACATATCTGACTGTCAGTTTGATCGTGCTATATTCTTTGTGCTTTCGTGTATGTGCTTTAGTTTTAGGATTGCATATGTCAGTGTCTTGTGTCTAGTATCTATATCTCTCACAATGCATCAAGTACAACTTTTGGTTGGTAGTGCTAAGGGAACTTCGACAGGGGTAGCTAGAAGTGAGACAGAAAGAAGTTGAACAGGAGAATGCATTTGAATTTCTGATCCTTATAATTTTTGTATGCCTGATAGAGTTTAAAACTTTTTGTGCATGCTGATTTGCTTCTCTGATATGATTCCGTGTTTGATAACCTGCCGAATGTTTTGTGTTTGCAAATTTACCTAAAGACCTTTGATGGCTATGTAATGAGTTTTAGTATTTTGAATAGCGTGATAGCTATTCTATTATTTTTGCCGTGACCATACTGAATTTTTGGTTGAGTATATTTTTGCCTTCAGGGCAGATTTAGGAGATTATGCACTGATGTTTTATAGCAGCGAGTCAATTGACAAGGAACGTCAAATGTTTCACCATATGTTCGTTCAACATCTGCTCCAACATCAATCCTTGAACGTCAAATTAAGGGGGTGATTTCTTCCTTCCCAAAAGGGGGAGATGATGCACGCGATATGCCAGGACGACTGAAGGACTAAACTAAGGGGATGTGTACGGCTTTTGGGAAGAAAGACATAAAGGGGGAGATTGTTAATGTCGAAGATACCAAAAAGATTGTCTTTCATGCCCAAAATAAGTGGTGCACTTACCAACAATAGAAGATATGAAGATCATATTGGAGATTGTCTTACATGCCCAAAATAGGAGATTGCACTTACCAAAGATACAAGATATGAAGATAAAAGGTAAATAAGGAGAGAAGATTCGATCTAACTATTTACTATATTTAGGGAGATCTTCGAGGAGATATCTTAAGAGATCCTCAAGAGATATTTTACCAATTCAAGAGGGAGCCAAGGCCTATAAATAAGAGGAGGAGTCGAGTTACATGATGAGAGCTTTGATGACGCGAAAATTATCGAGTATACGTTAAGAGAATTTGAGCGAGCACGAGTTTGTTTTTACCCTAGTATTTTGACTTTGCAAAAGTCGTAAGACTTTGTAGTTTGATAGGACCACAAGATTCGTTTCTTTTCAAGGCTTGATCTTTTTGTAATCCATTTTTAATAGTGGAATTTTGCCATGTAGCCCGCAGCAAGTTCTTCGCAGCAAGTTGAAGAACTTGCTGCATAAATTTACATCTCGTGTGCGTCGTCTTTACTACTAAGTTTTATTTTTCGCTATGCTAAAACGTTCTGATCCCGAGTGTTGGCCAGTGTGTTGGATCAACATTTCAGTCAACATCTCTGTGCTCAACTTAGTTAGGTTGCATCCATATCGTATAGGGGCCACTTCAATTTTTTCAAATCTGTTGATTGAATTGTTGCTCGATCGTTGGATCGTATTGTTTGGTCGAAATTGTATCATTTTAGGTTTATTGTGATATAGAAAAGACAAACAGATTTGTAAAAAATAATAGAAAGAAAGATACAAGAAAGAGCAGCGATTGTTACTGCAACTATCGGCCACAACCGACATTCATTATACTTTTTCTGCAGGGTAAGCTCCGTATCAGTACTTTTCAAATTTTGAACTTGCTTATCAGTACCGCTGACAAAAATTCTTCCTTATCAGTACCCATCTGCGAAAAAGTTGTGTGGTTAATACTTCAAACAGTAAACGGACGAAAATACCCTTTTCTGAAATTAAACTGGACATCATACCAACTGTTTTGATTATTATACCAACTGTTATTCTAATTATACCAACTGTTATCATTATTATACCAACTCTTATAGCGTACAAATCTGTTGGTATAATTACGACAACAGTTGGTATAATTTCTACAGTTTCTGGTATAATTTCAAAATCAGTTGGTATAACGTCCAATTTCACTGTATAAATTCGAATGTTATTTACTGGTATAATAACCCAAACATATAATCGATAACGCGTTGCGTCCTTCTCAACAACTTCCAAAACAAACCTATCAATAGGAAAAAAAGAGGGCCTAATTATCGTATAGTTGATTGATAATTTAACGGGTCATAGGCCCAAATAAGTAATGGCTTTCGGACCCGTTGAAAACCGCCCCGTTAACTACATTCCATAATCCACTTCCATTTTCTTCTTACACCAACAAACGATACAATTCAATACGAGGACGCCATTTTTTTCAGACAGCATTCCCAAAGAAAGAAAAAAGAAAGAGGAAATGGAACACCACACTACGACCAGCCGAACGGAGGCCGAGCGCCTCTTAGGCGTCGCCGAGAAGCTCCTCCGCAGCAGAGACCTCGCCGGCTCTCGAGACTTCGCCATCTTAGCTCAAGAAACCGAGCCACTCCTCGACGGCTCCGATCAGATCTTGGCCGTCGCTGACGTCCTATTGGCCGCCGAGAACAAGAAATCGGCCAACAATCAGCCTGAATTCTACTCCATCCTTCAGATCCCTCAGCGAACCGAAGACACGGACCTCATCAAGAAACAGTATCGTAGGCTCGCGCTTTTGCTCCACCCAGACAAGAACAAGTTCCCCTTCGCCGACGCGGCGTTTCGCCTCGTGTCCGAAGCCTGGAGTGCCTTGTCAGATCCCGGTAAGAAATCGATCTACGACAGCGAGTTCGTCTCCAAGTTCGTCAAGGTCGATCTCGTCGCGAACAAAAAGCAGCGGAAAAATCAGACGAACCCTAGAAATTCGGGCAGCAAGTCGAATCCGAAATTGCCCGTCCGAAGGAGCGAGAGGCACTCCGGCGAATCGCCGCCTAACGCTGGTGGAGGCACCGGCGCCGGCGAGAATAGCAGCGCTGGTGTTAGAAACAGCAACAACATCAACAGCAGTCGTCATAATGGTATCGATATCAACAATCACAACATGAATAACGCTGCTGCTGCTGAAGAATTGGAAAGCTTTTGGACGACGTGTCCGTACTGCTACAACCTTTTCGAGTTCCCAAGGACATACCTTGGGTGCTGTCTGAGGTGCGACAACGATAAGTGTAAGAGGGCTTTCACGGCGACCCAAATCTCATCCTTGCCGCCTATGGTGCCTGGGGCTGAAGCCTACTACTGCTGCTGGGGGTTCTTTCCGATGGGGTTTGTGAAGGAGGGCAGCGTTGATGGTGGTGAGGTTAATAATGGTGTGTTTGGGGCAAAATGGATGCCTCCTATGTTTGGGTTTCCGAATGCTGGGGAAGAGAATAGGGTGGCTGCAGAGCCAATGGGATATGGGTCGGCGGTCGCGGCTCAGCCTCAGAATGTGGCGGCGGCCTCCGGCGCTGGTGGTTTGAGCTCGTCGGGGACGGGTAAGAAGAGGGGTAGGCCGAGGAGGAACATTTGATTTATGATCAGTTGTGATTCTGTGGTTTCAGTTATTAGGTTTTGGATTTGAACTTTGCTCATGATGGTAATTGTGTTTGTATTCAAGTGCTTCTGGTTTTATCTTATTTGCCACGTTTTTCCTTTACTTTTTGGGTACATTGAAATGCTTGGTTTGTAAGGACATAACTTAAGTGATTAATCAGGGTAGAGTTCGTCTTGGGTTTTTAGGATGTCCTAAACGGCCAACATTGTCATAACCATGTTTGCAGCAGTTGCTATTTTTCAACATGAAAGCTGCTCCAGCTAAAAAATGAACCAAATCGTAAAATTTTGCTTACCCCGGAAAATACCCGCCCCCCTCCATAAACTCAGACTTGGAAGAAATTTTTTCTCGTCCTGCCAAATTTAATTTTTTTTTTTTTTCTTTTGGTGTTTTGATACACCAACTCAAAGAATAGACAAAATCGCCATAATAATATAAATTGAAACAACGGAGAAATTCCCATCCCCCGTCCCCGCCCGCATGGAGAGGAAATGGAAATCTTCAAGTATTAGGTCGGATCTTGATAATAACGTCTAATCAAATAATTGCAGCGATTAGGTTGGATCTTGGTAATCTAATCAAATAATGCAGAGAACCAATGGTACCAATGGTGGGAGTAATAAGGAAAGACATGATTTGTTTGACAAATCACTAATCAGATAATTGCACAGATACAAATGGTGGGATAATAAGGAAAGACATGATTTGTCGATTGGTTTTGTTCATCAATAAGTAGTTAAAGATATTACGATACGACGCATTGATGGCAAGCCAATAAAGAGCGTTAAAAGACCATCATCATTCAAGTGACTAATGGCATTGGATACGTAATTACTATCTTTTACATATTTATGTTGTCTCTTCCGTATCAATAGCATCAATGATCAACTATATGTTCCACATGATAAAGTTGCAGAAAAGTGATTCTTAAAGATATGTATATCAATTTGACCATCAACAGAGAATAATTAGATATGTTTATTAATTTTTATCATATAATGATAAAGTTGCAGAAAAGTGATTCTTAAAGATATGTATATCAATTTGATCATCAACAGAGAATAAATTAGATATGTTTATTTATTTTTGTCATATAAGTCACATGAAATAATGATGGTTTTATGATTTGAAAGATTCGGTGGACTATGCATTTAAAAGTTAGAGAAAATTGTAAATAAATAAAAGAAAATTTATTAACCGCTGGATTTGTGTCAACTTATGGTGAATGAAACGGAGATTGGAACATTAAAATGGAATAGATGATCCCAAGCGCTCGGTAATGTACTCACTTCTCACGTTGAATGAACACGGTTATATTCAAGCTTCAAGTTTATCTTTATGATATTAGAGTCATCACGAGTTAGAGCAACAAATCATGACAACCATCCAAAATGTATTTGAACGTATCCAATTTGTCGCACTCAAACTCACTCTATAAAACTACCCCTTGTGGCGTGTTGAAATCAAAGACATGGTTGGACTACTCATATGAGAAATATGAAACAAACCTTGCACAAAATGATACTACAACAAAAAAAGTACTAAAATATGATTACCTCAAGTGCGACAAAGAAGATCGTATCATATGTGGATCGATCATTGCAACACTCGAGGAAGAAACAGTGTCTCTCTTACAAGGCTTCGAACAATGAAACATATGGGTCGTAACAAAATTATCATATGTCTTTTATGGACAACGTCACAACACCAACAACATATCTAAATCATTTCTCCTCTGTAGAGGATCTTCAGTCACTGACAATAAATTGAGCACTGAAATTGTGCAGGAATATTCCACAACAGTTCTAGAAAATAATCTCACACCACGACAACTACCACCGGATGAACAACGAATTGAGAAATAGAAAACATGAAGTGTACCAAATGAGAATATTGCCAACTTTGCGGAGGACCTGGACATAATTCTCAAACATGTTGGACAACGTCACAACACCAACAACATATCTAAATCATTTCTCCTCTGTAGAGGATCTTCAGTCACTGACAATAAATTGAGGACTGAAATTGTGCAGGAATATTCCACAACAGTTCTAGAAAATAATCTCACACCACGACAACTACCACCGGATGAACAACGAATTGAGAAATAGAAAACATGAAGTATACCAAATGAGAATATTGCCAACTTTGCGGAGGACCTGGACATAATTCTCAAACATGTTGGAGTCTAGTAAATCTATCGAGATTCAAACGCCCAATGGATTCGCCTTTCGATAAGATTTCGAGGTTTGGGTCGTTGTCGGGTTGAAAGAGAATTTGTATACGTAATGCCTCGCAAACGGAGAAACAAAATGAAGAAAAACAGGGTTTTTAACGTGGATCTACTCATTTTTTAGTTTACATCCACGCCTATAAACTTTCGCTTTTATTTCGAACGCATTTCAGAGATTACAAGTTACAAGCTTTACTCTCTAATTTCTACAGAAGTCGAGATAAATTGACATATACATACTAGAGAAAGGTCTAAATGGTTCCTAGTCGGTTCCCAAACCGACTCTAATTGCTTTGAAGAACTCGGTCACGTTTCACGGCGTCGAACCAACCTTGCCACGACCGTGACATAATCGGGGCATGAATTCTACACCTTCTGCCGACCTTAATGGCCTCGTATACGGACCTTCATGGCCGTGTTCCCGCTTTCAAACAAAACCAACCGACCTTTCGAACGAGCTCTGCGCGCCTCGCATACAACTTTAACGGTCGCATACAACTTTTAACGGTAGGGCCGTGAAGCTAGCGGCTCGCTGATAGCTCTTCTGCCGTGAAGCTAGCGGCTCGCCGATAGCTTTTTCTTTCGTGCTCGTCCAATTTTCAACTTGTTCACAACGACCCTAACACCGTATACTCGAAGTTTGGGTCAGTAATTCCCAACAAAATTAATTGGTAAAAGAAGAGGATCTTTGAGCTTTCGTTGCCTCTGACCATGGATACTTCTCTTGTCAAGGTATGTTACAAATAGATAAAAGTATAATGATCATTTTCGTATTCATTGGTGATAGTTCTCAAGTACTGTTGAAAGATATTCGAGTGAAGATCATAGGTCAAGTAACGGTCGAATTATTAGTCGGCCAATTTATTTGTAAATTAGATTTATCTTTTTTTCTTATATATGTAGCTACATGAATAGCTCCTCATAATTGTAAATTAACATTTTTCATGTCTCTGTTAATAAATAGAGCAATTTCTCTGTTTTAATTCAAGAACTTCAATATGGTGTCGGAGCATTGTGGTTGATAAAAGAGATTATCTTCAATATCATTTCACATCTCAGTTACAAAATTCAAGCCCTTGCGTTCGTAACCAAGATGGCAGAGCAGAGTAATTCACATATTAGAAACTTCAATCAGTGTTGGATGATCAATTGCATCCATATGACCTTCATCACACAGATAGTCCAGGGTTAGTACTTGTTCACCAACCTCTCACCGGATATAACTATGCATCTTGGAGTCGCTCGATGTCAATTGCACTTTGGGTCAAGAACAAAAAGGGCTTTTGTTGATGGTACTACTAAGAAGCCAGCCGAGACTGAAAAGAGGTTAGTCTTAGCATGGAAAAGGAATAATGATATCATGATTTCTTGGTCTCTTAATTCGTTTGCGAAGGAAATTTCAGCAAGCATTTAATATTCACATCGGCAAGGGAAATATGGATTGATCTTCAAGAGCGTTTCCAAGAGAATAATGTGCCAAGATTCTATCAGCTTCGCAAAGAACTCCTTTGGTCTATCTCAACAACAATCATCGGTTGGACTGAGAAATTTAAGTTGAAAGGATTATGGGATGAGTTAAACAACTTCAAGCCATCTTGTTCATCTGGTAAATGCGAATGTGGAGGGGTACAAGACTTAAAATTGTATTTCAAAAAGGACTATGTGATTACTTTCTTAATAAGGTCTTGATAAGTCTTTCCCATATCAGAGAACAAATATTATTTATGGAACCTACTTCGCCAATCAACAAGGTGTTTTATTTGATCTCACAAGAAGAGAGACAACACTCTATTAATTCAAGGACTGCAGCGGATGAGCTTATGCAACATATGACGTTTTCAGCAAGAACTCACAAACTGTGAATAGTGTACAGCCCAAGAAACCTATTTAATCATTTCAAGGACGGGAACTAAGCCATTTTTCACCCATTGTAGTCGAAAGGGACATACAACAGAAACTTGTTACAAGATCCATGGGTATTCTCCGGGATAAAGCAGCCACAAATAAGACTATGTTCAACCGGATAAATCAAGCCTACAATGACATGCCCTCTGAAACAGAACAGGAAATGTTACTGAAGAGGGTGATAAAAAATTTTAGCTGAGACATTTGTTCAACAATTGAATGCCCAACTGTTCAAACAACAAATTGGTCAATCCACAAATATGTCATCTGTTTCCAGCAAGTAAATATGACAGTTCCTTTTTCAATATGAATATTTTGACTTCATATGATTTTTAGATAGTTGGTTCGGGAGCCTCAAGACATATCGGTTGAAGTATGAATTATTTCATCAAACATGACATAGAGCTTTTGTACATTACACTCTCGAACAATTCTTCTATCAAAGTCATGATGGCTGGAACTATATAAGTTGGTGCAAACCTTAAATAGAAGATGTTCTTTATGTTGGGTGCCGTCCAGCCACAAGAAATGAGTGGTTCGTATTAAAGGGCGACGCGGCGGAATCCTGACCACCGGTTTCAAGAGGTCCAGAACTGAGCGACGCAGCGGATTCTTGGCCACCAATTTTGAGTGGTCCAGAAGAGCTGAAGACATCTATAAATAGGCTGAGGATTCTTCAGTTATAATCACCCCAATGAGAGTCTAGAGAGAGAGAGAGATCTGAGAGTGAGAGGTAAAAGATTATCCACCTTCGGGTGGATAAGGGTGAGAGCGGGTGCAGTTTTACTGTGGTAATTGAGGGTGGGTACAAAAACATTACCCGGATGGGTAAGGTGTCTCGAGTTTGAGTTTAAACACGAGCGTTATTTTGTACGGTGTTATATTCTCAAATATAGTAAAACTATTGTCTCTCCGTTGGAGGTAGGCGGTATTGGCCGAACCACGCAAAAATCTCGGTGTTTTCTCGGTGTCATTTCGACTTTAATTAATATCCGGATAAATTGTCGCGGGGTCCAAATACAACTACCCCTGGCCCAGTAAATATTTATCGCTCAACCCCAACAAGTGGTATCAGAGCCTTGCCCTGCTGATATTCTAAGTATGCTCTGTGGTTGCAGCTGTGTCTGAACTTCCACATCAGAAAAGATATCAGAAGAGATCATCGATCGGGGGGAGCCAGTGCCAGAGCGAGGTTATGACTTGGGCTGAAGAAATGATGGTACAAGATGGACGTTGATGGGATGCTCAGTGTGGGCGGAGCTTGTGCGGCGGTGGAGTTTTGGAGGGATATTAGCGACGGATGACAGCAAAGTGCGACAATGTGCTAGTGCGGGAGGTTTCACTCTGTCACAGAAAAGAGTGAAGGAAGTGCTCATTTGTCAAGGCTGGGGTGATAAACTTTGATGAGCAACAAGGAAAAGTCGGAGTAAATGACGAAATTTTTGGGGTCTGTGTCGAAAGAGGAAGAAGTAAGGCCCTTTTACTTCTTACCTCTCTTCCTGATTCGGATGATAATTTGGTCACAACCATCTGGTACGAGCCAGCGAAGGCAGTGGATGGTGGAGTCTAACTCTTTTGGAGAGGAGGCGGCCAAATTATGGTGATAGTCGGGCGTTGGCTATACACGGAGAGAGTCGTAGAGGAAGGTGGCACACCAGGGGGTTTGGAGACAGCAGCAGGTCCAAATCTAGGTGGCGGGAAGGGCATGTGATGCTACATTGTGGTGAGCCGGGACACATAAGGAGAAATTGTCCGACTTGGAGGAAGAATGACAAGCGGCTAGGAAAATTCCACAACGGAGGTAGCGCACGGTTTATCTTAGAGATGTTCTCACACTCTCTAATGATGGCACTCGTTCGGGTTTGCTCCAAGAGAATATTTTGATGCGTTCCGAAAAATACGAACGGTTTTTCGATCTCCATGGGCCGATGGATATCGTTGTGTTGTTCGGTGTGTTGGAACGGGAAGATCAAAATGGTTGGTGGAGCGGTGCGCATTTTGGGTAGTGTGACTTGCCCTCATGTTGCGTGGAATTTAATATTCTTGAGCCAATCAGATTCCAGGGCTATGGGGGTTTTCATAGCAGGGGGAGTTTGGAAAATCATACATGGCGGAAAAGGTCCTACCAGGAGGAGAAGAGTGCGAAACATTTGTATCGTCTGGACGTGAGTATGGTATATAATACTCAGACTTCGATGGATTCACGAAAATCACGCGCGTGGTATAAAGGCAGACGATGGTGAGAAGGGAAGTCCTGCTGGGTGAAGGGGTCGCATCGAAGTTCCTCTTCGGGAGTCGATGGGTATAGTCGGCTGACAGTTGCACATAGGATTGGCCGCTGAGTGAGTCAAGTGGTGTAGGACCGGTACAAGGAAGGCCAATGGACGTTCGTGGTAATTACGAACAGGTTATCTCAGATAGACTCGCTGTGATGAGTGCATGGGGGTACTGAAGAGGATTCTCGAGTAGGTGTCGAGTGTGGCTGGAGGGGGAGAATTGTTGGGTGCCGTCCAGCCACAAGAAATGAGTGGTTCGTATTAAAGGGCGACGCGGCAGATTCCTGGCCACCGGTTTCAAGAGGTCCAGAACTAAACGACGCGGCGGATTCCTGGCCACCGATTTTGAGTGGTCCGGAAGAGCTGAAGACATCTATAAATAGGCTGAGGATTCTTCAGTTATAATCACCCCAAATGAGAGTCTAGAGAGAGAGATCTGAGAGTGAGAGGTAAGAGATAATCCACCTTCCGGTGGATAAATGTGAGAGCGGGTGCAGTTTTACTATGGTAATTGAGGGTGGGTACAAAAACATTACCCGGGTGGGTAAGGGGTCTCGAGTTTGAGTTTAAACACGAGCGTTATTTTGTATGGTGTTATATTCTCAAATAGAGTAAAACTATTATCTCTCCGTGGAGGTAGGCGGTATTGGCCGAACCACGTAAAAATCTCGGTGTTTTCTCGGTATTTCGGCTTTAATTAATATTCGGATAAATTGTCGCGGGGTCCAAATACAACTACCGCTGGCCCATAATTAAATATTTATCGCTCAACCCCAACACTTTATGTGCCACATTTAAAATTTAATCTTGTTTCAATTAGTGCCTTGACTTACAATAACAACTTGAATATGTTGTTCACGACTGGAAAATTATTGATTTAGGATTCAGCAAAAGAGTTGATGATTGGTAAGGTAGAATACTTAGGTTTATATAATTTTTTATAGAAAAGGTTTACAGGATAATGAGAATGCTTTGACATGCCAATTTTCGAACAAAGTTCCTTTAGAAACATGGAATTATAGGCTCGATCCCCTCATACAAAGTTTTAGCTGGTATAAAGCAGAACCCGCGATGTAAAGACAATGTAAAATTGAATACTTTCTACAAGATATGTCCAGCAGCAAAGCAGGAAAAGTTGTCGTACAATCCTCAAAATAATATGGCTTGGTCTTGTTTTAATGTTGTGCATTGTGATATTTGGGGGACTTTTCATGTTACTTCACACAGTGGACATAGTTAGTTTCTCACAATTGTGAATGATCATTCTAGATTCACTTGGCTTTTTTGTTGGCACACAAAATCAGAAGCACCACCGTTTATCTTATTTTTTTCGAAATGGTTCTAACTCAATTCGGTTGTAGACTCAATGTATTTAGATAAGATAATGCTAAAAAATTGTCCATGGCTAGTTTACTTCAGAAGTTCTGTACTTCACATCAATATTCGTGTGTAGATAGGCCACACAAGAACTCTAGTAGAAACCACCAGCATTTGCTGAATGTACAAGGTCATTATATTTCAATCATGTGTGCCGATAGAATTATGGAATGAGTGTGTGTTAACTGCCACCTATTTAATTAATCGAACTCCATCAATGGTGTTGGATGGTAAGTGTCCATATGAGATATTATATAAGAAATTCGTAGACTACACATGTATGAAAATATTTGGTTGCCTTTGTTATGCTTCCACATTATCACGAAATAGAACAAAGTTTGATCTTCGAGCCAAGGCATGCGTTTTCTTAGGATACCCTAATAGTCTGAAAGGATATAAGTTGTATAATCTTACTAACAAGAAAGTATTTGTCTCTAGAGAAGTTAGATTTTGTGAAGATATATTTTCCATCCGTAAAACTGATCAGCAACAGATGCATCGCTTGAAAACACATTACCAGACTTTGTAAAAAAATTATTGAATCATCAGAACTACTTCGATCTCTTTTTTTTTTTCTATTCACAGAGTTTTTGTGAATCCATAGAACTTTCGTTCTTCCATTTATTGGTTCCGAACTGTTACTTCACTTTTTCCATCTTTTCTTGATTCCATCTGTTTAGTCAGTCAAGTCAAAGCCACAACAATACGTGTGTTGCCAAAGGCTATGAATGTAGCAGTCCGACTCAAGTGATCAGGAAGATGCAGGGCATGAGATGGTTGTTTATAGACAACCCGAGACTAGTGATGCAATACCAATGACATTATAAGGACAAATAGGCCAACAAAGGATGCCTTTTTATATGCGAGATTTCCATTGCAATGCAACAAGGAAATCAGAGTCATTACATCCTTTTTGACAAATTTTTTATCTTATGACAGGTTGTCAGACCATTATAAGGATATATACAGGCTGTCAGAACATTATAAAGTATATATATAAAATGTTTCATTTATTGAAGAACCACACTCTTATATGAAGCTGAACCTTCCAAAGAATAGATAGAAGTAATGAAAGAGGAACTTGATGCCATGGAAAATAATCAGACAGTCTAAGCTTAAGGATCTAGCAAAACTAAGATATTTTCTTGGATTATATTTGGCTCGAAATTCTGCAGGTATATGTATATCACAGAGGCAATACACATTAAAGTTGTTGGAGGATACATGCTATATCGATTCAAAGCCAGCCTCAACTCCAATGGATCCCAACATCAAAGTATCAAGTTCAGAAGTAGATTTGCTTGATGATCCTTTGCAATGCAAAAGGTTTATCGGCAGGCTCATATATTTAACATTCATCAGATGTCACATTTGTCGTGCACAACTTGAGTCAGTATGCGTCACAACTGAGGAATCCTCACCTTGTAGAAGTTCATCATTTACTACTTTTGCTCCTTGGCAAAGCTTGTTTATGTCAACAATGTCTAACACACAAATTAGAGCATTCTTGGATGCAGATTCGGCTCCTTCCGGTGATACGAGGAAATTTATTAATGTGTTTTCACCTTCCTGAAGGACTTGCTGATAATTTGGAAGTCAAAGAAGCAGATGACCATATCAAGATCTTCGACAGAGACAGAATGTTGAGCTTTAGGATCATTAACAAGTGAAGTGTTATGGTTATGTCAGTTGATGCAAGATATTGGGATTACACATTTCGAGTAACAGGTGTCGCACCTATTTTGTGCTGTGACAATCAATTGGCAATTCACTTAGCGTCCAATCTGAAGTTATATGACAGAAGCAAGCATATTGAAATCGAATGCCATTTCATCTGCCATCATTTGCAGCAAGGAGTTATCAAGCTTTTACCCATTCAAGTAAATGCAGCTAGCCGACACGTCTACCAAACCATTATTTGTTGTTGCACTGAGAAGTTGATGTCCACGATGTCCGTAATAATATATATGACTCATCTTGCGGGGGGTGTTGAAAGATGAGTGGAAGATCATAGCTCAAGCAACAGTCGAATAATTAGTCAGCCAATTTATTCTGTTGTAAATTAGATTTATTTACTTTTTCTTATATACTGTAGCCACATGTATCACTCCTCATAATTGTAAGTAAAAATTTTCAAATCTCTGTTAATAGAAAGAGCAATTTTTCTTTTTCAATTCAAGTACTTCTACAGTTACAGAAAGATGCCAGTGGAGATGTTGTAGTTCATGATGTTAAGGATGATTTATGATTTCACGATGTCCTTCATGTACAACAGTTAACTTAGAATTTACTCGAATATACAATTAACATAAGAATATCCTTTGAGTTGTAAATCTACTAACAAGTTCCTTTATATTAAGGACCAGCAACAGGTCGGCGCACCTGCTTTTTTATTGTCCAAGCTTTCATCACTAGAGCCTTTTTAATCAACTGTTTTCCTTCTTGTCCTTAATTTCGTTTATTTGATGCTAATATGAACTAATGTATGTTAGTGGTGTTTTGGTTACTTGTCCATATACATGAAACACGTAAATTTGATCCGAAAACAATACTCTTGGTTACAATGATGTTAGAAATCATGAATTTAAATATTCAGATTAATAGTCTGTTATTGGACTTAACTTAAATAAGTATACTGGTCAGAATTAGAAGAAACCAAAAGCATACAGCAGTACAACATCGCCAATCAGAAACCGGATCAAGGCTGCAACTGGAAGAACATTAAAGATCGGAATGCTGATACCGAAAGTGCCACGCTGGACGGATTCAAAAGCAAGGCAAGTTGAAGACTTCTGACGAACATTTAACACAAGGCTGCCAGCTACGCTGAAGTCAAGTCAAGCTTATTAAGGAATAAAGCAAAAGGCACAGCGCGGCTGCAACGAAGACCGGACATTAACCCATTTTGGGTGAAGTCATTAAATGCTCTGTCCGGTACACCGGCCTATCTCACAACGGCTCCAACCCAAACGTCAACTGTAAATATATGGAAAGCAAGCCGAAGAAGTGACGACACTCTGCTGAAAGAATTCCAAGAACAAGAGATCAAGCTCTAAGCTTTAAATAGCAACAGAGAAAGATTAGTTGTTGTCCTCACTGTACTCAACCAGAACGGTTAGTAAGTGAGTTTCCTCCAGGGACTCTAGAAAACGCTTGAGAGAGACGGACTGTAAAAATCTGTCTAGTGATGTCTAGAAGTTAAGTTAGCTGAGTAGAACCATGTGGGTTGTACTGTGTGAGTCTAGCTAAGGAGATTGTACAACGGGGGCTGTAAGTTGAGGCTTCCAGTGGTACCTTCCTTGCGGGGAAGAAGGGGGACGTAAGCGATTTACCTCCGAACTTCCAGAAACAAATCTGTCCCTCCCGCAAACACACGCACATCACATCATACACACCCGGCCTTGGTTCATAACCGACCGATTAGCTTCCGCATAAAGTTACACACACGAATATCAGGCACCGGTATCTAACCTTAACCGGTTAAGAACAGAAAAACGTCCAAGTGTTTATTCAACCCCCTCCTCTAAACATGCAGTCTATCCTAACAAACGACTGACACATAAATAACCTAAATGGTATTGTCTTACTTACCACTTGGGTATAACTCAATCCTATCCAATTTTGACAAGTTTACACACTATCGTACACATGTTGGTACATCAATGAAGTAGTTGCATGTAATTTTTTAATTATGTTATTGTCATAATTTGAGTGGACATAAGTTATACCCATAGACAAGACAGCATGTTGTCTTTGATGAGAATTTGTGTTCTTACAAGGTAAACGGGTCATACCATTTTCGGTGTTAATATATCTACGATCATAATTCACTAGCACTAATGTCGGTCGCCCCACTAACTGCAAAGCTATGTAATAATGTACATAGATGTATAACAAAAATTAGATTTAAGAAAGGCCATATTTGTATTATAGACGATCTATAATGGGAGATAGACAACATGAGTCTTCTAGCATGTATTAACCAAGTATGAATGACAACCCGACCAATCGATTAACTAATATTGGGAAGGGAACTCCACAAGGGATTATTTGATTTCGAGGCAAAGTTCATTATCATTATCACATGGCGATTCGCTTATTTAATGATGCTAGTAGATAGGTGATAATATAATTTCAATTTCAATAATAGACTTGGCGTTGAAATTTAAATGTTTTATTCGTATCAACTTTTCTATAGCCTTGTGGGCCCTATCTTGCCTGCTTCTCTCTACGTACGGACGGACCTATTCAATTTATGTTTTTCAAAGAATGCCATGGCAGAGAAGAATATTGTCGTGTGAAAATATGAAGAGCCTTGAAAACGTTTGGAAAAGAGTTAGACCAGGTTCGAATCGATATCGAAGTCTTGCTTTGACTGTAATAAACATCAGCTCATCAATTTTTTTGTATGATATTTATTTATTTATTTGTGTGATTCTAATCTTGTTCTTTAAAGGTAGGGCTCGGCTCACCCCTCTTCAATATATGCAGTCATCAAAATATATACAACTCCGTCCTATATTATATAAACTCCAGTAGAATCTATAGATGTGGTAAAGATTATATATATATATTTTTCTACATATGTTTTCATATTGTTAATTATATACCTCAATGCTCAAGTCAAGCCCATTTCCTAACAAATACTGTTTTGTAAGGTCTAAAACCTTCTAAGACAGCATTCCGACAAACCTTTGGAACTCAAATGTTCAAACTAAAGTTTTTATAAATCGACGAATGATGCGTTTGAATTCGTGTGTTTAAACGTAATTCGGGTATTTAATGTTGTTTTTAACTTTTGTAAAATATCGAGAGATATGTTGAAAAGAGTATTTGATCGTTGAGTGTGCGAGCTTTCTTTTTTCTTTACAGAGGAGCAAAACCCTTTTCTTATATCCGATACATGCACGCTCTCTCTCTTATTAAACAATCACTCGGTACATGCTTTTACAGTACTAACTAGAACTATAATAGATAAAACATATAAATTCTAATTTTCCATCCGCGCATGCTTTTGTCTTCAACATTTGCTGCTTCAACATTTCTTCGTCTGACTTCTTCATTTGCTTTATTTGAATGCTTTTTTTTTCATTACCTTCTCTCTTTGCGGTTTCAATTCCAAAGTCCAATATGTCTCCTTCTGTGTTTTTCTTTGACTTTCAGATTCGTTGAGATTATTCAACAAATTCCTCCCTTAATCTCAACGTCTTTCGCTCTTTCATCCCGAGCATTTGTTTCAGATTCTCGAACGTACCTGTCGGTAATGGCTTTTGTAAAAATATCTACAACCTAGTCCATACTCGCACGTGCACCATTTTTACTTCTCCATTTTTTACGTGCTTCCTAATAAAATGAAACTTGGCATCACTATGCTTGCTTCTCTCGTGACTTATTGTCGACTCAAATCTCGGTGACTTATTGTCGACTCAAATCTCGGTTGGCTCATCTTGTCGAAGATTTAACTCGAGCACTAAGTTCCTCAGCCAGATTGCATGACAGACACACCAAGATGCTGCCACATATTCTGCTTCGTAGGTTGATAGAGTCACGATCGGTTGTTTTTTGATAACCAGGTGAATGCCGTATTCCCGAGATAAATTACGTAGCCGCCAGTACTTCTTCGATCATCAATATCTCCGCACCAATTGCTGTCAGAATATCCGACTAATTTGCAGTCTCTGGCCTTTGGATAAAATAGTCCGAGAGATTGTGTTCCTCGGATGTATCGTAAAATCCTCTTGATCGCTTTGAGATGTGACTGTCTCGGTTCTTCCATATAACGGCAAACAACTCCAACGTTGTAAGCTATATTAGGTCTCGTGCAGGTCAAGTATCGCAGGCTGCCCACGAGACTTCGATAATCGGTCGTATTCACTCCTTGTCCTCCATCAAATTTGGACAGTTTTGTTCCAAGTTCCATCGGTGTTGGTACCGGGTTGCTCTCCTACATTTTATTTTTCTTCAATATATCCTTCGCATACGCTTCTTGCGACACAAAAATTCCCGTGTTTCTTTGCTCGACTTCAAGACCGATAAAGTATTTATCAGTCCCAAGTCCGCCATTTCGAATTCTTTCGTCATCGCCTTCTTGAAGTTGTTGACTATTTTCTCACTACTTCCCATGAAAATAAGGTCATCGACAGAGAGGGCGTGCTCGAACAGACATTACTCGAACTTGTTCTTTTTGAAATATCCGCCGATCCGGGTGTTCCGTAAAGCACTTTTTGAACTTCAGTACTTTGCCTTCTTCTCCCGATTTTGAATATCCTTGGGGCTGCTCCACGTAGACTTCTTCCTCGAGTTCCCCGTTCAAAAAGCGGACTTCACGTCCATCTGGTAGATTGGCCAGTTGAGTTGTGCAGCTTGAGCCAGGAGCGATGTCTCCATTCTTGCAACGGGAGCAAAAACTTCATCATAATCCATTCCCGCTTGTTGTCGATAGCCCTTCGCCACCAATCTCGCCTTAACGCTCAATTTTTCCTTGAGCATTCATCTTCTTTATATAAACCCATTTGACTCCAATGGGTTTATGCCCGTTTGGCAACTCCACAAGTTTCCATGTGTCGTTCTTTTCGATCGCCTTTATTTCCTCGTCCACGTCGTTTTCCATCTTTGGTCCCTTATGACTTCCTCGAAACTAATTTGTTCCGAGTCGGCTAGTAAGCAGACTAAGTGAACCTGTTCGGTTGATCTGTACAGATCCTGCATGCTCCGCATCCTCGACTGTCTTGGTTCGTCCTCCTCATTATCTTCTTGAGGTGAAACTGAGACGGGTATTGGTGCGACGCTCAATGGTTCTCCAGGTGTTGTGTTTTCTTCAATGTTCCAGCTCCACGAACTTTCTTCGTCTACCCGAACATCGCGACTTACTATAACCTTTTAATTTTCAGGGTCATAGAGCCGGTACGCCTTCGTCTTCTCATCATACCCAATAAACACGAGCTTTTTGCTTTTATTGTCAAGCTTGGTTCTTCTTTGATCGGGCACATGTGCATACGCCACGCTTCCAAATATTTTGAAGTGCGCTACCGTCGGTTTTCGGCCAGTCCATGCTTCCTGTGGTGTTCGATTCTCAAGGCTGTGATGTGGACATCGGTTCTGAATAAATATAGCACATCGTACCACTTCGGCCCAGATTCCATTGGCATGTCCTTGCGCTTTAACATTGATCGAACCATGTCGAGAATGGTTCGGTTCGTCCGTTCAGCTACACCGTTCTGTTGTGGTGAATAAGGTGCGGTGAGGAACCTCCTGACGGCTTGCTCTTCGCAACTTTATGAAAGCGCTTGAAATATATCCTCCACTCTGTCTGAGCGGAGCGCCTTGGTGTTTGAACCCGTTGCCTTCTCGACCAGAGTTTTGAATTTTTTAAATGTCTCGAGCACTTCTGATTTTTCTTTTAGAAAATACACCCACGTCTTCCTTGAGTAGTCATCGATGAAAGTGATAAAGTATCTGCTTCCACTGAATGATTCTGGTGTGATCGACCCGCATATGTCTGTATGTATGAGCTCGAGCGGTTTGCACACTCGATATTCTGCCTGCTTCTGGAATGTCGTCCTCGTATGTTTTCCTATTACGCAGCTTTCGCAAAGCTTCTTTCCGCCTTCTATCACCGGTATTCCGTGGACCATGCCTTTTTTGGAGAGCTTCTTTAGGCCACCGTAGTGTAAATGACCAAACCGCATATGCCACAATTGGTCTTTGTCCTCCACGTCAACTTGCAAACATTTTTCTTGAATTGCCTTCAGGTTGAGTCTTAACATTCGGTTCCTTTCCATCTCGACCCGTGCGATCATTCTTCCGTCTTTGGTTCTTAGTTGTAATGAGCGGTCCTTCATGAACACTGAGCTCCTTTCTCAAGTAACTGCCCCATGCTTAAGATGTTCGTCTTCAAGTCGGGTATGAAATAAACGTCCTCGACCGATCCCTTTTTGCCATCATTTTGAGAGAAACAAATTTTCCCTCGGCCTTTGACTTCTATCTTCGATGCATTTCCAAAAGACGCGTGGCCGTCATCGATCTTCTTCATATCCGTGAAGAGATGTTTGTGTCCGCTCATATGATTGCTGGCACCGGTGTCAAGGTACCACACCATATCGTTGCCTGGGCTTGTATCCTCAAGCGCCATCAAGAGAACGCCTTCGTCTTTGGCTCTGTGATTAGATTCGAATTTTCGTCTACCTTCTTCTCAGACCAACAATCTTTTGCGAAATGTCAGAACTTCCCGCAGTTGTAGCATTCAACGCTCGGTTGATTTGAGCGACCACCTCGTCCTTGAGCTCGACTCGTCCTCTCCAATTTTGATGTTTGTCATTGTTCCGGATTGTATCCTCATCCTCGGCCTGAATTTTGGCCGAAACCTCGTCCTCGTTGACCTCGTCCTCATCCTCGGCCGTGATGCGTATAGAGCGCCTTGTCCTCTTTAAGTGACACTTTGTCTGTAGAGCCTCGTCCAGCGATTCCTTCTTCCTCTTTTTCTTCCGTTGCTCGTGAGCTTCGAGCAAACCGGAGAGTTCATCGACCGTCATTTCTTCGAGAATTATGGATTCTTCAATTGCACATACCACGTTCTCATACTCGTCCGTCAGGGAGTGGAGAATGTTCTCGATGACTAGGGATTCTGTTAGGGCCTCGCCGTTACTTGTCAACTTATTTGAGATGGTTTGTATTCTCGTTATATAGTCGGACATGCCTTCTCCGTTCTTCATTCTCGTCATTTCGAATTCGCCACGAAGCGTTTGCAGCCGTACTTGGTTTACTCGGTCGGTGCCTTTGTACAATGTCTCCAGTTTTTCCCATGCTTCTTTCGATTTCTTTACGTCCTTGATTTTTTCAAAGTCGGCATCTTCTAGACCGTTGTATATGATGGTGAGGGCGCAGCGTCATTTAATTTTCGAGAATCCTCCAATGCCTTCAGCTGGACCGTCGTGTAGTCGTCCATTTTTTCGGGTTCGATATACCCGTCTTTAACGATATTTCATACGCCTTGCGAGCCGAGCAGTGCTTTCATCCGAATACTCCAGTTATCATAATTGTACTTTGTGAGACGTGGAACAGGCATATTACCGAACGACATGGCTCTGATACCAATTTGTTGTTTTTAACTTTTATAAATATCGAGAGATGTGTTGAAGAGAGTATTTGATCGTTGAGTGTGCGAGCTGTTTTTTTTCTTTACAGCGGAGCAAAACCCTTTTCTTATATCCGATACATGCAGGCTCTCTCTCTTATTAAACAATCACTCGGTACATGCTTTTATAGTACTAACTAGACACTATAAGACAAATAGATAAAACATATAAATTCTAATTTTCCATCCACGCATGCTTTTGTCTTCACATTTGCTACTTCAACATTTCTTTGTCTGACTTCTGCTTTATTTGAATGCTTTTTATTCATTGTCTTCTCCTTATGCGGTTTCCAATGTGTCTCCTTCTGAGTTTTTCTTTGACTTTGTGATTCGTTGAGATTATTCAACATTTAAACGTAATTGCATGATTTGGACGAACGAATTTCAGCAAGTCCAAATGCATTGTTTGGTAAAGATTATGACTTGAAATTAAGATTTTGAAATAGGAATGAGTCATCTCCATTAAAGCTCAGGTCGATATGTGGTGAATTTGGGGAGGTCAGCTTCTTATTGGCCTTTTTGGGTTGTTTAATAATCATTTGGCCACTTTATTCAGAGTTTTCATAGCCATTTCTTTCTTTTTTCCCTTTTTGCTTATATTAGGCCTTCCCATGCATATTAAACAATATGTTCATGTACAAATTAATCATGAAGAAGCTCGATCCAAGCGAACTATGCAAGTCTGTCATAAATAAGAAACTGACACAGGATCGAAGATTGCGAAATAGTTCAACTTGATCTATAAAATGTTGTAAAATAACCTTGTTCACATTTAATAGACCATAAGCGAAACATAAATTAGGAAGATGAGTTTAAGTAAACAAAAAATAAACATTTCTATTTTATTATCAAACTACAAAGGGAACAGTTGAAAAATTCTACAAATGAATCGAAAATACAAATGATCGAATCGTACTAAACATTGACTATCCTCTAGTTTCTCCAAGAACTCCAATTTATGCTTGGTGAAACTTCTGCATGTCCACGACCTGCGAGGACTATGCCCATGCAGTGAATTTCCGTTTCAATGTATTAATGTATTTTATTTTTGACTTTTCGATAAAGACGTGTGAAATGAAGATATAATAGAATAGGATTTTGATACTCCCTCCGTACCGCTAATTTTATCACATTGTTCCATTTCGGGCGTCCTAATAATTTTATCACATTTCCTTATTTATCAAAAAAACTATCACAAACAATAAATATAATTATATTACATATTCTTAAAAGACGTGTCAAAATATACACTTTTCATTGTACTATATTATTGTATACTATCTTAATTTGCGTGCCTACCAATATATGTAATAAAGATAACGGAACGGAGGGAATATGATATTTTAGTAATTTGATATATGAACCCTAATGTAGAATAGACTACCATTGCCAAGCCTAACTCCATTGCTATATATATTACAAGCACACCTTCAATCTCTTCATTGAAAATATTATCATCTCTTAACAAGGTAAAGCACCATCATCAGATTCTTAGATAAATTCTGCAAAGGGAAAAAGAGTATAATAAGAAATGCCTTGTTAAAGAAAATATAATATCAAATAGCAATAGGTTACAAATAACCTCCCCATAAACATATATTATTATAACTTATAAGCGCGGATGGCAATATGAATAGTAGATTCGTCGTAATCTACCTTCTCGTAATGATTAATCTATTACTCTATATATCGTGATAATAAGCTATATATCGTCCATTTGATAAATAAAATCAACTCGGGGCATTATATCGTCCAAATAAGTGAACCAAATTTTGAGAACCTAATTCTCTCAGCACGCGCTCTTTTTCTCTGGTGAAGTCCTAAAATTTTTTGTCAAAATAATTATGTTCATTTCATCTCCGTTCTCCTATATGTAGTAGGCCTTCGATTCATTCCCATTTCTGCACTTTTTTGCTGTTTTCAAACGTTTATACGCCCGAGGAAAATCAACTCCACAGAAAAGGTGGGATGCTGAGCAATTTACTGAGAATTTTTTGCTTTGGCATGTTGATTGGGTTTATGTTTTCTGTATCCTCAATTAGAAGACGTGAATACCCTCAATCAGTTTTTTGTTGGAACTGTTATTATTGTTATTTTTTAAAAGTAGATTCAACTGTTCAATGGTTCTCAATGGTGCATGAAGGGATTGTGAAATCAGTAATCGTATGAAAATAAAATTGTGATTGCTTTTTATTTATTTATTTTTTGTTTGGCAAGTGAAGACGAAGCCATTAGTGAGGTAGATGATGCAGTGGTATTAGAAGATATGACGTTTTAGTTTCCTAGCCCTGTGGGTCAAGAGCCCTGTCTATGAAGGAGTGAGCATCTCATCAATTTTCTTTATGTCCCAAGCTCTAATTACTTACTCTGTCTTCCTCTTTTCTAATTGAAATCTTGATCGTTGTAGGTTGATTGGTTGAGCAGATTCGTTCTAACATGTAGCCTTTCCTCGACAAGGTATATATGTCCGCGGTGTGTGTGTGTGTGTGCAAACGAGTATATTAGGGAAACAGTAATTTCGCATTCACAGAATTACATTGCAAAATATAAGATCGAATTGGTTGATATCAAGAATGTAAGTCTTGTAAAGCTTCCACCACCTATATTCTCTATGGTAAAGTGCATCGCTAAATCCTTTCGTTTTCCTACTATGTATGTCGTCGTTACGTTTAGCTAAGCTATGTGGTTTTATTTACTTGATTAGTGTGAAGTGGTTCGTTATTGGCAAAAAAGGTGAATGATACGCATCAAACTAATCCAAAAACATCAAAAAAATATTGATTATGTCACCTGGTTGGGTTTTGCTGAGGTTATTCTTTTCTGTTTCTGACTTACCTGCTTTATCTCAGCTGCTTAAAAACATAAATAGTTCTAGATTCTATAAACATTGATTCAGCTGGTTTGAACTTTTGTAAGCCTTCTTAACGTTCACTAGGAATGTTTCCTTGTAGAAGGTAATAATTCTCTAACAAGCTTGGTGTCGTTCGAGACGATGAACCAAATATGCGCCAGCCATGTGGCTTGAAGATTATCTTTTACTATCATACTTGGTGAAGTCAATTCTGACAGAATCAATTCCGAAATCGATAACTACCTTGTATGATTTGGTTTGTTTAAAACCTTTATTTTCCCCATTAAAGAAGTGCAATGTTTCTATTGTGGTCTTTTTTTTCTAATGTTTTGTTCAACAGGTGCAAACACCTGGGACAGATTTGAGCTCCGAGTTCACATTCGTGTTTATATATATCTCATCAGATCTACCATCTAACCGGGTGCGGAAGTTGAGGATACAACTGTAGATTCATCGTCCAGAAGCTTTCATCGGATTCTTCCTTCTTGTAGACAATGTTTTGGTTTATTTGCAAGGTTTAGCTTGACACTGTTATATTACAATTTTGTTATGTTGTGCGAAAAAAAAAAGAAAGAAAGAAAACGTTTTTGAATGATTATTCATTGACGCTAGGCTGTTTATTACATTTTAATGTCAGTAGCTATGTAGTACATTGTTCTTGAGAATGATCTATAATGTTTTTCATCTATAGCATTTTCATGTAATTCATCAAAAAAAATTTCTATGGAAATGGGCTTGGCCATGCATCAGCATTTTCTTGGCATGGACCTCATTGGTAAGGTCATCTGGTTTCAAAGGTTAAGTGATAAGTGTTTGAGTTACAATAGAAACTCTATAAATTAATACTCAATTATTTAATAAACTCTTTAATCTAATATTTCCGGCCGGTCCCGACTCGGGGATAACGTACTAAATTAACTCTAAAATTATAAGATAATAGACTGATAATTTCTATAGGTCCCGTATAAATTATAAATTAATAATTCCATATGTAAAAACATTCTCATATTCCAGAAACGAATATTACTTGAAAAATGACTCAATTGTCATTTGTTTTTGTTGACTCACTTGCAAACAATAGTTACTTTACCCACTCTCGCAATTGCTTCTGAGTGAGATTAGGATTATATCTGTTGTGATTGCATAATGCTCTTCGAATCTCGTCGGTCATTGTTTTTCACACCTTTGAGATGAGATACCATATGGTTTGTACGAGTTGTTTGTGAGTCTGTTTTCATTGTATATATAGAAGATATATTAATTAATATTACTTACATTAACACCATACGGATTATGATAGACTTGGGAGTGAAGGTTTGATCCTTAATTTGGAGTTCATCAAGGAAATATGAGAGTGAATGTTATTTGATGTTTGGGAAGTTTGAAAGGTAATATACACTATAAACTAATAAAATATTAATTTATCGATAAATTAATAATTATTAATCTAACGATTAATTAATAGCTCTTTTAATTAATAAATTTTGTCGGTCCCAACTATATTAATTTATAGAGTTTCTACTGTATTGTTTTTATCAACCGCTACAGTTTTTTACTACGTTCGTCTGTTACACAAAAATGTGTATTGTATGAGTTGCTAACTTAAGTTATTAAATAACAATTAATTCTAGCACCATATACGAATAGAAAATTATGGGCATGTCGCCGCGCATTGGCCCGGCTACATAATTTCTAGTATATATATATATATATATATATATATATATATATATAATTATATTATATATTATGTATAGCGAGAAACATGTGCGGAACATAATAATCTTTGATATAAGTATCATCTATTTTTCAGATAAAGCTCAAAACATGAAAATTGATGGAAAGAGTGGAGACCGGTCAAGTCACTGGAGAATGGCACCCTGCTTCGATTTTCCGATACACAAAAAAATGATGTGGTGCCATCTCTCCAGCGACTTGACCTTCGACACTCTATAAAATGTTAAATGTATGTTGTTTTAAGTTTATGAGTTTTAACGAAGGCCATGGTTTGTATTTATAGACGATCTATATAACGTGAGTGACTTGTCTTGGCTTGCATTAAGGATATTTAAATAAAACCCGGTCAATCTGTCATTACTTAAACCTCAACTACCATGGATTATTTCTAGGTAATATGTTCTGTTCACATAAAATACAGAGTTGGAATTTATTATTACACTTGTCACACGACGATTCCTTTACTACATAAGACTTTGCGTTGACATTTGAATGTTTCGTCTCTACTGTTTGTTAGCCTAGCGGTCCCAACTCTTGACTGCTTCTTCGGACCGTTGAATCTTTGTTTAAGAATCCCACGGAAGTTGCGTAAGAAATAATTTTGGTAGAGATCATTCTTGGAAGGTTTTGATATTAGAGGGAGCTCTTCCGTTGACTTTGATAAGCAGCTCATGAATTGTTGCTATCTGATACTTATTATTTACGATTCTAATCTGACATTTTTTTCTAAATAATCCTGGCCTCTTCAACAGATGCACGCATCAAACTGCGTCAGGTGTAATAATAAACTCCACTAGAAAATTTTAAGCAATAAAGATTACATTTATATGATTTGTCATATTGTTTGTTCTACTGCTTCACTTCAGCCCCCTTGTCTAACGACCATACGCGTGAGGCAAACCGCGTTTCTGAATTCTTATTGTACTTTTGAATCTCAAATATTTATTTGGGACTATAGTTGTTTCTTAACTTATTTTTTCAAATATATTTTTTTCGGCGACTTGGATTATCGTCACTCGAATGGATGAATTAAACTCCAGGGAGCTAACGTGTCCTAAATTAACCTAACACAATAATCAAAGTTAATATTGAGAATGATTCAGGACGGTCCACAAGCCTAACCATTAGGTCATCCCTTTGCAGACCAATGTTTAATACTGACAATTTCAGGACTCAAGGTTCAAATTGAAGCTTTATGTACAATTTTGTTTCTTTGTTCTCTCCTAATATATGGCATATTATCCACTTATAGGGTTTTGCACCACACATTTCGAAGATGGAATAACCCTCGGTGACAGATGAAATTCGTCCCAAATTCACACGGTCATTGAACCCATGACATGACCACACCCCTATTATTATTATTATTATTATTATTATTATTATTATTATTATTTATGAAATACTTACTACGGGCTATGTTTTGGATTTCGAGAACGGAGCACTTGTCAGCGAATTTCAAATCCGACAATGCCCATACTAACCTCATATTAGATAAAAATCGAAATCCAAATCTGTGCTTTTTCAAATTGATCATATGAAGGAAACTCGTATTTCAAATTGAGATTCAGGTATCCAACATTACGATTTATCTTGGATACTATGACTGTCTTGTGTGTGTAAGCCGTTTTGTCCAGTCCATAATACTAACATGATGTATGCATATATGTTTTAAGGAAATTGTGTACGACACAATCTTCGAAATTTTCTTTCCGGTTTAATCAGAATTTTCGGATCTATTGTTCGTGGATCTTTGCGAGGCGAGGGTGCGTTACAACAAGTTTCTCAACAAGGAGGTTGAAGAAGGTGGAAATCGGCCAACAACCTTAAAACAGATTCTACGATCTCACGAAGATGTCTGACAATGTGGACTCCCCCAACAACCAACGTTCTACCGGGAATGATGTCGTTTTCCCAACTGCTGTTGTTATCCCCACTGCCATACCTACGGTGGCGAAGCCAAACGTACCTATCACCCACTTGGAGCAGCCAGAGAAGTTTACGGGGACAGTTTCGACATTCAAACGATGGCAACAAAAGATGCTGTTCTATCTCACCACGCTCAACCTGGCGACGTAGCTGAAGGAGGACAAGCCCAAGGTGCCCAAAGGCGTAACGACTCCACAGGTGGCGACCGTTGTGGACGCATGGAAGCACTCCGATTTCTTATGCCGTAATTACATCTTGAACGCGCTGAGCAACACTTTATACAATGTGTATTGTGGGATGGGAAACGGCTAAGGAATTATGGGAGTCGCTAGACCGAAAATATAAATCGAAGGATGCCGGCACAAAGAAATTTGTTGTCAGACGGTTCCTTGATTATATGATGGTCGATTCGAAGACTGTTATCAGTCGACTGCAAGAGATTCAATTGATCTTGCACGAATCCTTGCGGAAGGGATGGTTTTGAGTGAATCTTTCCAAGTGGCGGCTATTATTGAAAAGCTGCCTCCCGATTGGAAAGACTTCAAAAACTATCTCAATCATAAACTCAAAGATATGTCTTTAGAGGACCTGGTTGTTAGACTTTGAATCGAAGAAGACAACAAAAAGTCGGAAAAGAGAGCCTCGAGCTCATCTGAACCGAAAGTGAACATGCTTGAGCATGGTTCTAAGAAAGGCAAGACTGCCGATAAGGGCAAAAAGAAGATCGGGGCGACCGGAGGCATCACAAAGCCGAACTACAAGTTTGTAGGAAAGGCTATGTTACAGATGGTTTATTCAAGTTGAATGTAATGGCCGGCAATCAGATGAATAGAAATTCTTCTGTTTACTTGCTTGAATCTTCCAACTTATGGCATGGCAGACTTGGTCACGTTAATTTTGATGCGATACGTCAATTAATTAACATGAACCATATTCCTAAATTCGATAGTGATTCGAAATATAAATGTCAAGGTTTGCGTTGAAGCAAAACTGACGAGATCGTCATTCCCCACAGTAATACAAATTACTGAACCACTTGAATTAATTCATAGCGATGTGTGTGATTTGAAATACGTTCAATCACGAGGTGGAAATAAATATTTCATAACGTTTATTGATGATATAACGAACTATTGCTATGTGTATTTGCTAAAGAGCAAAGAAAGCGTTAGAACATATATTCTATATAAAACCGAAGTTGAAAATCAACTTGGTAAGAAAATAACGGTTTAGAAGTGACGAGGTGGCGAATACGAAGCGCCAATCAGTACCTTCTGTGCGGAGCATGGTATAATTCATGAAGTGACCGCACCGTATTCACCTCAATCAATGGGGTCGCTGAACGGAAAAATCGAACATTGAAAGAAATGATGAATGCGTTGTTGTTAAGTTCAGGCTTACCGCCCAATATGTGGAAGGAAGCTATCTTGTCAAGTAATTACCTTTTGAATAGGGTACCTCGAAAGAAAGAAAATAAAACTCCTTATGAGTTATGGAAGGAAATACGCCATCCTATCAACATTTGCGGATGTGGGGGTGTTTGGCTAAGGTAGCCGTACCTACGCCTAAAGCGGTGAAAATTGGTCCTAAAACGGTGGACTGTATTTCATATGATATGCACTCAATAGTACGACATATCGGTTTCTTGTCTATGAATCAAAAATTTCGGATATACGCAAGAATACGGTTATGGAATCGAGGAATGCATCTTTCTTCGGAAATGTATTTTCTTGTAAATTCGATGATGGATCTGGTACATCTAAACAAGGTGCTATAGAAACCGAGATTCCTAGTATGATTCATGAGAATGAACCGAGAAGGAGCAAGCGTGCCCAACACAGAGAAATCTTTTGGTAACGACTTCGTTACGTATTTGATTGAAAATGAACCACTGACTTATGACGAGGCAGTGAGCTCCGTTGACGGGCCTTTATGGAAAGAAACCATAAAGACCGAGATTGATTTTATTTTGCAGAATCATACTTGGGAGTTAGTTGATCTCCGAAAAGGATGTAAACCTTTAGGATCAAAATGGATCTTCAAAAGGAAATGAGACCATATGGGTCTGTGGAAAAGTATAAAGCCAGACTTGGTATCAAAGGATATAAGCAACGGAAGGCTTAGATACTTTGACACATATTCTCCTGTGACAAGAATAAATTTGATAAGGATGATACTTGCTATTGCGTCCTTAAGAAATTTGAAAGTACATCAAATGGATGTTAAAACAGCTTTCCTAAACGGTGAATTAGACGAAGAAATCTATATGGAGCAACCCGAGGTTTTCGTGCTCCGGAACCGAAAAAAACGTCTGTAGATTGATCAAATCTTTCAATGGTTTGAAACAAGCCCCTAAGAAGTGGCACGAAAAGTTTGATCACGCAACGATCAACTACGGCCTTAAAATCAATGAGAGCGATAAATGCGTTTACTCAAAGGAAACAGGAGATGACTACGTCATTTTATGTCTGTATGTAGACGACCTACTCATTGTTGGTAGTAACGACAATATGGTCAAGTCTAACAAGGATATGTTAAATTCGATATTTGAAATGAAAGATATGGGACTTGCGGACGTAATTTTAGGAATTAAAATCATATGAACGAGTAACAGGCTTGTTTTGAGTCAATCTCATTACGTAGACAACTCGACAAATTCTGCAAGGGTGATTCTGGTGTTTCTAGAACGTTAGATCGAAGCGTTCATTTGTCGAAAAATCGCGGCAAGGCTAATGCTCAAGTAGAATCCCTGATTATCGAAAGCTTGATGTATTTAATGAGCTGTACTAGGCCAGATATTGCTTATGCTATAAGTAAACTGAGTTCGTACACGAGTGATCCAAGTGCGGATCATTGGACCGCTATAAGACGGGTTTTGAGATACTTACGGTATACTCGAGACTATGGATTACACTATGGTCGATATCCGGTTGCATTAAAAGGCTACATAGAGTGGATTTCTGACATAAAGGATTCTAAGAGCACAAGCGGCTATGTGTTTACACTCGTTGGAGCTGCTGTGTCGTGAAAATCCTCAAAACAAACGGTTATAGCTAGATCACAATGCAATCCGAGTTTTTTGCCTTGGATAAATGTGGAGAAGAAGTTGAATGGCAACGCCATTTCTTGGAGGATATCCCGAAATGGGAAAAGCCTGTGCCGCCTATATGCATACATTGCGATAGTCAATCGGCGATTGAACGAGCACATAGTACTATGCATAATGGTAAGTCGAGATACATACATCGTCGACATAATACTGTTAGGCAACTGCTCTCAACTGGGTTATCTCGATTGATTATGTGAAATATACGGATAACATTGCGGATCCGCTAACCAAAGGGTTAAATAGAGATGCAGTTGAAAGGTTGATGAAAGGGATGGGCTTAAAAGCCTTAAAGTATTGAAGTGCTAAGAAGAAAAACCTACATATGTGACTGGAGATCCCAAGATCTAGGTTCAAAGGGACAACCTAATCTTAGGACTTGGTATCACTGTGGGGGATAACTTTGCTCATTCCTGTCAAGAAATAGTGATGACGGAAAAGGCTAGCATTATGATGCTTTAATGACTATCATAGATTATTGATAGAAAATACTCGCGACGTGAGAAGTGGCCTATGTTAGGGAGAAGTGAGGCCGCTTCAAAGGAGAACTGAAAGGCTTAATTCTTTAGAAATCCTCGCAGAATCAGGACATGTCCATGGCCGTAATGGACAAAACCATTAGAACGGAACAAGGAAATGGTCTCTGTGTATTGTGAGTTCGTTTATACGAAAAGCGGGACAGTTCAAAGACATCGCGTTCTACTGGACTGCAGTAAACCAAGTGTACATACAAGGAGGAAGTTCAATGGTAAAACATACTATCCTCTATGCAGAGTATCATTAGATTAGCAGAAACTATAACAAACAATTCTGTTAGAAAATTTATATTATAGTTGATTTTATAAATTTATGTGAATGAAGAATTGGGCTCGAAATTAAATGCTATTGGGTTTCTAACTGGCCCAATAAAGGCCCAACTTCTAGAAGGCCCATATAGTGGCTAACCACTCCTCAAGTCCATGACTTTGATTAAATGTTGGAGTTGGTTAAAACCACTCAAACATATTGTCATTAATTAAAAAAAATTATTTTCTATAATTAATTTTGGTTCTATAAAGAGGTTATTAAACATAAGAAATGAAAAAAAAATAATAAGAGAAAGAAACATACAAATATCTCTAAAAAATTGGTTCTGCTATCGTTCTTGTTCCGTTCGTTGTCGGTGTCGTTTTTGTGCTAAACGAACACTGTGTTTTTCGAAGTATCCTGGGAAACAGACGCTCGTTAAAACCTCCAGCACATACGTGAGGGAGCGAATCTATTTTAAGGAAATTGTGTATGACACAATCTTCGAAATTTTCTTTCCGGTTCAATCAGATTTTTCGGGTCTATTGTTCGTGGATCTTTGCGAGGCGAGGGTGCCTTACAACAAGTTTCTCAACAAGGAGGTTGAAGAAGGTGAAAATCGACCAACAATAATGTATGTTACGTACATCACAAGGTTGTACTACGCCTCATAGTACAACATCACATGTATGAATGACTCTTTCGTTTCTTATAGTTATGATTATATAGATGGACAAAATGAATATTCATATAGTCAATATTATGTATACAATAAAGATTGGTATTTCTAGTTGCGGAATTCTTTTCATAAATAATGACTATAACTTCAAAGAGATGAAAAGCGAATCATCGGCTCTTTCTAAGGCTACTCAATAGTTTTTCTTGCAATCGCTGATATTTTTTGGAAACACATCGACTAGAAGTTTCAAACATCATTATGAGCAATTCTTCCAAATTGCATAACTCGGGAGATATGTAATAAATATACCAAAATTGCTAATCATAGCCAGTGTTTTAATAAGCGCAAGTGTAGCGCGCCTCGTAGAGTATAGAGCGCAAAAATTTCGTAAAACGCGTTGTAGCGTAATAAAAATAGCGTTTTTATTTATTTTTTAATTTTTTTTAATTTTTTCTTCTTCTTTATAGCTCAAAATAAATAAAAATCATAAAATATATTTATCATAACTTCAAAACTGCTTCAAATGAAGGCGTTGTGACGTATAATACTTTAATTTTTCGATATTGTAAGCCAATGTATTTTTATTAGAGAAATAATATAAAATTAAAATTTACTTAAAATTTGAAAATAATAAATTAACACACATGCGCGCGCGCACACACACACACACACATATATATATATTATAGCACATGGAGTGTGATTGGATATAACTAGATTAATGTTCAACGTTATTTTTTTTATAATGTTTGTTTGCTTGTATTGTTATATATATATATATATATATATCTTTTGTTATGTATGTGGCATGATCAAAAGACTCACGCAATACGCTGCGCTTTGTACGCTACGCCATAGCGGAACTAAAACGCTACATACTGTGCAATACGCTTTTTAAAACACTGATCATAGCAGCTAGTTATTTGTATTGATGTCTCACTCGTTTCATTGGGATTTGATTGGGTCACTGTTTGCATAGAAAAAGTCTGTGAATTAAGTATCCTTACTCCAATTCCCAAGAAAGGCATTAATTTCAATTCTTATGTTAATTATCTCTACCATGAATTGACCAAATGTCTGCCTATAATAGGCACTCTGTAAGTGTACCCATTTATACCATTGATTTCACTTTTGAGCATGTCACCCATGCTTGCCTTGGTGGGTTCCCATCTTTTCTTTTCTCTAAAAAAAAAAACAGTCCGTGACATTCCATCAAAATAAATGTATAGATAAGATAAACAATCCTTGTGAAATCCATGGGACACAGCATATTTTCACGGTTTCACCAGCAAGAAATGGAGAAATGTTTGTGTTGACCTTTTTGGTCCATGTGTGTTAGAGAGTTTTGATGGACAATGTAATTGTAATAACGTTAGGTCTATAAATTAAGCAATTCGATCTATGATCAATATAATGTCTAAGTATATGAAAATATTCACACATGCATTAATTATGAGCTATAGATTTATTAAAGTGTTGAATATTTGATTCGCATATGATTTGGTGATTAGTTGTTGAGACTAGGTGATCGCATGTTATAGACAGCCCATGTGATAGGATATATCGTTCTGTGCTATATATGAAAATAATGCATGAGATATCCTACTGAGTTATAGAAGGAAAATATGCTATTATATATGGAAAGTGATATATCTGTTCAAAATCTGTTATTCCTGACGAAAAGCACATATACGATTCTTTGCATGATTTCCACTGAATTTAATGTGCAATATTGAATTAATAACTTTCCTTATGCTGATTGGAATATTATATAGGAAGATTTGATTTGATTGACTCTGTAGATAAGATGCTATTATATGGTATGTGCTATAAACGGATGTGATCTCTGAAATAAGGAAAGTTCTGCCATGATTGATAAATCGAATGAAGTATGCTCTGATCTGATTTGTGTGCTAAACATGGTAAATATATTGATCTAATACTATGAGCTACATATGGAAAACGTGATGATATGATGCTATCTCGTGTGCTATAATTGGAAAGTTAATCTGGATTGATTTATACTAGAAACAGACAGCAGGGAATCACTTATGGAAAGTCCTGACATGGTAAATATATGCGAAGTGATTGAATATGCATGAGAACGAAATTGAGTCTTTATGTGGAATATATTCATGCTTAAATAAGCTCTTATATGGAAAATAATCATGCTTTAATATGCTATATGACCGTTATGATGATTTATTAAGAGCATGATTTATATGGTATGATTGACTCGAAAATTGCATGGAAACTATGCTTGATTTGATGATTATTAAATGATATGATTTTCCATGTGAAGTGTTGATTGATAAGGATTATATATGCGCCACACTTCATATTTCGAGAGACTAAGAATTTGCAAATATAAGCCTACAAGAGATATTTGAGCAGAAAGATACTAAGAGATTCCTGAACCTTTCATTTGCGATAGGTTTCTGCCTAACTGAGCGTTAACTTGCGATTCCATCACTGAGCGAGTGATTCATCTGATATTCCATCATCCCCTCCATATATTCTGTCTTCGGACGTGTTGTCTTCGGACGTGAGCAATACCAAGGAGGCAAGGTCGACATTTACGCACACGTGAAGGGATGGACGAGTTCTGAGGGCCATTCGGTAGTGAGCTGTGTCTGTCGGGATCAAGGAGATTCCGAGGAACGAAACTCGGCATGTGGTAACCTAGTAGTGGCTAGACTTGTTTCGGTTGTGTATTGGGCTAACCAATCAGTTTTGTAACCAGCTACGGTGCATTATAGTGATTGGCTAAACTCTTGGGAAGCAAATCCCAAGGAGAGGAGTAAACCCCAGTTGGGGATATAACCTCTATAAAAATCATGTCTCGCATTTACTTTTCAGTTATTCGCTGTGAGACAGACCCGACACACATCCGACGGTACTAGGATATATCAGGCATACTCGTCACAAACATTACAAGGTATATCTAAGTTACTACACTAAGGATTTGCGAAAAGAAGCATAAAATTTTTATAAGCCTAATTCACCCCCCTCTTAGGCATACTTATATCTTCATTTGGTATCAGAGCGGGTTACTCAAACGACGAGCCTAACAAGCCTGAGTTAAAGATCTAATGGCTTCTTCGAGTTTTGATGTTTTTGCAGAGGGACAATCCCATTCCAGGCCACCACTATTCGACGGAACCAACTACGCCATATGAAAAAACCGGATGAAGGAATTCCTGCTTGCCACTGACTATGATCTATGGGATATCATCACTACTGGACCTTATACTCCTAAAAAGGTGGATGGAACTCCAAAGAAAGGTTCTGACTACGATGCAACAGATAAGCGAGGAATCTCAATGAATGTCAAAGCAAAGAACATGATCGCCTGCGCGCTTACGAGAGAAGAATACAATCGTGTGAGTTCATGCGAATCTGCCAAAGACATGTGGGACATGCTTCAAGTTACGCATGAGGGAACCACTCGAGTTGTACAAGAAAGAATAGCCCTTCTAACCCACCAATACGAGCTGTTCAAAATGGAGGACAACGATACCATAAGCCACATGTACGCCAGACTCATGAATATTATCAATCAAATGTTCTCGTTGGGAAAGAAAATATCAGATGGTGAGAAGGTGCCAAAACTACTGAGATCTCTTCCAAGAGAATGGAATCCCAAAGTAACTGCCATCTACGAAGCGAAGGACTTGGACGAGCTCTCCGTCTCAGAACTGATCGGATCCCTAACCACCTACGAGATGACTCAGATCTTTATCAAAGAAAAACAACCAGTTCGAAACCAACCAAATATTGCCTTCAACACCGAGCAAGACAACGATTCTGATGGAGAAGAAGAAACTGAGGAAGACTTGCTGGAGCAGATTGCAATGCTAACCAGGAGGTTCGAAAAATCTCGGCTGAGAAGGAAGTTCAAAGGAAACTCCAAGTTCCAACCTAAGAACAAGGGAATATCGTCATCGTGGAACAATGTGCAGAAATGCTTCAACTGCAACAAGCCAGGCCACTTCGCCTCAAACTGCCCGATGGAAAATGGTGACAAAAAGATAAAGAAGCAGAAAGCCATGGTCACCAACTGGGAAGAGGCCGGGAGTGAAGAGGAGGAAGATCTCGCCTACATGGCCGATGATGATGATCAGGTATCTTCTTCATCCACTATTAAGAAAATAATTTTTTTTAAATGAATTATATGCTAGGCAAGATGAATCTCATGATAACGCTTCCTCAGTTCCTGAAGTAGATGAAAAGAAAGAGATGTTTGAAATAATTCAAAACGCAGAAAGAAGGATTAAGTCGCTCAACTCACAAGTGAAGAGTCTGATTAGGCAACGAGATGACATAGCTAGAGAGAAGCATCAAACAGATCTAGAAAATGAGCGCCTGAAAGTCGAGTTAGAAACTCTTAAGGAAGAGAAAGTCTTGTGTAATTGCGAAAAGCATAGGAAGCAAGAAAATATATCTAGAGACATGTCTGTTCTTAAGGATTTCTTAGAAGAAAAATCTCGTACTAATAGACTTCTTGTAGGACAACAAAATCTCAACATGATACTTAGTCTTCCTAGACATGTTGGAAAAATAGGGATAGGATATTCCACGACACCTAAGCAGGCTGCACCTTCACAAGATACTAGAAAACCTAAATGTTTTTCATGCGGCCGTCACGGTCATTATGCTAACAACTGTTTTTTTAAGAGAGCTAATAAATCTAGATATATCTGGAAGCCAAAGCAGTTTCCTAAGAATCAAAGTTCTAACACTGGCCCGCCTGTGTTTGTGAAATCACAGTCTGTGACAGATGATATATCATGTGTTAACAGGAGTTATTTTGCCACTAACCTTTTAGGACCCAATCGAAGTTGGGCACCTCAGAAAAGAACTGATTCATGCAGGTACAAAGAAGAAAATCCAGCAAGAAAACAAGTGGTACCTCGACAGTGGGTGTTCCCACCATATGACAGGTGATATCAGCAAGTTTGTGTCGGTGAAAGCCTATGATGGAGGATATGTCTCCTACGCCGACAACACTAAAGCTAAGATCGTTGGGGTTGGAACTGTTGGTAACACTTTACATACTACTATAGATGACGTATGGTTAGTTAAGAATCTAGAACATAATCTCATCATCATTAGTCAATTATGTGATAAGGGTCATACCGTCACTTTTGAAAATGATAAGTGTATTGTTAGAAACAATGATAAGGTACTGTTTAGTGCATGTAGGGATAGGAATATTTATTGCATAACTCTTGATGATATCACTGACCAGAACGTCAAGTGCTTAGCAGTTACACAGGACCTGGTTATGGCATAGACGCTTAGGACATGCCACCATGGAATTACTGTCTCACATCACAAGCAATGCACTGGTGCGAGGTGTTCCTGACATAAAATTTGTCAAGGACAAAACATGCAAGGAATGCCAAATGGGCAAGCAGACCAAGACATCGTTCAAGGCAAAGAATGTGATATCCACATCCAGACCTCTGGAATTACTGCATCTCGACCTTTTTGGTCCTGTCCAGACGATGTCTCTGCGAGGTAAAAGATATGCCTTTGTTATCGTTGATGATTATTCCAGGTATACTTGGGTGATATTTCTTGCACATAAGAATGAGTCACTAGATAACTTTGCATCGCTAGTTAAGAGACTTGAGGATGAAAAAGAAACAAACTTATGTAGGATACGCAGTGATAACGGACTGGAATTTGATAGTAAGTCATTTGCATCATTCTGTGATCAGTACGGATATAGTCATAACTTCTCTGCCCCTATAACTCCCCAACAGAATGGTGTAGTTGAACGTAAAATAGGGTATTACAGGAAATGGCCAGATCTATGTTACATGAGTATGATATTCCTAAACAGTTCTGGGCCGAAGCTGTTAGCACAGCTTGTTATGTGTCTAACCGTGTCTTCCTTAGGCCGATATTAAAGAAGACTTCTTATGAAATCTGGCATGGTAGAACACCAAATATAAGTTACTTTCGTGTGTTTGGAGCAAATGTTTTATCCTGAACGACAGAGATAAGAGAGGAAAATTTGACTCTAAGGTTGATGAAGGGATATTCCTTGGTTACAGTCTTCACCCTAAGGCATATCGTGTTTATAAACAGAGGAAGCTGACTGTTCAGGAATCCATACACGTTACCTTTGATGAAATACCTAATGCAGATGCTACTGATGAGGAAGGTATAGATTTGCCATGTGCAGAATTACAGGTTACTAAAGACGGTAAGGACGATATTCTCGAAGACGTAAATGTTGAGACACTGGAACCAGAAGCTGATGAGCTGCAACCTAGAAAATGGAAGCATGCTTCCAGTCATCCAACAGATCAAGTAATAGGAAACATCATATCTGGAATCAAAACTCGAGCAACTGCACGAAATCAGGATACAGTGGAATCCCATGATGTACTGCTCTCAATGATGGAACCCAAGACAGTCCATGAAGCCCTAGACGATATCTCCTGGGTCTCTGCCATGGAGGATGAGCTATCTCAGTTTGAAAAAAGCCATGTATGGACACTCGTAGAGAGACCAAATGAAAAATCCATCATAGGAACCAAATGGATCTTCCGCAACAAACTCGACGAACACGGTAAATTCACTAGAAACAAAGCGAGGTTAGTTGCAAAAGGTTATTCCCAGAAGGAAGGTATTGATTTCGATGAAACTTTTGCTCCAGTAGCTAGATTAGAGTCTATACCTGTCTTACTTGCATATGCATGCTTTAAACGCTTTACACTTTTTCAAATGGACGTAAAAAGTGCATTTTTAAACGGTTTTATAAATGAGGAGGTTTATGTAGAACAACCACCGGGCTTTGCTAGGGAAGAATTTCCAAATCATGTTTTTAAATTAAATAAAGCATTATATGGCTTAAAGCAGGCTCCTAGGGCACGGTATGAGAGGCTAAGTAAGTTCTTGATTGACATAGGATTTTCGACAGAAACTATTGATAACACGCTGTTTATTAAGTATGAAGGTGATCACATGATACTGGTCCAGATCTACGTTGATGATATTATATTTGGAAGTACTAATATCCTCTTTGCGAGGAATTCTTTAAGTCTATGCAGAAGGAATTTGAGATGAGCTTAATGGGTGAGCTGAACTACTTCCTCGGGTTGCAAATAAAGCAGCTTGACAATGGGACCTTTGTATCCCAGACAAAGTACAGCAAGGAATTACTGACAAAATTCGGGATGAGCGATTCCAAAGCAATTTCCACCCCTATGCATCAGACCACCAAAATAGACTGTGATGAATCAGGTACACTAGTGGATCAAACAGATTATCGAGGTATGACCGGAAGCCTTCTTTACTTAACTGCTAGTTGCACTGATATTATGTTTGCTGTTGGTATGTGTTCGAGATATCAGTCTGATCCTAGGGAATCTCACTTGACAGCAGTCAAGCGTATACTTAGATATATCAAACTGTGAATTTTGGTCTGTGGTATTCATATACGGATGAATTCTCATTAATGGGATATTCCGATGCCGACTATGCCGGCTGTAGGGAAGATAGGAAAAGTACTAGTGGAACTTGCCAATTACTTGGAAATTCCCTGGTAACTTGGTCTAGTAGAAAGCAAAATGCTATCGCCCTCTCCACAACCGAAGCTGAATATATGGCCTTAGGAAATTGTTGTCAACAAGTTCTTTAGATGAAACAAACCCTTAGTGATTTCGGGTTAGGATATGACAAAATTCCTATTCTGTGTGATAGCACTAGTGCCATTAGTATTACTAAGAATCCCGTGCATCATTCTCGTACTAAGCATATTGAGGTTAAACATCATTTTATACGAGACCATGTTCAGAAGGGGAATATCAGTGTCGAATTCGTAGGAACAAATGATCAGCTTGCTGATATCTTCATGAAGCCCCTAATTGAGGCAAGATTCTGCGACATCCGTGATTGGTTGGGAATTATCGAGCTAAATAAGGTTAGTAAATCTGCCTGATTCTATCATTTACTCTAGGTTATCTTATTTTAGGTAGAAATTCGTAGTTACCCTATCTTAAGACATCCATTCAGCCCTTGAAAATATATCCGTGGATCTTATAGAATTTTTCCTTAAGTGTGATCTTCGTATTTTAAGAAAAAAATTCGTAGTTATCCCATTCCGAGACATTCCTTCAGCTATCTAGATTATTTTAGGAATATCCGATCTTCTGGATCTGTCTTTGAATGTGATCAGGTTATTTTAGGAAGGAACTCGTAGATATCTTTTCAGCCGTTCAGTTATTTTAGGGAACTCATTTATTTAAAATATGTTCCTATTCAGCCCAGTCAAATTCCTTCCTTAATTATGAGATCCTGTCAAATCAGCTCGATATTTCTGACAGTTTTCCACTTTCCAACTTCGAAATTTCAAATTTCAAATTTCAAAATTCATCCTTATCTCTTCCTAAAATAAACCGACCTTATTCTTTAAAAATACAGAACCGTTCCTCATCTTCATCAACTCATTCATCTTCTCCAATCCTATCAAACCCTAACTTCAGGAAAGGGCTAAAACATCCACACCCAAGGCAGCCACCAAAGAATCCTCAAGCCGAAAACGCAAGGAACCCACGTCTGATGAATCCCCACTTGAATCTCCTCCTAAATCATCGGACAAGCCTCAACCCCATCACCTTCTGCTCGCAAAACCCGTTCCAATGTGAAATCCACTGAAAATATTTCCTCTCCGGCCAAACCTGTCAAGAAGAAGAAGAAAAAGACAAAGAGATCCAGCCTCACCCCTACCGGTACCCCCCCCCCCCCCCCCCAAAGTCACCCGAACCAGAAAAGCCTGCCTCAAGTTCCGAGATCCCTGAAGAAATTCCTGCGGAAACTCAGAAATCGCCTCCACGATCCCCAACTCCCGAAAAACCTCCATCACCACTTGAAAGAGCCTCTCCTTCTCCACATTTGACCCCAAAACACTCTGACATCCCGCCTATTGATCTGTCAAAACCCAACGAAATCCCTGTTGAAGCCCTCTTTTTGGAGGAACGCAATCGAACCATCTACAAGAGTTTCAACAATTGGGATATTGCCAGAGGATGGGGAGTTGCTTTCGACAACTTGCCTGAAGGAACGGTTATCACTTGGTTGAAAGATTTTGGAAGGAAGCAGTTTCTTAGCATCAACACGCCCTACTATCCTGAGGTCGTCAAGCTCTTTTATGCAAACTTCGACTACGAAGAGTTCGAAGGGATATCAACATCCGCTCCTATATTCTCGGCCGCAAAATCGAATGGACCACTAAGACTATGAATGCCATGCTTGGGGTTGCTGATGAGGTCTTCTGTCATTACGACATGAGCGACTGGTGCCATGTTGATGAGTTTGACCTCAGTGATGTCCTTCGTACACTGAAACCTCGATTTTCTGAGCGACTGGAGAGCTTGGAATACCCGCACCAAACCTCGATTTTCTGACGGAAAACCCTGAACCAGTTCCCTATCGACTTTTTCTTCCTGTACAAACTGCTCACATGACCCTCTGGAGTGCAAAAATAGGCAGTGGCGGCCACTCGAAGACCATGAACTTCATGAGCACCTTCGCTGTCTACATGATATCCCAGAACCGCAGATTAACTTAGGATATATCGTCATGAAGCACATGATTCAGGCCATCGAGAGCAAGGACAAGGCGCTGCCCTATGGAATGCTGCTCACTCACCTGCTCGAGTGTGAGGGTATTATTCTGCCGCCGGCTTGGGAAGATAAGTGTAATACCCGCAAAATTTATACGGGATTACTTCAAAAAAAAATATTCAAAATGGGCGAAATCAAGTTTCGAACAAGAAAAGATTTCATTTCGAATCGGGCCAACCCGAAAAATTTAAATGGACCAAAAAGTTATGTATGGACCAAATGAAGAGAATAATGGCCCAAAATAAAAGGTTGGGAGTTGGGTCCTTTAATAAAATTTAATTGGGCCGTAAACAAGAAGTGAAAGCCCAAATAAATAAATAATTTTTAAAATAATAATAGTAATAATAATAATAATAATTTAATTATGGCTGCAATAAATTAAGAGAAAAATAAATAAATATGTTCCTCCATGTGAGGTTGGTACAATAAAATAAAACAATAACTAAAAAATAATTATCTTTACATAATGAGGTAATAAAACCAAAACACCCCACCTCATCACCTCCATCTACCTCCATGTGAGCATGGAAACAAAAGTAACAACCAAATTAAAGAAAATGGAGAGGAGATAACGTGTGGGAGAGAGGAGGGGAGAAAAGAAAAAAGAAAGGAAAGGAAAAGGAGAGAGCAAAATGACAACTAATCCTCTCCATGAGTATTAGGACAAAGTCATCACCAAATGACATAAATAAACCACCTAATGCCACCTAGACAAGAGAATAAAGAAAGGAGAAGGAAAGAAAAGGGAGAGGGGAAGATAACGTGAAAAAGAGAGAGGAAGAGAAAAGAAGAGAAAAAAAAAGAGAGAAAGGAAGAGAAAGGAAAGAAAGAAAAAAGAAAGAAAAGAGAGGAAGAAGAGAAGGAGAAGAGGGAAGAGAGAAAAGAGAAGGAGAGATTGCGGGAGAGAGGGAGAAATCGCGGGAGAGATCGCGGTAGAGAACCGGGAGAAAAAGAAAAACCCGCGGACACGTGGAGGAGCTCGGGATCGAAATCCTAGGGTCGGGATCACGTAAAAATAACTCGTAATGTAGCTCTCTACGGACGTAAGGTAGGTGAAGATCATCTACATACGTAAACAAAATTAGGGTCGAGATTTTACGTGTTGCATGAGTCATCTCGTTGCTTGCATGATTATGTGCCGAGTTACGATCAAGATCGAACGTGACTTTCTACGTGAATTCGTGTTGATTTTGCATGCTTTTATGTTAATTCCTTATACGTTATTTTTGGCCATTGCGATTTAGGGAGATAAAAGAAGTTAGGGATTGGAAATAAGAGTTGGAATTTTTAAGGGCAAGATTAGTTAGATTTGGAAAGTTCAGGTAAAAGTGCAAATTAGGGTTTTCTAGAGTTTTTCTTCAACTTTCGGCCATGAGGGTTAAATTTGGGTGAGGGGCAGAATATTGGGTAGATTGAGTCAATTTAGGAAGTTTAGGGTGTTGGTAAAGATTAAGAAAATTTGAGTTTTGGATTATATTTGGGTTTTCCAAAGTTTAGGGACTAGATTGAAAAGTTATAAAAATCAGGGGCTGAGAATGTAAAATTCGAACAGGTCAGATTTTTAAAGAAATATAAAGCTTTTGGGGTAGATTTGAAATTCGGAATAAATAATTGGGGTCCTTTGTGTAATTTTAAAAAAATATGGGAACTAAATTGAAAAGTTCTAAAAATCTTGGTGCTGGGAATTTATTTCGAACAGGGGTAATTTTTAAAGAAATATAAAGCTTTCGGGGCGGATCTGAAATTTTTAACGATTTGGGGCAGATCTGAAACTTAGAAAAACTTTCGAGATCGATCCTAAAAAGTAAATTATGAGATTTTGGATTTTAAATGAAAAAAAAATTCAGAAATATATTTTTAAATTAGAAATTTAAGTGATATTTTGAAAGTTTGACGTTACAATTTTAAAATATATTAAATTAAGGATCAATTGTGAAATTAGGGTCTTAAAGTGAAAAGGATTAAATTTTGGGAACCCTTAGTGAAATTTTGGTGAGAGTTTCGTTGATTAATGTTTCGGTCCGATTAAATCGGAACGCGGGCTTCGGGCCCGAATTATTTGGTGTATGATAGTTTTGAGATCGGGCCGAGATTATATCTCGGGTCGATATGTTGTTATTTAATATGATGCATTTTATATGTTGCATTCTACTTGCACGACATTTGCATACACATGGTACGAGAAGAGAGAACCGTATGGAGTCATGGTAATATTGTATAGCGATGTTGAGTGGGGTAGTTTATGACCGATTGATGGTCGTCGAATTGTTTGAGTAGTGAGGTTAGGACTAAGGCGCACTATATGATTGAGATGTGGGGAGTCCCTTGTGGGGAGTGGGGCCTCCCGAGCTACTGACCCCTGCGCGCGTGTTGCCTTTAGTTCCTAAGACTCGGGCCCTGATTGCGATGAGATGAGTTGAGATGATGATGAGCTATGAGAAAAGAGTCGAGCGTGCATTTTGTGAGATGTGTCGAGTTTGGGATGTGAGAGCATTTGTATTCATGCATATTTTCATCTACTGGGCAAAGCTCAGGGTTTACGTGTGTAGGTAATACGGCTGATGGCGATGACTCCACGGACTTTTGAGGGCGGCGCAGTACATGGGACGCGACCTGTGGAACGAGTTTATGTTTCGTGTTTTTAAATTTGAGCTTGGGCCAAATGAATCAAAATGTGTTTGGGTTTGAACTTATGGATTTAGACATCGACCGTATTTGTATTATTATATTTTAAGAGTTTTAATTAAATGGGTTTACCGCTGCTTACGCTGCAAAAATCCGCCAAAATACGTATCTAGGAAGTTGGGTCGTTACAGGTGGTATCAGAGCATTAGGTTATAGGTTCTGTAGACCCATGTACTGCCGCTCAAAAGCCTGGAGGATCAGCCTACGCCTGTAAGTTTAAAACGTGATTTACGATTTTCTGATATATGCTTTACATGAATTTTGTGTGATTTTATGTGATCCTTGATGTGTTCGAAAGCTATAGATTTTGTACTTTTATACATAGATTGGCAGGAGAATCTTGGTTGAATTAAGGTATGAGGAGGATTACTAAAATCCAGACCTTTGATCGAATTTGGGGTTGCTTTGAAATTCAGGTGAAAATTCGGACCAATTAGGAATTTGACGAAATTTAAAGTTTGGGCCTTTTCGAAATTTGGGCTTTGTCAAATTTGGGCTTGACCGAATTGGACCAAGCTGAAATTCGGGAAGTTAAAAATTTATATGATAAACGGCGAAATAAAAAGAGTTGAACTTGTTATATGCGAAAATGGCTGTTACACAAACGAAACATAAATCGTATCACAAAAAAAAAGAGTTTGATAAAACTCGGCGTAAATTATTTGGTAAAATCGGGGTTTATTTGATAAAAAGGATTCTTGCCGCAACTAGTAATTTTTGGGCAGTAATTAAATTTAGGCCTCATCTGAAATGTTTACTGCAAATTAGAGTTTGGACTTTACGTACTATTTTCAAATATAACAAAATATTAGGATAGAGCTGAAATAAGTATGTACGTATAATACATATTATGGAGAAAATAATCATCTACACATAGAGTGCGCATCGGAAGCATGGTAGGAATAGGAATAAGTATGTCTAGAGAATGTGGAAACTTAGACGGGGATGTAGAGAAAATATGGGAGAATCGATATATGTATGCGAAATTTTCCATTACATAACTATTACATAACTGAAAAGCATATTACAACCCAACAAAAAAAAAATTAAAAAATTGGAAGATTAAAACTTCCTTATTTAGTAGCAACAATTACACAAAAACTAGAAGCAAGTACAATGATTAACAATCCACATTACCAAAATAGCAATCACCAATGCGAGCAAACCTAAGAGAAGGAATAACTCGGACTTAAGTCTTTCGAGACTCTCAAGAGGTTCGTGAGGGATGTTCTCACGCTCTGCATTTTCTCCAAAGTTATACATGGTGAAGTTTAAATGATCTAAACTGAGAAAATTGTGTTGTGAAAAATAGCGTGCATCAAGTACATATTTATAGGCGTGAGTGAAGCGAAGGGATAAACCTCATAAATTTCGAGTTTTCGTCAAACGCCGTATAAAGGTAAGTTCCATTAAATTCGAGATCAGATTTTTCTTCGAACGCCGTAATCTCGATTTGAGAAATCACGCGCATGAAGATAATCGCTTTGGACGTTTTATCACAAAAATCTAATCCAAAATCTCGAAGAAAGATGTTGATATCCAATACGAAAAAAAAAATTGCTCACTTTTACATCAATGTCCACGACAGAAACATGTTGGAAAGTACGGCGAACTAACGCACAAACACGGCTGAACTTCAGTCACGGATCAGCCAAGCTTCCTTTCTTATCGATCACAACACAAAAGTTACAGATCTCTATCCCTTCTACAACTCTTGTGCTTTCACCTCACTGTGATTTTCACTCTAGAGTGAGTTATATGCTCGAGAAAGTGGAATGGGAAATTTGGACAAGTCAGATTTTGTTTTAAGTGAGAGTACAAGATCTATCCTCGTCGTACATTATCCGATCGAACACTCCACAAGTCGCCACGTGGTCTTACATTTCCGCGTGTTGGAGCAAGAATCGCATGCGACTCTATAAGTGAAATAGCACCTTCACTACCATCCATCCGATCTTTGATCCGACGCTCACGATTCACCATCCTCTTCATTCACTTTCTAAACATCTCAGCCGTTGACTTATTCGCGCGATATCCTGCGAACAAAATTTAATCTTCAGCTTTCAAATCCTAGCCATTAGATCGCGCGCCAGTTTAGATCCAACGGCAACTGCTCATCGTGATCTTCTCAACTTAGTTTCTTCAATTTTCAACTTCATTTCTAATGAAGAAGAAAGTCCCATTTAAGTGGACGGAAGCGTGTGAAGAAAACTTTCAGGAGTTGAAGCAAGCGACTAACAACAGCGCATGTTCTTGCAATACAGTGACGCTTCTAAGAATGTCTTGGGATACGTGTTGATGCAGAACGAGAAGGTAATTGCGTATGCCTCCCGACCAGCTGAAACCATACTACCCCACACGTGATTTGGAAATTGCAACGGTGGTGTTTGCCCTGAAAAATCGGGCTACATTATCTATACGGAGAACGATGCGAGATCTTCACAGATCATAAAAGCCTAAAGTACTTCTTCACGCAGAAGGAGTTAAACATGAGGCACAGACGATGGCTCGAGTTAGTAAAAGACTACGACTGTGTGATAAATTATCACACAGGCAAAGAGAACGTAGTTGCAAATGCTTTGAGCCGTAAATCCATGAATACGGATCTGTGCCAACTCGATGTGGAAATAACCAACTTCGGGAAGAAAGCGAAGTTGAGTCCGAAATATATCGGACCTTCCACAATTGCGAAACGAGTTGGAGAAGTGACATATCAACTCGAATTGCCCACATCTCTCGCACAAGTTCATGACGTCTTCCATGTATCTACATTACGAAGTACGTCCCAGACCTGAGCCATGAAGTGCAGGGCGAATCACTTCATCAACGATTGAAGTCAGACTTGAGCTATGAAGAAAGCCAAGTATTGGGAGAAGCCACTTGGGAGAAGCCACTTGGGAAATCAAGTTTCGAACAAGAAAAGATTTCTTTTCGAATCGGGCCAAAAATTTACAATTGGGCCCGAAAAAATTTAAATGGACCAAAAGTTATGTATGGACCAAATGAAGAGAATAATGGCCCAAAATAAAGGTTGGGAGTTTGGTCCTTTAATAAAATTTAATTGGGCCGTAAACAAGAAGTGAAAGCCCAAATAAATAAATATTTTAAAAATAATAATAGTAATAATAATAATAATAATAATAATTTAATTATGGCTGCAATAAATTAAGAGAAAAATAAATAAATATGTTCCTCCATTTGAGGTTGGTACAATAAAATAAAACAATAACTATAAAATAATTATCTTTACATGATGAGGTAATAAAACCAAAACACCCCACCTCATCACCTCCATCTACCTCCATGTGAGCATGGAAACAAAAGTAACAACCAAATTAAAGAAAAGGGAGAGGAGATAACGTGTGGGAGAGATGAGGGGAGAAAAGAAAAAGAAAGGAAAGGAAAAGGAGAGAGCAAAATGACAACTAATTCTCTCCATGAGTATTAGGACAAAGTCATCACCAAATGACATAAATAAACCACCTAATGCCACCTAGACAAGAGAATAAAGAAAGGAGAAGGAAAGAAAAGGGAGAGGGGAAGATAACGTGAAAAAGAGAGAGGGAAGAGAAAAGAAGAGAAAAAAACAGAGAGAAAGGAAGAGAAAGGAAAGAAACAAAAAGAAAGAAAAGAGAGGAAGAAGAGAAGGAGAAGAGGGAAGAGAGAAAAGAGAAGGAGAGATTGCGGGAGAGAGGGAGAAATCGCGGGAGAGATCGCGGTAGAGAACCGGGAGAAAAAGAAAAACCCGCAGACACGTGGAGGAGCTCGGGATCGAAATCCTAGGGTCGGGATCACGTAAAAATAACTCGTAATGTAGCTCTCTACGGACGTAAGGTAGGTGAAGATCATCTACATACGTAAACAAAATTAGGGTCGAGATTTTACGTGTTGCATGAGTCATCTCGTTGCTTGCATGATTATGTGCCGAGTTATGATCAAGATCGAACGTGACTTTCTACGTGAATTCGTGTTGATTTTGCATGCTTTTATGTTAATTCCTTATACGTTATTTTTTGCCATTGCGATTTAGGGAGATAAAAGAAGTTAGGGATTGGAAATAAGAGTTGGAATTTTTAAGGGCAAGATTGGTTAGATTTGGAAAGTTCAGGTAAAAGTGCAAATTAGGGTTTTCTAGAGTTTTTCTTCAACTTTCGGCCATGAGGGTTAAATTTGGGTGAGGGGCAGAATATTGGGTAGATTGAGTCAATTTAGGAAGTTTAGGGTGTTGGTAAAGATTTAAGAAAATTTGAGTTTTGGATTATATTTGGGTTTTCCAAAGTTTAGGGACTAGATTGAAAAGTTATAAAAATCAGGGGCTGAGAATGTAAAATTCGAACAGGGGAGATTTTAAAGAAATATAAAGCTTTTGGGGTAGATTTGAAATTCGGAATAAATAATTGGGGTCCTTTGTGTAATTTTAAAAATATATGGGAACTAAATTGAAAAGTTCTAAAAATCTTGGGGCTGGGAATTTAATTCGAACAGGGATAATTTTTCAAGAAATATAAAGCTTTCGAGGCGGATCTGAAATTTTCAATGATTTGGGGCAGATCTGAAACTTAGAAAAATTTTCGGATCCTAAAAAGTAAATTATGAGATTTTGGATTTTAAATGAAAAAAATTCAGAAATAAATTTTTAAATTAGAAATTTAAGTGATATTTTGAAAGTTGGACGTTAGAATTTTAAAATATATTAAATTAAGGATCAATTGTGAAATTAGGGTCTTAAAGTGAAAAGGATTAAATTTTGGGAACCCTTAGTGAAATTTTGGTGAGAGTTTCGTTGATTAATGTTTCGGTCAGATTAAATCGGAACGCGGGCTTCGGGCCCGAATTATTTGGTGTATGATAGTTTTGAGATCGGGCCGAGATTATATCTCAGGTCGATATGTTGTTATCTAATATGATGCATTTTATATGTTGCATTCTACTTGCACGACATTTGCATACACATGGTACGAGAAGAGAGAACCGTATGGAGTCATGGTAATATTGTATAGCGATGTTGAGTGGGATATTTATGACCGATTGATGGTCGTCGAATTGTTTGAGTAGTGAGGTTAGGACTAAGGCGCACTATATTATTGAGATGTGGGGAGTGGGCCTCCCGAGCTACTGACCCTTGTGGGGAGTGGGGCCTCCCGAGCTACTGACCCCTGCGCGCGTGTTGCCTTTAGTTCCTAAGCCTCGGGCCCTGATTGCGATGAGATGAGTTGAGATGATGATGAGCTATGAGAAAAGAGTCGAGCGTGCATTTTGTGAGATGTGTCGAGTTTGGGATGTGAGAGCATTTGTATTCATGCATATTTTCATCTACTGGGCAAAAGCTCAGGGTTTACGTGTGTAGGTAATACGGCTGATGGCGGTGACTCCACGGACTTTTGAGGGCGGCGCAGTACATGGGACGCGACCTGTGGAACGAGTTTATGTTTCGTGTTTTTAAATTTGGGCTTGGGCCAAATGAATCAAAATGTGTTTGGGTTTGAACTTATGGATTTAGACATCGACCGTATTTGTATTATTATATTTTAAAAGTTTTAATTTAATGGGTTTACCGCTGCTTACGCTGCGAAAATCCGCCAAAATACGTATCTAGGAAGTTGGGTCGTTACAATAAGGTTGTCCATGTGGTGGACCTTGTGACCCTAAAGCGCATGGGAATTCATCACTCCAAGAGCCAAGGTTGGTTCAAGGCAAAGGAGAACAGGTCAGTCGATAGTGCCCAGAAACGATCTGCTGCGAAGGGAAAAGCAAAGGTCAAAAGCGACGAGGACGACGATTACGAGGATGAGCTCAGCGTAGGGAAGGCATGAATCTCCGTGTTGCACCGCCTATATCAAGGCTGATAATCAGAAGCGCTTCCGCAAGCTCAAAGAACAATATACCGAGCTGTCGCTGAAACTGTCCAAGCTCTCCAAGCTGGTCAAGAAGTCCCTTCCCAAACCCGCCGATTCTGAAACATCTTCAAGCCAGTAGGCTGCCCCACATGTTCCATGCTCTTAGTTTTAGGATATTCCGCTCTGCTAGTATCGTTTTTAGCTCTTAAGTGTCCCTCCCGCCTTTTTTATGATGAAGGGGGAGTAGTAAGGTAAGTGCTAGGCGATTAAGCGTCTAAGTATTTTGGTGTTTTGGCTGGTAGTTGGTGTTTAGGGAAGTTCGTTGAACCCTAATCTATATAATATTTGCTTTTATGATATATCTTTGATGCTTCTATGCTTTCTCAATATTTTACTCTGATCTCCAGATATATCTGTGCTGATCTTACACTGCGTTATCGAATCTTACACTCAGATACTTAACTGTGCAAATTGACTTGTGTGACATGTCTTGATAAGTGCCTGTTGGTCCCGCAATGCACCAAACAAGGAATCAAAGAGGCTAAATGGAATGAAGAAGGGAGAGTTTCTCACCTTTGAGTGTGTGTAGTGTGTGAAAATAAGAGTAAGCATTTTGATCTTTGATTAGCTTTCAAAGTGAGTTGGTAAAACCTTATATACCACATTAACCCTAGGTATATTAAGGCCCAATCACTAATAATAAAATAATTACTATCTAGTCCAAAGCCCAAGCTAAAGATAATTACATAATTAATCCCAAGACTTAAACTATTGACACAACCAATTAAATATCCTAACAATCTCCCCCTTTGTGTCAATTGTTGGGAGTCTTGAATCTTGGGCGTTGGGATGGTGGATTACCGTGTGAGTGTTTCGCGAAGCCCTAGTTTGAACTCGAAGGCGCGGAGATTCCTTCGAAGAACCATTCTATCAGCTATAGCGTCAATGAGCTTCGCGAACTTGGATCGGCAGAGGGGATCTTCTTCTGAAAGTATGCGGCAGATCTTCATTAGTTTGTCTTGGATGATGGTGAGCGTTCCATCCGAGAACTTTGCCACTTCAGAGCAGCGCAGCATCCTCATCTTTCCCTTATAGTTCGAGTAGGCGACCGCCGGATCGTCTCCGTCGATCACATCGCCCTCTCGGTAGTCGTCCGCGTTCTTGAAAGATGGGCGAGTCAGATTCACCTTCTTTAGGTTGTGCTCCACCGCCATCTGCAGATCATGGGTGGCGAAGAATCTGACCTGTCGGAGCATGTGGCGTTTGATAGCCACATATCCCATGGTGACCGGTTCAGCACGTATGAGATGTCCAGAACTTCTGAGGACGAGTCTGAACTGCTTGGATTCCAGCATGCTGTACAGGTCGCTCAGGCGCAGAAACTTGAAGTCCGCCTCACTGACTTCACAGTAGCTCTCATCCTGCCTCATTACCGTGAATACTGGGTAATGGACAGGTCCTTTGGATTCTTGGCGGAGGTCAGTGACTTTGCAGATGGGGGCCCGACTCATTTCCTGAGCGATGTTTTCCTCATCGGATAGCGTCCTATTTGTGCATTTGTGGCACAGAAGGCTCCATCGATAGAGTTGCTTCTTTCTCTCGCTCCAACTTTGGATGTTCATCAGCTCATACTCGTCGAAGGTGGTGATGATCTGCTCCTTGCGTCGCCAGATCCTCTTCCTGATCTCTTCTTGAAACGGTGCGGTGATCTTTTTGTTTTCCCACGGTGCTTCCGGTATATCCACCGTGGGTGCATCCGTTTGAGCAGCAGGGGCCTCAGTTTGCTGCGCTTGGAATTGCAGGATGTCCTCAAGCTCGGCCGGTTCAGCGTCGTACTCCTCTCCGTCCTCGTTGTCTGCTGTGTTGATCAGCGTTAGTGAGGCTTCCATCAGCAGACGTCGAGCGTTTTCCACCAGCTTCCTGGCTGCTACTGCATCGACGGGTGTGTACAGCCATTAATCGTTGAAGATGTAGGCTTCGATCTCGTTCTGTGCGCAGTAGACGTCCTCGGGAGCTACGTTGGGGTCGGTGTTGAGAGGAGTGTCGCTGTGTGGTGGCGAGGGTGTTGTTTCGGAGGAGTTTGTGGATTGTGGGGATGGTTGTGGTGGAGATTCTGGTGGTTCGGTTGAGATGATGGTTTTGGCAAGGATGATTTGGGTGACGGGTGGTGTAGATGTGGTGGTGGCCTCTAACGTCGATGTGACAGCTAGAGGTTCTGAGGTGGTGGGTGGAGACGATGCTGAGGTGGTCTCTAACGTCGATGTGACGATTAGAGTTTCGGAGACGGTAATGGGTAGTGGTGAGGGTGATTTGGCTAGTGACTCATGGTGAACAAGGTGGGATTTTTGGCTAGTGGGTTGTGAGGTTTCTGGTGCGGGCGTCGTTTCAGGTCCAGAGGAGGAGGGCGGCGTCGATTGCATGAATCCTTGGGATTGTGAGCCCAGCTGCCTATTCTCCCCCTCGCGGCGATCTTGATCATCATCTTGATCGTCGCGCCTGGTCCTGCTAGATTCGCCTTGAGCACGGCAGGACATCGGTTGAGTCAAGATGCGCTTCATCTCCTGTTCTTCCTCGTCAAGTTCCGTCATCGATTCGAATCGGGCTCGGAGGATGTAGAAGAGCTCCTTGGCAGAGATGGAGGAGAGAAGAGCATCTACGTCCGTGTGTTGCATGGGTGGTGGCGTCTCCGGGGCCACACCTTTGCCTTTGTCGACGGTGGACGCATCGAGACACGCGTAGACTTGATCGAGAATCGACGCCTCAAGAGTCTTTGCAAACTCTTGAAGACGTGTCTCTAGCGCGGTCTCGGTGACGAATTGGGGTAAAGTAAACAGGTTGGAATCACGGAGAAATCCAACTGACACCGACTCGATGAATATCGCCGATCGGCCGCCCGTTTGCACAGGTCTGGAAAAGACGGGGTCACTCAGACTTCCCGTTAGCATCGTCGATGAGACAGACTCAATCGAATGATGGCCTAGGCTCACGGTTGTTGTGATGTTGGCCGTGCTAGGTCTTCCGCTCTCAGTCACAGAGACATCAGCGAGCGTTCTGACAGAGTCATGAAGACTCTGTGGTGCGGTAAGAGGTGTATGTGTCCTAGAAACGGGAGAAATTATGGGGAGTGAGGGGACTAGACTCGATGTGCATGAAGAGGATGCAGTCTGAGGCGAGGGACTGCTTGTTTCAACATCGATCATCTCCAAGTGGGATGTCGATGGTATACGTGGCTCCTCGTGGAATGAAATACCTTCCTGTAGAGAGGAAGATAAGTGGATTGGTGGGGTTGTTTGCGTGGTTGAGCCAGATGCCACGTCTTCTACTCGGGAGGTGAACACATCACCTCCTGTACCTATTGGTTCGGCTCGGCTTATTTGTGGCGGAGGAGGTCGATCGTGTTTTTGTTTCGATCGACGCTCCGTGGGACGGCTTACGTCATCCTTACGCGCCCGTTTTTTCGTAACGCGGGTGGAAGAGGATGTGGCGTGACTCGATGACTTTTTGGAGGTGGTGGTGGGGGGTTGGCTAGTCCCGAGGTTAGGAGCAGGGGGGTTGATCTGCTCCGTAGGGACAGTGGATAGAGGGCGCGGGGTTTCACGGAAGGATGCGGTTGAGGCACGGTATTCTTGGACGTGCGGGTTGGTCTGGTCGGCGTAGGCGAGCACGTCGTCCGGAATCACCATTGCGTGTCGATCCTTCCCCGGTGTGTTCTTCTTGGCGAACTTCTCGACAGTTGGGATTTGGAAGTGCTCTGCTGCCGGACGGATGCGGATGTTGGTTGAGTGCAGGCGGAAGTGCTTGATCAGAGCTGGGAGCCATCGCATGTATGGGACGAAGCGGTTCGGGACTCCCTTGGCGACTTCCCGGTCGCGTCGCTGGATCATCGAGACTAGGTCCACCCAGATGATGTCGGCGTAGTTGTACTTGCGGTTGTGAGCGATGCCGGTCATGATTGTGAGGATTTGAATGTTTCCGCGGTCCTGACCAGCATGCTTTCCTGACATACACTTGTTCACCAGCAGGTACAGTGTTCGCCAGGGTTGTGGTAGATTGCGGGTGATGACTTCACTGAGGACAAGTGGGCCTTTCTTCTTCTTGGTATCTGGTTGATAGCCCAGTCTGTCGATGTCTTCAATGAGTTGGTCGTGTGTTGGTGGTGGATCGTAGGGTGAGTAGACCGGGAGTTGAAGAACATCTTGGAGTATTTTGGGTGTGAGGACCACCGTTTCTTGATCGATATGGGCGGATAAGGTCTTGGCAAGGCGTAGTGGTCCAGCTATCTGCAGCGTATGCCAGAATTGTTGAAGGTACACCTGTGCTTCTGGTTCGCCATGAGTGAGGGCGTGGCGAAGTGGGTGCCCTTTGAGAATTTCTATAATAACGGGGGCATCGCACCGAAAACTGTTCAAGTCCACCATATAGTTGTTGGGAATCAGGGCCGCCCATTGACTTAGTGGGAAGATCTCCTCGGGTGGTGGGACATAAGTGCGCGCGTGGAGTTCGATGCGAGCGACCTCTCTTTGGTTGGCAGCCGCCTCAAGTGCTTCAAGTGTATTTTGATCTTTGTCAGTCATATCTGTGCTTTACAGTAATTGTAATAAGATTAGTACTGACTAAGTCACGAAAATGATAAAAATAGACATAGAATTGCCCAAGATTATATATAAGAAAATTTTCGCATTTTGTGTAAAATTTAGCAAGTATGGAAAATTTTCGTAAGTTTAAGAAATCTCGCACGTTGTCAAAATTTTCGTATGTAATGAGAAAAATTCGCAACTTATCTTTGTTTCAAGGGATTTTCTCATGTTTCAAGAAATTTCGCACTCAGCCACAAAAATTTCGCACGTTAAGAAATTTTCTCATGTTTCAAGGAAATTCGCACTTAGCATATAATGAAAATTTCGCACGTTGATGTGTTTTCTCGTTCAGAGTGAATTTTCGCATGCATCTAGCTGTAATGAAATTTTCGCACTCAGCATATAATGAATTTTCTCACTTAGCATATAAGAGATCTAGCATATAAGGAGAAACTTCGCAGGTTAAATGGAAGTTTCGCGGATTGAAAAATTTTTGTTCACTGTAGATGCGAGAAAAGTGAATATGCGAAAATCTGGATTATGAAGTGAAGTATATGAAATTTTCGCGGGTTGAAAAATCTTTGTGAATTGAGAAAATTTTGGTTCACTGTAGATGCGAGAAAAGTGAATATGCGAAAATCTGGATTATGAAGTGAAGTATATGAAATTTTCGCGGGTTGAAAAATCTTTGTGAATTGAGAAAATTTTTTGGTTCACTGTAGATGCGAGAAAAGTGAAGATGCGAAAATCTGGATTATGAAGTGAAGTATATGAAATTTTCGCGGGACTTCACTTGCTGTAGCAGCGAATTTTAACATATGTAAATTCTCGTATGAAACTTTCTCAGATAAAATTTCGCGAGACCTCACTCACTGTAGTCCAAGAATTTTCTCGGGTAAAATAAAAATTTCGCGGGGCCTATCTAACTGTAGCAGCGAATTTTAACGATTAAAGCAATTTTTCTGAGAATTTTTCGCGGTGAAGAACACAGTTGAAAAAGTGCGAGACAGCGCAATCAATTTTTGCCTTAGACCTACTCAAATCTTAACCAAAATGCAATAATTTGGACTCAATCGACTCGTAATAGGATGGGAAATACATATTTGTTGGTTTAAACATTAAAAGCCTAACATTCGTTCGATTCAGAGCCGAGAAAGTTTTAACCCTAACCAAGCAGATTTAATCGAAACGGGCAAAACAGGGTAAAATCGAACAGAAATTAGGTTATTTAAGATGTATTCATACCGAAAAGCTGATTTGCGATGATGGAGTTAGCAGGAAACGAAGTTTGAATGCAGATTTTGACGATGACGACGATGCGGGGAGTTGCGAATTTTTGAAAGAGGGGTTGCGAATTTTTTGAATTTTCTCGGGATTTTTAGGATAGTGAAAAATGTTAAGGGTTTTGGGGTTTTACGATTGTAGACACTGTACATGCGAAATTTTTGAGTAAATGGGCCGAAATTTCGCGGGCTTGGTTAAAAATTCAACGTAGCTGAATTTCGCGGACTTGGACCCAATTTTTGACTTATTTTGACCAGAAAATTTGAAATTCAGCCCAAAATGTTTTGATCGGTCCGATTTTGACTCAGTTTGACCAGACTTTAAAATTTCAACCCAAAATATTTTTAAAACTCCCCATTAATCGTAAAACTTCCCGTTTTAAATAATGAAATATCGGATGCTCCCCCTTAATCGAAAAATTCCCGTTTTAAATAATGAAATATCAGATGCTCCCCCTTAATCTAAAAACTCCCCCTCAACAGACATAATCCAGAAGACACATAGAAAATGAAGTGAAGTGAAAATGAGATATGTACACTTTATCAAAGTTCATGTAGGGTCGATTGATCACAACTGAATATTCAACATACCCAACATAGTCACTAGGTGTTGGAATCGTTTGACATCCAACGGTTTTGTGAAAATGTCGGCCAGTTGATCTTCAGTTGTGATGTAGTGCAATTCAATCGTGCCTTGCTCGACATGTTCTTTGATGAAGTGATGACGAATATCTATGTGTTTTGTTCTTGAGTGATGTACAGGATTACTCGTCATCGCGATGGCACTTTTTGAGTCACAATAGATGGGAATTTTATCAACATGAAAATTAAAGTCTCGTAGTTGGGTTCTCATCCACAAAAGCTGTGAACAGCAACTAGCGGCGGCGACATATTCACGACGAAGTTGAGACACAGTTTTGTTTTCGAGACGACCAACTTACGAGTTTACCGCCCAAGAAGTGTGCAGCTCCAGAGGTGCTTTTTCGGTCCATCTTGCATCCTGCATAATCCGAGTCAGAGAATCCAACCAATTTGAAGTCCGATAGAGTGGGGTACCACAAACCCAGATTGGGTGTTCCCTTGAGATAGCGGAGAATCCTTTTGACAGCAGTGAGATGGGATTCCTTTGGTGTGGCCTGAAAACGAGCGCAGATTCCTGTCGAGAGGACGATATCCGGTCGACTAGCAGTAAGGTACAGAAGAGATCCTATTATCCCTCGATAAACGGTTTGGTCAACGGGAACACCAGATGGGTCCGCGTCGGGTCGGCCAGAGGGTGACATAGGTGTAGCAGCAGTCTTAGTATCCTTCATTCCATACTTCTCGAGGATGTCATGGATGTATTTGGACTGATTGATGAAGATTCCGTTGGGGAGTTGCTTTACTTGAAGACCAAGAAAGAAATTCAGTTCACCCATCATACTCATTTCGAATTTCTCTTTCATCAATTCTGCAAACTCTTCGCACAGTTGAGGTTTAGTCGATCCAAAAATGATGTCATCGACATAAATCTGTACAATCATGATGTCCGGGCCGCTCCGCTTTGTGAAGAGAGTTGTATCCAGAGATCCTTTCTTGAATCCAGACTGAACAAAGAAATCTGAAAGGACGTCACACCAAGCTCGGGGAGCCTGTTTTAGTCCGTAGAGGGCCTTGTAGAGTCGATAAACGTGATGAGGAAACTCTTCGCTCAAGAACCCTTCAGGTTGATCAACGTACACTTCTTCTTTGAGAAATCCATTCAGAAATGCAGTCTTTACGTCCATTTGGTAGACTTTGAAGTTCTTGTGAGCAGCAAAGGCAAGGAACATTCGTATGGCTTCGATCCTGGCAACTGGGGCGAAAGTTTCATCGTAGTCGATGCCTTCTTGTTGGTTGTACCCCTTAGCCACAAGTCTTGCTTTATTGCGAATAACAACACCATCTTCATCCTTTTTGTTCTTAAAGATCCATTTTGTGCCGATAATGGATCTATTGTGAGGTCGTGGTACGAGTTCCCAAACTTGTAAGCGTTCAAACTGATTTATTTCCTCCTGCATTGCAATCAGCCAATCAGGATCGTTGAGAGCTTCTGCTACTCGTGATGGTTCGACTTGACTGAGATAGCAAGCAAACAAACTTTCATTCATCGTAGCCGAACGTGTCGAAACACCGGATGTGGGATCCCCAATAATCTGATCGGTAGGGTGAGAGCGAGCCCAAAGTGGTACGTTGGTTTGTGAGGAGCTGGCCGCATTTGTGTCTATTTGAAACTCATTAGGTTGGGGCCCGGTGTCCGAAGAAGAGATCTCAATCGTATTAAATTGAGAGGGTTCTGCGTCAGAATCAGCAATATTCCCAGGGTTGGGTAGTATGTCGTCTTCGTTGAGATTGAGTGCATCCAAGTTTGGAGGGACGACGTTATTGCTGGTAGCTGGTGGTGTAGGTGGAGTGGGTGCAGCAGTAGGTTGAGTGGTGGCGACGGGAGTCTTGGGAACTGGGTAGAAGTACTCGAAGAGCAGATCAAGATCTAGTTCACCACAAGTGCCCTCAGATGAGGAAGTTCCCGCCGTTGAAGGTTGACCTTTTGTCAATGTCTGTAGAAGACCTGGTTCTGGACTGATATGGCCAGAAGCTGTGAGATCGCCTTCGCTTTCGTCAAAAGTGACATTCGTGCTTTCTATTACTGACCGTTTCTCCTTCAGATAGACTCTGTATGCCTTTGAGTTTAGTGAGTATCCAACAAAGATGCCTTCAAGAGCTTTTGGATCAAGCTTCCCAAGATGTTGACGATCATTGGCCACAAAACATCGGCAACCGAAGGCCCTTAGATAAGATATATCGGGGATACGACGGTTATTCAGCATCTCGTATGGGGTGCGGTTGAATCTTTTGTGGATGGAAGCCCGGTTCTGTGTGTAGCAGGCCGTTTGAATAGCTTCGCCCCAAAGAGAATGAGGAAGTCTGGATTGTATGAGAAGAGTCCTAGCTGCTTCAACCTGTTCTTGCGCTCAACAACACCATTCTGTTCCGGTGTCTTCACAGCTGAGAACTGTTGAGTGATGCCCTGAGTGGCATAGAAATCACCGAGCTTCTTGTTCTTAAACTCAGTTCCGTTGTCAGTTCTGATAATCCGAACTTTCTGTCGATGAAGAGTTTGGGACGTAACAACAAACTCGATGATTATATCAGGAACTTCATCCTTTGTGCGAATGAGTTTCGTCCACGTGTAGCGTGAAAAATCGTCGATTATCACCAGAATATACCGTCTTCCTCCGAGTGTGGCCGTAGGCATTGGGCCACATAGATCCATATGTAAGAGCTCGAGGATGAGTTTAGAGGACGGAGTTTCCTTAGAGACATGAGACGATCGCTTCATCTTCCCCAATTCACAGGCAGAGCAGAGCTGTTCCTTATGATATGTCAGTTGGGGTAGACCGTTGACGAGTTTATTCTGACGCAGTTTGTTGATGGTCTTGAAATTGAGATGTGAGAGACGTCGGTGCCATAAATCGTTCAACTTGGGTGCGGCTCGAGAGAGAAGGCATATTGGTCGAGAGGTCGTGAGGTTGAGTACATAAAGGTGGGACGTGCGCGTTCCAGAAAGAAGAGATTGTCCTGAGGCATCTATAATGCTGCAGATGTCAGATTCGAAGAGAACCTTGTATCCTTTGTCGCAGAATCGACCAATGCTGAAGAGATTGTAGCTCAAACCCTCGACATAGGAGATGCCCTTGATTGTCAGTTTATCGTGCACGAGATCGCCGGTTCCTAGAATCGGCGCCATTTGACTGTTTCCGAAGGAGACCCTTCCGAGATAGCGCTCGGAGAAGTTGCTCAATAGCTCCTTATTCCCTGTCATGTGTGTGGAGCAACCTGAGTCTAGATACCACACATGACAGACCTGCAAAACATTTAGCAAACGTTGGGTCCCCATTTTCGAACGGGACATTCTTGTGATATATGTAAAGTTTTTATGCGCTTTATGGGAAATGTGGTTTCTAAATCAGATTGTGTTGTTTCTAATTTAGCTTTCCCTTTGTCGTTTGTTTGATTAGGGGAGATTATGGTTTTTCTAACCCATATTTTCCTAACATGTGCTTGCATGTGTGGTGCCTTATACATGAATTGGCGTGTGGAATGTGGTTGTCGTTTTTGTGCTTCGGTTTTGGTCGCCTTTGGCTTGCGAGTAGTAGGTGAGTTTGCGTTTGACGACGAGAGGCGTTTTCGCTTGACTTTAGGTTTAGGCGAGATGGGAGAATTCAAAGACGTCGTAGATGAAGTTCGCTTGCGTGGTCGGAGTGTTGCGTGTTCATGTGTTTCATATTCATGGAAGCGTGGGAGGACAAATTCATTGCAGCAGCACATAGACATAAGCTTGGTAAAAGAAAGATGAGTTTTGGCAACATAATTGTCTACGACCTTAGGACATTGGAATTCAGTACATAGATAGGTAGAATGAATATAGGATGGTCTTTTCTTCTTGTCATCGAAGAGCGGATTCTCCTTTATTTGGTACGAACTCCCTTCCAGAGACGTCGAGCTCACATTCCCTGTATCCATAAGAATACTAGAGTTAGTGTTAGAACATGTGTCGGCTTCAGGAGTCATCTTCGCCGTCCTCTTACATTTACATGTTTGAGAGTCGGGTACTTGACTTGACGTAGAAGGTTGTTCGTATTACGAGACTGTTCTAGGGTAAAGATTTTGTAAAGTAGATCTTCTCGCTCTTTTGCAAAGGCTTTTCGCTCTACTTCTATGGTTCGTTCTAGTTCTGCTATGACTAGAAGTTTCTCTGGGACATAGATGCGAGAAAGTGCTTCTCGGAGAGCGATTTCCTGTTCTTCGGTTGGGAATTGAGATTTGATGTCTTCATAGAGTGAGGGCTTTCTAGTCTTATCACTAGCATTCAATTCTGTGTAGTCGTATGCGATTTCTGCCCAAAGTATGTTCTGTTTCCTCTTTTCTTCTGACAGCACAGTGGAGGAGGATCTTACAAATGGCATGAGTTGTGAGGGAGTCCCTTTCCTCATTTTTAGGAATGCTGTACTGTACATGTTATACCTTTTGACAATTAGCGGCGTTGGATCGCAGTTGCTGGCCAGTCCAATTCCCATCCGGGCGTCGTAGAATTCTGTTTCAACTGGTTGGTTTAATAGACATAAGATGTTTGCTGCCTTTTTCCTAAGGTGAAGTTGCTCCTCAAGTTCTTTCACCTTGCGGTATAGCCTAATTCTTTCCTTCGTAAGCAGTTCATATTGGGCGGCCGTCAGGAGGCGAGAAGTTTCACATGAACTAATGGCTAGTGTAGTTTCCTTAACCTTAGTCTCACTTTGTTTGTTCTTACTTTGCAGACGTTTGACTAACGCTTCAGAGGCCATTAGACGTTCGTTTGCACAGGCAAGTTCTTCTACTTTTAGACTAAGTAAGGCATAGTTATTTTCAAATTTTAGCCTAAGTTCATCATAATCCCTAGCGTCTACGGTGGGTTTCTTAATGGCGTGTCGGTGATTAAACACATCATCGAGTTGCGAGATTCGTACCTCAGACTCAGCGTTGGTAGGAATCTTAGCTGTGTTTTCACCGGTGTGACCCATCTCCTCGTCCTTGTCATGTTCGACCAGCCTTGCCATGCAGCAATCTTCATCCTTAGGCTCCTCGTCTTCTGAAGTGTCATTCACCCATTCAGCTTCTTCGGTGAGTAGGGCTTTCCCACTTTCCATCTTGCGGGTCATTCTGGCCTTTCGGTCGTAGTACCCGGAGTCCTTCACGCGTGGGGCGGGGCATTCTTTGGCAAAGTGGCCTGTCTTTCCACACCGAAAGCACTTCACAGACTTTTGAGGTGCGGAGTCCTCTGCTTTCTTTGTCGGCTTAGTTTCCTCTGTGGGAGTGGTCTTTTTGGTGCCGCTATAGGTTCTTTGGCGATTGGAGGAGGATGAGGATTTTTTCCCGATCTTCTTTGAGACCAACTTAGTGAGCATTGCCAGTTGCTTGCGTATATCACGAACATCTTCATCTGATTCTGTATCGGCTTCGGATCCTGAAGAGGTGTCAGATACAACAGCTGGTAGCTTCCCTTTGTTCTGTTTGATCTTAGTGGTGGAAGATCGTTCATTGGTTTTGTTCGAGAGGAGTGCCAGTGGGTCGACTCGAGTGTTGGTGGACTGAGGTTGCACGTAAGGAGTATAGGCAGACAAACTGTCATAAAGAGCATGGATGGAAGTGTTGGAGAGGTCCTTACTCTGAGGCTACCAATGTGGTTTGAGGCTACCAAGGAAGCGATTGTTGATATCGAATTTGTCCCTCGAGATCCTGGCTTTCTTGAGTTCATTGATGATCTTCAAGTATCGGAGGTATGTGTCACGCAGTTCCTCTCCTTCATAGGCCTGGAAGAGTTCATACTGCGAGAGACATGCTGATTTCCTCCCCTGAGCACTTTCAGTTGTGCCTGCCATAATTTCTGCAAGTTCATCCCATATCTCCTTAGCAGTTGTGCAGCACTCAACGTGACCGTAGACCTCGTTTCCCAAAGCCTGGAAGAGGTATCCTTTGGCAGTCTCGTCGGCCTTTACACGAGCCAGTTCATCCTCATTGATGGGACCTCTTGGAGTGCGGCGTTCATCCATGGGAGGGTTTGCGTTTGGCTGTGCAGGGATGGTTGTCCAGAACTGTGCTGGGCCGTTGAAGATGGAGTCCAGAAGGTATTGAGAGAGTGGTGCGCCTTTGTTCCTGATGAACGTGAGGAACCGGTTTGTCCATATGCTGTAGTCGCCTTGTCGCAGCATCGGAGGCCTGGTGTCGGAGCCCACTATGGAGATGTCATTCGTGGTAGACATGGTTGGTGCAGTCGAATCGTCCGTGGTATTGATCTTGCGTAGATAAGAAAGTTAGTAACGAACGATATGAGAAATACGAGTTTGATGAGTAGAGTTTTGAGAATAAAATTGTTTAAAGAATTTCTTAGAACTAAGTGAGCATGTGAGATGGTCGATAATGTATGAAAGAGAAATATATCTTGAAATTAGGAGTAGTTCTAGAAATTTAAATTGAGACTTGGGGAGCAAAAACAAATTTTATCTCAAAAGTGGTCTAGGGAGATAGTTCTAAAGTGTGAGGATCAAGTCTTAAAAAGTTTGAGAAAAATTTAACCCAAGAAGATTTTAACACGAGAAAGACTTAACATGAAAGAGGAAAAAAAATTCGCAGCTCAAGGAGACGTGAGTAGTGAAATGTTATCCGAGAAATGTTATCCGAGAAAAAAAATTCACAGGTGAAAATTTTCTCGGATTTAAAAGTTTCGCGTGTGGGAATGATTCTAAGTTGAGAGTTTTAAAATCTTCACAAGAAAATTTCGCAAGTTAAAGAAAATCGCATCGAGTGGTGAAGTGTGATTTTTAGGAAATTTTCTCGGATTTGGAAGAGACGTGGTTTTGAAAAACTTTCTCAGATGAGATAAACTTTCTCGGCTTAGAAAACTTTCTCGGATGTAAAGATTTTCAACAAGTTCTCGGCTGAGAAAAAAAATTCGCGGCTTAGAAAGATTCTTGGAATTGACTTTCTCGTGTATAAAGTTTCTCGGATTTTAAAGAGTACGAACTTGAGAAAATTGGGTCTTAGAGAAATTTTTCGTGGTTTTGGAAATTCTCGGATTTTAAAGAGTACGAAGTTGAGAAAAATTGGGCCTAAGAAAAATTTTCGCGGTTTCAAACTTTCTCGGATTTTGAGCATAGGTTGTTGCGAGAAACTGCAGTGAAAGCGAAATTTTCGCGGTGTAAAAATTCTCGGATTCAACTTCGCAGAGATGAAACTTTCGCGGATTTGAACGATTCAGCAAAATTTCGCGGGCAAGAACATCAAGTACTGTTCCATTGCTTTGTCGCGACATTTTCCAGAAAAACCGTCTGTTTTCACCCAAGTCTCAACCAAAATCGCTCAAACTTGATCCTAAACTTCAGAAATTCTTCCCTAAACACATGATCGACCGATTTGTGAACTAAAAACAACAAAAAATGGGTCAAATCGACCGAAAACAGAGAAAGGCCGAGATGTCCTTTTTCTGAAAAGTTTTTGCTTCAATCTCGCTCAAAACTCGTTAAAACTGATCCAAAAGTGTTCTAAAAACATTTGAGGCATAGACTCGATCTGGGGGAAGGTTTTAAACATAAAAACGAAGCATCAAAACCCCAAAACAAGCTCAAAATGCCCGAAAACAATTTTTTGCTCAAAAACACCTTTGATCTTGCTTGGAATCGAACGAAACTGGATTCAAATCAATGCAGATCGATCCACGTTTGCGTTGATACCACTTGTTGGTCCCGAAATGCACCAAACAAGGAATCAAAGAGGCTAAATGGAATGAAGAAGGGAGAGTTTCTCACCTTTGAGTGTGTGTAGTGTGTGAAAATAAGAGTAAGCCTTTTGATCTTTGATTAGCTTTCAAAGTGAGTTGGTAAAACCTTATATACCACATTAACCCTAGGTATATTAAGGCCCAATCACTAATAATAAAATAATTACTATCTAGTCCAAAGCCCAAGCTAAAGATAATTACATAATTAATCCCAAGACTTAAACTATTGACACAACCAATTAAATATCCTAACAGTGCCTGATGCGATGATTATCTGATTGCTTGAATCATGCTTGGAAAATGCGCACTTAGGCAGGGAGCACACTCACGGGATTTCAAAATTTTGCACCCACGATATAACCTTGAAAATGACATGATATATCCGCACTTAGACAGGGGGAGCAACTTTATTCATGATATATCTTTGCATGACATAGAGATAACTGCACTTAGACAGTGGGAGCAAATGTGTATCATATGTGATTAGGAAATATCATATGCTCTATTTTGCAAATTGTTGAACACTTAGACATATGCGCTAGGACTTGTGAAATCGAATATGCTTACATGCTTATGTGCTGCATCAATTACATGTCATCATCAAAAAGGGGGAGAATGTTGACCTTTTTGGTCCATGTGTGTTAGAGAGTTTTGATGGACAATGTAATTGTAATAACGTTAGGTCTATAGATTAAGCAATTCGATCTATGATCAATATAATGTCTAAGTATATGAAAATATTCACACATGCATTAATTATGAGCTATAGATTTATTAAAGTGTTGAATATTTGATTCGCATATGATTTGGTGATTAGTTGTTGAGACTAGGTGATCGCATGTTATAGACTGCCCATGTGATAGGATATATCGTTCTGTGCTGTATATGGAAATAATGCATGAGATATCCTACTGAACTAAGGAAAATATGCTGATTATATATGAAAAGTGATATATCTGTTCAAAATCTGTTTTTCCTGACGAAAATCACATATACGATTCTTTGCATGATTTCCACTGAATTTAATGTGCAATATTGAATTAATAACTTTCCTTATGCTTATTGGAATATTATATTTAGGGAAGATTTGATTTGATTGACTCTGTGGATAAGATACTATTATATGGTATGTGCTATAAACGGATGTGCTCTCTGAAATAAGGAAAGTTCTGCCATGATTGATAAATCGAATGAAGTATGCTCTGATATGATTTGTGTGCTAAACATGGTAAATATATTGATCTAATACTATGAGCTACATATGGAAAACGTGCTGATATGATGCTATCTAGTGTGCTATAATTGGAAAGTTAATCTGGATTGATTTATACTAGAAACAGACAGCAGGGAATCACTTATGGAAAGTCCTGACATGGTAAATATATGGAAGTGATTGAATATGAATGAGAACGAAATTGAGTCTTCATGTGGAATATATGCATGCTTAAATGAGCTTTTATATGGAAAATAATCATGCTTTAATATGCTATATGACCGTTATGATGATTTATTAAGAGCATGATTTATATGGTATGATTGACTCGAAAATTGCATGGAAACTATGCTTGATTTGATGATTATTAAATGATATGATTTTCCATGTGAAGTGTTGATTGATAAGGATTATATATGCGCCACACTTCATATTTCGAGAGACTAAGAATTTGCAAATATAAGCCTACAAGAGATATTTGAGCAGAAAGATACTAAGAGATTCCTGAACCTTCCATTTGCGATAGGTTTCTGCCTAACTGAGCGTTAACTTGCGATTCCATCACTGAGCGGGTGATTCATCTGATATTCCATCATCCCCTCCATATATTCTGTCTTCGGACGTGTTGTCTTCAGACATGAGCAATACCAAGGAGGCAAGGTCGACATTTACGCACACGTGAAACGAAGGACGAGTTCCGGGGACCCTTCGGTAGCGAGCTGTGTCTGTCGGGATCAAGGAGATTCCGATGAACGAAACTCGACGTGTGGTAACCTAGTAGTGGCTAGTGTACGACTTGTTTCGGTTGTGTATTGGGCTAACCAATCAGTTTTGTAACCACCTACGTGTATTATAGTGATTGGTTAAACTCTTGGGAAGCAAATCCCATGGAGAGGAGTAAACCCCAGTTGGGGATATAACCTCCATAAAAATCCTGTCTCGCATTTACTTTCAGTTATTCCTTTATCGCTGTGAGACAGAACCGACATACATCCGACGGTTTTATATCAGGCATACTCGTCACAAACTTTAGTAGGTATATCTAAGTTACTACACTTAGAATTTGTGAAAAGAAGCATACAAATTTTTATAAGCCTAATTCACCGACCCCCCCCCCCCCCCTCTTAGTCACACTTATATCTTCAGTTTGGAAAGAGATCTCTTACCTTAAACTCACAAAATGAGACAAGACATACATGTAACCTCGTTAGGACAATGAACTCTTGTCGCCTTACATTCATCATCATCTATACACTGATAACATTAATGCATTACCTGTACAATGCGCACAGGAAAATCAATTCTAATTGTAAAATTGATCCATGAGTGTCTTCATGCAATTCTGTTTTTCTTCTCCTTGCAGTTTTGAGGCCCTTTATTAGCTTAGCTGTGTAAAGATTTCAAAAGCCAAGTTGGCAATAGTTTGCATAATCAATCTCCTTCAATCTTAAACAGCACAGTATGCACTCTGGTAAATCTTCGGCTTTATTTCCCTGCATTATATAAACATAAACAAACACCATTTGGAAACTCTTAAGATGTTTCGATTTCTGCTCAAGACAAGATTTATCAATAGATCTTACCTGAATTGTCAGACCAAAATCAAAGATGCAGTGCTTGATTCTGTCGTGAAAAGACTCAAAGCCCTTTCGAGCAATGTAACTGAATCTGTGTATGTCCAAATCGATTTCAAAGTAGTTTTCTCCCTGCAGGAAAAAATGGCGTTTTATTCAAACATCACCAACCGAACAAAATTCAAGAATCCTTTAGTGTTCTTGCAAGAATAATGAAAATACCAGGTAAAACTCATGTTGTGGGCGTGTAAGAACAGTTTCTCGTTATAAGCTTGCATGAGTTTCCTCTCGGCCGAGCTTAACTGAAGATCCTCAACGTTTGCCACTCGGGCCAAAATCTTTAATCTTTCTCTGATGGGTGCGTTTGTATCCTTTGGGAAAGCTTTTATCTTCTCTACCTCATTAGCGATTACTTTCTGCAGCAATCAAAACCATATAATTTAATCCGCAGAAGGTTACTTGAGCGAATAAAAACTTTTTGCCACAATTACTTGCTTTTACCTTGATATTCTCACGAAAATGAATTGGTAGATCATTCGAATAATTTTCCGAGAGCCTGAAGTAGAATACATAACTCACGCCAGCTCCATCATAGTCGTTTTGGAATATAGCAGCAGGATATAGTGGAATCTGTATAAGATAATACAAGGGAATATATTTTAGCCAGAAAATATTATGTGCAAAGCCCAGTTCATTTAATTGAGATCACATCATATTGTCATCTGTTTTAGTGTTAACAAAGATATTTCTATTACACAACATTTGTGATGTTACTATATTGAGCATGACGAGGAAAATCTTTTGAACACATCGTTAACACAATAGTTGTCTTTCAGAGTTTTACTTGCAACTTAACTTATTCAAGGAAAAAGACAACTCATAATGTAAGATAGTCGATCTGTGCTCGTAGATTACCTGGAGATTTACCACAAGAACAGAAGGGATTTCTCCATAAGAGCCAATTGGAGGCAGTTCCACGAACCGAGCTATATGATCAATCTTGCGAGGTGATAAGAACACATCTACTCCAAAGGGGACATAAGCAGCATTGTTTGAAGCAAATTCTTTCTTCTTATCTCTGCCAATACAACAAAAAATCGAAATCAATCTCCGAGTCTTTTCACTACGTCGAACGAATTTAATCAGCTACCAAGATTAGTAAAATCAAATGCTTTACTTGTGAAAATTTTGTCCGCGGACTTTGAAGGTGTTTGGCTCGATCGGTGACCAAGATTCTGGCACAATCTTCTCTAATGGGGAACACCTAATCTGAGAGCCTGCTATTGGTCTATGGATCACAGGTTTCGATAATGCTGAGACATTAACAAACCGAGTGTCATAAAATATTACAGCAGAAGACTGTCTCAACCATATGAGTTTCTTAGCTGCAAATGTTAGAGGCTAACAATGGTTAAAGAAATATTGTTCTTGTCTTGAAAAACATTTGGAATTAGAAATAAAAAGCCACTAACGTACCTATTGAAGCATTCTCCTGAGGTTCTTTCCATTTAAACGAAGGAGTGATAGAGAGTCTTTTCTTAAAGCTGGGACCACCTAAACCACTCGGTTTTTTCTTACCATCTATGGACTCATCACAAGCAAGACATGGCAGCAAAGAATTAGAAAGGAAACTGCAGTTGTGCAATGCAGATTCTTCTTCGTCCTTTTCAGCTGTCTCGTGAGTTTTCTGCTCATTTTCTGGGTCCTCAAAGCTCGATCGAAACTCGTTATTAGAATTAATTGCGAGATTCGAGAATCTTGGCGTGACACCGGTCGATATAGATCCAGCTTGCGATATATCTGGTAAAACAGTGACCAACTTCGAGATATTAGCGCTTTTTTTATTCGAATAGAAAAATGATAAAGTTGTCGTTAGCAGCTTTAAACTAACCGTCTTGGACGCTATAAAATTCGTCTTCACCATCTGAACTAATCACCGAATCTGGGTCGTGCCAACACTCGTTATTACCTGCTCAAATTCATAAAGAATTGCAAAGCTTTTATCATCTCAAAACAAGCTCCAATACTATAATCAAGCTGCATTTACCTCTTTGTATTACAGTAAATCAATCTACACAAACCTCATCACTGATAACTAACGAAAGCAACAAGAACAGCGCTGTACAAATCCACCCAACCGCACATATAAATCGATAAACCGAATAGGAAAATCAACCCATATAAATTAGCCAACTTTGAGCTGAACCCGGCAAATTCCAAACAAAATCACACAACCCACAATTCAAACAAAACAAAAACAAAGACCTTGAAAAGCGGGATTATTGTAAGAAATCTCCGATGGTTCACCCCTTTTTTTATTCGAAGATCGATGGGCGCTCGTTACTCGCCTGGCTCTCCTCTTTCTCCGACGTTTCTGCAAGTTTAATTTGCCCTTCACACCAACGCAGCCTTGCGGCTTCGATCCACAAACACCCATCTTTCTTTCTTTTTTCAGATTCTGAAAATAAGATCTTCTTTCTCGAGGGAGACGAGTAGAAGCTGAAAATTGGGGGAATCTCAATCAATCAATCAATTCACTCGTCTCCTCGATCCATCTAAAAGATGGGTAGTTGTATGTAAGTAATGCCACACCAGCATTCAATATCAAACCGAACAAGAAAGGTGCGAGAGCTTAACTTCATTAAATAGAAATAAAGATAAAAGGAAATTGAAGTATTTATTTACAAAAGATTTGGCTTCGGTCAATGAAATGTGGGATTTGTTGACCTGCAATGATATAATGGCGTAACGCTTCTTCCACCCAGATTAATATTTTACTTTATTATTTGGTTTTTTTAATTAAATTAGGGTTAATTTAACCCAAATTAGACAAAATAGGGCTAATTTGACAAAAATTACTAAAATCGGGTGAAACGCGCTTAATAACCGCGGCGTCGCGCCCATTGGACGCGGAGGCTGACGTGGCACAGCAAGGGCCCGGTCGGGCCCGCTTGTGGCCCGCTTGGGCCATCGTCGCTGTTAATGGACGCGACGTCGCGCCTAATGGACGCGAACGTTGACCAATACCCACTAAAACCCACTAACCGGCCACTAAAAACCCACTAAGCACACTCACGTTATTGGGCCACTATGCATCGCGGTTAATAGGCGCGACGTCGCTGTTAATAGGCGCGACGACGCGTCCAATGGACGCGACCGCTCACCCTATTTAAACGGCTCAATTTGTCGATTATTATTTCATAAATTTCATACATATCCAATATGGTGTCTAGAAAAATTCAAGTAGTTGTTTATTATGGCGGTGAAATCATACACGAATCAAACAACATACAGTATAGTCTTCAACCCATTGGTTATCGACGAATTCGTCGCGATACCAATTTCGATCAATTTCTTAGTATGTTGTACGACATGACTTCCGTCGACAACAATTCTTTCTTTTTAATCGTTCGAGTGAAGAACGAACACTATCAACACTCACGACTGTATCATAATCTCCTACTAGTGTCTAGTGATGCCGACCTCGCATACTTCTTGGATCCCGACAACGATCTCGATTACATTGAGGTCTTTGTCGAGACAACTGAGATCGTTCAATACACTAATCCCGCGCCGATGGATTCGTTTCCTGACATCACTTCAGTTACTGAAGGATTGACGAATATTTCGTTTGCCCCTCAAGAAGATATACCTTCGAGTAGCCAATGGGTTCCTACTAGTTCGACGGTGGCGCAACCTGAGATCGTTCATGACGGCGTCCGAGATAGTGACGTCAGTGACTCCGAAGCTGACGACGAGGGTGGGGCACTAGACGAATTGCCAGATCCCGCCGATGCCGATGATGAAAATGACGATGAACCAACGCCAAGTGAGCCAGAAGAGAATAGAGCATTATACCAGTCGGTCCCGTTTAATACCTCTTATCAATTGGCTCCCCCAGAAGTTGACGAAACTGGTGGTGATTTTTACGACACGGACGATCCCGCATTTTACGTAGGTATGACGTTTAATAGCAAAGAACAGTTAAAATGTGCAGTTAACGATTACCATTTGAGGGTTGTTAGACGTGAGTACCACCTCGGCCCTATCAGCGTACGACATATGTCTTCGCTGTCGTCTGTCAAGGAAAAGACCCTGCATCTGATGTATGAGGTCCAATCCTCCATCCATATCTCCTCCTGACAGTGCAACCGCACCGGTCGTGAAAGCTTACCCCAGACGACACTCTCCAAACCCCTAACGGTCAAAGGTGTGTCGAGGGCACCATCAGCGTTGGATAGTACATCGTTACACGATGACTATCCTGGAATATCAAAAGTGATCTATCGATTGGACCGTAATATTCGTTCGTATCCATCCTAAATTAGCGTTTCAAAGTCAATATCGCAACAAAAAACAATAAACAAACACATAAATTGACTCATGTACTAACAAACGAATCAAATAACCTAGAAACCCTAATTTCAAAATTAGGTTTCGAAATTAGGGGAATTAACCTAAATCGAGTGAATTAAGTAAAATTAACGTATAATATCAATCTACTAAGCAACCCACAATATGTAAAGCACATATTATACCAAAAACACAAATTTAAATGCAAGAATTCGACGAAATTTAACGAAACATCAAAATCAAAATTTAAACGAATTAGGAGTTTCATACCCAAAAGAAGCTTAATCGATGATGACGAGGAATGATGGATCTATCACGTGGTGTTCGTCACCGTGAATCGCCGCTGTAAATCGCCGGAATCGGTGGGGAGGAGAAGAAGAGAAATGGGGGGGAAGAAGAAGAGGTCGCGGCTATATTATCCGCGTCGTCGCTGCTATTAAGCGCGACGTCGCGGCTAATAGCCGCGACGAGGGGTCTACTGGGCCGTCAGTCGGCCCAAACAATTTTTTTCAAAAATCAGGCCCGATTTTCAAATATCGGGCCCGATATGGCCCGTTCTGGCCCGCGCATGGCACGTCGCGCTTAATAGGCGCGACGTCGCGGCTATTGGGCGCGTTTCCCCCTATTTTGGCAATTTTTGTCAAATTAGCCCTATTTTGTCTAATTTGGGTTAAACTAACCCTAATTTAATTAAAAAGCCTTATTATTTTCTCCTTCCACTAAAGTCTAAAACAATATATGTTAGCATCAGCGCGTTATGCACGCCGACTAATAAATTTAAATATAAGCTAATCAAGATAATATCCCACTTAAATCTTGTTTCAGATTTGCTTGCTTACGGAATTTATGATTTGCGTACAAGCTTCCTTTATTGTTAAATTTGAAATTAACGTATCCTCCCTGAGTCACTTCACAACTTCTCTTTTATCTTTTGATGGAAGTCCTTTTACTGTTTCTAAAACAATATTTTGAAATTAGTTTGACAGATCGGATCGCAAACTTGAAGTCGCATAAATCGATGAATCGCCGCAGCTTGGAAAGCCATCCGCTCTGATACCATATTAGAAATCGAGGAGTCCTTCCTAAAACCAATTGGTGATAGGTGGAGAAAGTCTCTTATATATACTAGCTTCAAGAGCTTGAATTATCCGATGTGGGACGAAACCCACTTAGAATCTCAACACGCTCCCACACGTGTGGCATGACTGCCCTAACACGTGGACATATGAATCAGGTGACGGTGAGCGGAAGCTTGCTCTAATACCATAAGAAAACTAAAACACGAATTTGCACGTCACACGATTTACGTGGTTCAAATTGATTTCAATTCTACATCCACGGGAAATATGATTTCCATTGATGAACTTGATACAAAATTTTACAGAGAGAGCAACTGAGAGAAGAAGGTTAATTAACTAAAACAGAATGACGCAGTTCTTTTTATATACAGCAAAAAGGGGCCAAAAACTGTTTAAACGCTCCTTTCTTTAAAAGGGTTGGAATCGTCATTCACAGCAGCGGCTCCATAAGTTGGAAACCCGCCTTCTTGAAAACACGCTTTCTTCATGTCACACGCGTTCTTCGTATTATCGGTCAGCTTCTTATCATTCTGCATGGTTTCTCTTCCATGAATACGAGGTGCTTCAATATCACCCCCCAAGATGGAAGGTAGTGGTTAACTACTGACATCTTGACCAATAATCTTTGCAAAATGGGACCTGTGAAAGGCTTGGTCAGTAAATCTGCCAGCTGATCCTCTAACTTGATTGGTAACAGCTTGATCGAACCTTGTGACATGTGATACCTAATGAAATGGCAATCAATCTCGATATGTTTGGTCTTGTCATGGAATTTTGTTGGACTCTAGCTTCAATGTAGACTGGTTATCACAGTATAAAACTGGAGGCTACTAATGTCAAAATGTAATTCTTGGAGCAGCTGTTTTTTCCACAGCATTTCTACCACAGCTGATCCTAAAGCTCGGTATTCAGCTTCAGTTGAAGATCAAGATATCGGTGCCTGCTTTTAAGCTTTCCAAGTTATCATGGAATTCCCAAGAAAGGTGCAATATTCACTTACTGATCTCCTTGTATCCTGGCAGCTTCCCCAATCAGCATCAGAGAACTTAAGTGTAGGTCTGGAGTTGCAGCCATGAAAATTCCCTGACCAGGTGTTACCTTAATGTACCTGAGCAGATGATGGACTGCCTTAAGATGTTCTGTCCTTGGAGCTGACATGTACTGGCTGAGCTTTTGTACAGCAAAAGTAATGTCTGGTCTTGTAAATGTTAATTAGATTAATCTCCCAATCATCCTCCTATATCTGAAAGGGTCTATGAGCAGCTCTCCGCTTTCCTTGAATATCTTGTCATTGAGGTTCATGGGTGTAGTTAGTGGCTTAGCTTCTAGGTAACCAGAATCTGTGAGGAGCTGCAGGGCATACTGTATTTGAGTGATCATAATTCCCTGCTGACTTCTTTCCACCTCAATGCCAAGAAAGAACCTCAAATCCCCCAGGTCTTTGATCTTAAAGCAGTGTCTCGGAAAGTCCTTTGCCTCCTCTATTGCTGCAGCTGAAGGCCCTGCTAGAATTATGTCTCGACATAAACTAATAAAATGGTAAGATGGTCTCCCTTTTCTCTCACAGAATGGGTATGGTCTGATTGGGTCTGGATGAAACCAAAGTTTCTTACGGCCTAAGAGAATTTGATATTCCACTGCCGAGATGCCTGCTTCAGGCCATCAAAGACCTGTGGAGCTGGCAAACCATCCTTCCTGCCCTGTTCTATTGCTATTGTAGAAACCTTCAGGTAAGTCCATGAATACTTCTTCTGTGAGATCACCATTCAGGAAGGCGTTGATCACATCTAACTGTTGCAGATTCCAGTGAAGTTTAGCTGTTAAAGCAATGATGATCTTTATGGTACTTGGCTTGGCCACTGGAGCAAATATGCTAATGTAGTCCACCCCCTCTCGTTGATCATATCCCTTAGCCAGTAAGTGTGCCTTGTATTTTTCTATGCTACCATTGGAGTTGAACTTGACCTTATAGACCCAACGGCTCCCAATTGCCTTGCTTCCTTCTGGTAATGGAACAACAGTTCAAGTCTTATTGGCCTCTAATGCCTGGAATTCTTCCTCCATAGCCTCAATCCAGTTCTGTGATGAGGAGGCCTGGGCATAATTCTTGGGTTCCTGAACAAGAGCAATATTGGAATGAAGGCATGATACCTTGGGGAGAACCTCTGATATGATAGTGTCTCAGATATGGGGTGAACTACTTTGTGGTAAGAAACTTTATTGCAGTGATAGTCCTTGAGGTATCATGGCCTTCTGAACTCCCTATATGACCTTCTCCGCTGATGCTAATTCTGTGGTTGATCCTCCATGACAGTGGGACCTTGCTCCAATCCAACTGGTGCTTCTACTTCTGGTATTTCTGTTCCAAGATTATCAGATGGCACATGGTCATCTTCATCTGTTTCATGATCAATAGGTTCCTCATGATTATGAAGTGCCAGCATCTCTACATCTTCTCTACTCACAGATTCTACTGTATGTAATCTGGGTAAGACAAGCCTTGAGAAAGGGTCCTTATCTGCTGACAGGCAACTCTGTTTCCTAAATGGGAACTCATCCTCTTCAAAAATCACATCACGAGAAACAAATATTTCCTTTGTTGCTATGTCCATTACCTTGTAACCCTTCATACCATTTAGATAACCAACGAACATACATGCTTTGGCCCTGGCATCAAATTTTCTTCTGGTAACTGAAAGGGTCGAGCAATAACACAAAGAGCCAAACACTCAGCTGATCATGACACACTGTCCTTTGAAATAGCAATTCAAATGGACTTTTGCCTCCTAGCTTTACTGATGGTGTCCTGATAAACGTAATTTACTACGTTTATATTTGTTAATTTCAAGTCGTTTGCGTTCATTAATGAAGCCGTTTTGAATATCCTAGCACTTAAATGTGAGTTAATTGCAATATAAACGTTTTTTACGGAAGTTTTGCGGCGGTTTAGTTTTTATTGCAGAATAGGGGTAAAACAATGTCCAATTGAGCTGAAATTTAAACAGATGATAGAAGACTCGTTGATTTTGATTGTGACCAAAGGAATTTTCATTCCGAGTTACAGATCAGAAGATATGATTTTTCGAACCCACTGCTACTTTGCTCGCCGAAACAGGCCATGAGGCAAAGCCCAAAAAGAAGACGAAAATTCTTTCTAAGCCCAATTAAAATCCAAGCCCAAAACCTCAACCCACTCAAATATATGTCGCTAGATGTTTGTTGGGGCAGAGAGGATCGATCATTTTTCTACACAAACACACTCACACACACGTTACACCCACAGACAAAAAAGGCAAAAAAAAGGAAGAAACACATGAGCAGAAAACGTGGAGCAGAATTCGAGGAAGAAGAGGAGTTGATGATCTTACGGATCTATGTTTATTTTTGTTCAATCTTCATCACCTATAAAGGGTGCTAGCCGAGGAATTCACCTGACGTGCCGTACCTTACAGGCACCCACCTCAAGGAGGCATCTCACCAAGGAAGTCGTACCCTCAGTCAACACAGCACACACCTCTCCAAGCCCAATTATCTCACGGCCAAATTAAAAGGGAAAGCTCGCAGCTGCAACAAGGAACCAAAGCACACATCTGCCCTCTTCCTCATACGTTGACCACACGGCAGCAAAGATCAAGGTAGGGCAGCGCATAGCTGAAGTACTAAACTGTACTGCTGTAGCTTCCTCGGTTGCTCACCAACCGTACGACGAAATAACCCAAACGACGCACGCGATAGCGCAGCGAGTAACTGACGCTCGCATATCACACATCCGTAGGAGGGCGCGTTACGAGGGCAGCGTTACGAGGACCGGCTGAGACGTGACGTGAGATAGAACCGAAGCGGGATCGGGAAACTTGGAGGGGACGCGACGTTGACGGAGCCAAATATCAGGGAGAAATATGTTTTATTTCTCTTTGTCATTTATGCTTCTCGTTGCGTTAATAATTCGTATGAGTAGCTAAGTTTATTGTGTGCTTGGGATGAGATGAACGTTAGGTAGAGTTCTTGGACGTAAATTATTCGTGAACACTCGATATTGGCTATTTATCATTTATGATATTGTTTTTCAAATTAATATGTCTATTTGTTGATGTGATTTCATGGTAAAATCGTTTTAGGGCGACAGCTAGAAAAAACAGTTAGGCATTTCATAAAATGATAGGAGTTTGATTATAGGGCGACAGCAAATAATCGATCCTCGCTTAGGTAAATTATATATATTCTCACAACCGTCTAGGGCGACAGCAAATTCGGGCGTGAGTAGGAATTACACGACTTAGTCATTATATTTGTGTTAACGATAATTTACGGCCTCATCAATGATACCTAGCGGGATTCGAAATCCCAAGCACATTTGTTTTATCTAAAAGGTTATTTTTAAATAATTCAGTTGTGTTTAATGCTATTGGTTTTGCTAAGTTGAGTTGTTAGAATTTATTTTATAGATCAAAATACAATTAAAAATATTTATTTAGGCTAAATATTGTAATGATAGGTTATTACTAGTAGTCAATTTACTCCTCGTGTTCGATACTCGGATATTCGCTATAGCTATTCTACGAACGATAGGTACACTGCCTATCGCGCGTGGTGCTGGTTATAATATATTCATTTTAATTATTACTTGACGTACTTGCACGAACATTTATTTAATATATTGAAGTACACGCGTGCGATCATGTCCTATTTATGAGAAAAGTTGTTGTTAGTACACACTCGACCAATATCTTATTGGCAAACCTGCTTGCAATAGTAATGATCTTGCCACATTTAACAGATGTTGGTGCTTCCTTTGCTTTGGTGTCTGCACACAAGACAAGTGATGGATAATCCATTTACTTCTGAAAAGATCCATAAGGTTAAACTCTTTTGCGTTGTCAGTTCAAATGGTTTTTATTTTGCACCTACATTGTGTCTCTACCAGTGCTAGAAAGTAGGACAGAATTGGACTAAATCTGACTTGTGCTTTATCGTAAATACCCAGGTGAATCTTGAGAAGTCATCAACTATTGTGATGAAGTACTGATGACCTATGTGGGATGGTATGTGAAAAGGGCCCCAGACATTACTAAGAATTAAGTCAAAAGCAGAACACACTGATTTTGTATCACTTGGAAATGGTTTCTTTTTCTGTTTTGCTAAAGGACGGATTTTACAAAAGGATTTGTCCGAACTAAAAACGTCTCATAGAGCTACCAAGCAGTTCTAACACCTTGTTTGATGGATGACCCATCATATTAAGCCATAAAACAGTGGACAATTTATTCAGAAAGAAGAAACTATTCTCAGGTGGCAGTTTGTTCACAGGATCACTCTTTAACATGTATAAACCTGCCATTTGTTCACTCTTCCCAATCATTTGCTGCAAATGATCCTGCACCACAAAGCCATTAGGTCCAAAGGAAAATTGAAAGCCCTTCTGATTGGCTAGACAACTCACTGATATGAGATTAATATGGAATTAAGGCACCAAGAGCACCTCCCTCAAAGTTATGAAACTATTTATGACCACAGTCCCTGCTCTACTTCTTTAACCATTTATCTATCTAGCAAAATGACACTTGAGGCTTCTATGTCATGCACATTTAACAAGAGAGTCTCATTCCCACAGACATGGCAAGTAGCACCAGAATCTACTAACAAGTTTCTATTATCAGTGCACTTAGGCAGATTATGAGATAAACAGATACCTGCGTTCTTTTCAGCTTGCTGCCAAGTCTCTGATTGAACTGGTGGCAGATTGCTCACAGACTGGTTGATGAGGGCCTTCAAACTTTGCAGCTGGAAAGGTGTCATCTACACCTGTACCAAAGAATCTCCTGTTTGTCCCTTATTAACCTGATGATGGAGCGGTAATCCTCTGATGTTGGAATCCACCATTGCTCGGTTGACTCTAGTCCCCTTAAATCTTGCACCTTGCTTGTAACCAGGTGGGAATCCATGCAACTGGTAACAAGTCTCAATTGTATGACCTCGCTTGTTGCAGTGAGTAATATGGGGTTTTCCATTGTCCCCCCTCTGATAAGCTGGCCCCTTTTTGGCTAGTTCTTGGTCAGTCTTGGTTGGCAGCAGGGCCATAGAGCTGATCTTCATTCGCTTTAATTGCCCCGGAAGCCATGGAGCTCTGCTTTTCGTCTTGTACCACAAGGAAAACACCTTGTTAATTGTTGGAAGAGGGTCCATTAATAGTATTTGTCCGCTGACTTACGAGTAGGATTCGTTCAAACCCATCAGAAAAGCTAAAACATACTCCTCATTTAGGTGCTCCTTCATCTCATTGACTCCTCCACAGACACATTCAATAGGTGGCCTGTAATTGCTCAATTCATCCAGAGACTCTTCAGCTTGGTAAAATAAACTGAGATATTGTTTGCTCCCTGCGCCAGGTTGATTAACTCTGGCTTGAGTTGAAAAATCCTTGGTTTATTTGTCTGGCCGAATCTTTCTTGAAGATCCAACCAGATTTCCTTAGTCGAGGCAGTGTAAAGGATGCTTGCAGAGATATCTTTCATGACAGGATTGATTAACCAGGATATGACGACATTGTTATTTCTGTTCCAGCTCGCCACTTGATTCTTTGTGGCATTTTCATCATTTGGATTAACCACAGGTGGCTGAAGATCGCCGTTCACAAAGCCTTCCTTGTTTCTCACGGTCAGGGCAATCATCATCGCTCAACTCCAAGTGGCGTAATTATCACCGTTGAGAGGATCGTGAACAAGATGTCCAGAATTATGATTGTTTGCCAAGAAATAAGGGTCATTGACCTGAGCAGCTGAAGAACTCAAAGTATTCACATTGATTGAAGAACTTGGTGGTACAAACTGCGACGAGCTCGGTGATTCAGTCTCAGCCATCGCAAACACTAGTTTGACAGATCGGATCGCAAACTTGAAATCGCATAAATCGATGAATCGCCGCAGCTTGGAAAGCCATCCGCTCTGATACCATATTAGAAATCGAGGAGTCCTTCCTAAAACCAATTGGTGATAGGTGGAGAAAGCCTCTTATATATACTAGCTTCAAGAGCTTGAATTATCCGATGTGGGACGAAACCCACTTAGAATCTCAACACGCTCCCACACGTGTGGCATGACTGCCCTAACACGTGGACATATGAATCAGGTGACGGTGAGCGGAAGCTTGCTCTAATACCATAAGAAAACTAAAACACGAATTTTCACGTCACACGATTTACGTGGTTCGAATTGATTTCAATTCTACATCCACGGGAAATATGATTTCCATTGAAGAACTTGATACAAAATTTTACAGAGAGAGCAACTGAGAAAAGAAGGTTAATTAACTAAAACAGAATGACGCACTTCTTTTTATATACAGCAAAAAGGGGCCAAAAACTGTTTAAACGCTCCTTTCTTTAAAAGGGTTGGAATCGTCATTCACACCAGCGGCTCTATAACTTGAAAATCCACCTTCTTGAAAACACGCTTTCTTCATGTCACGCGCGTTCTTCATATTATCAGTCCGCTCCTATCGGTCTGCTTTTTATCCTTCTGCATGGTTTTTCTTCCATGAATACGAGGTTGCTTCAATAAGCTATGATTGTACTTTAATAACATAAACAAATTAATATTAAAGAAGTTGATTAAATTAGATATATTTGTCAACTTGAATTCTTTGTTTTTTTATTCTTTCCTTTTTTTATTAGATTTTTCCTATTTTTATTGTTTTTAAATGAGCGGTACTCTGCCTGCATGGTGGGCTTGCCCGCGTCCGCCCCGCTAGTGGTGGACTTTGGCGGGCTACGGGCTGCCCCGCCCCGCCGGCCCGTTTTGACACATCTATGCACGCGTATGAATGAATATGTGTTATTACAAGGAGAACGATATTTTTCGTCCCGATGTTTGGGACATAGGCGTTTTCGGCCCCCATGTTCTGAGATGCCACTTTTAATCATCAATCTTACCGATTTTGGGCCGTTTTGCTCTTTATATTAACGTAATCACTAATTTAGACGAATTTAACGCATGAGAGCACACGATCTCCTCTAACTTGACTTAATACGTCATGACTCATTATCTTCTTCAACTAAAACGCACGTGGGCATCATCACATTGAACTCATTTTCAATGTTGTCAATCATTCCGTAAATTTGATGTATAATGATGTTCATGTGCGTTTAAGTCGAAGAAGAAGATGGGTTATGAGGTTTCAACTTGAGTAAAGAGAAAATTATGATCTCACATGTTGAATTTTGTCTAAATTAGCGATTAAATTAGTCGATGGACCAAAACAGTCCAAAATCCATAACATTAGGAACTAAAAGTGACACCTCAAAACATGGGTACCGGAAATGCCCATGCCTCAAACATCGGGACTAAAAATATATAGTCCTTATTACAATGATGCATTTCTTGTACTTTGAATCTGCTGTCAACTTCGCCAAATACACCAGAAATTCGTGTACGTCCCTCTCCTCGCATCAGATGAGACATCAAACAACGTTTGTAGTACAAATTTTCCTATAACAGTGACGTAGATGCGGTACTTTTGGTACGGGTCTATTAGCCCATTTATCGGCCCACTTTATTTGGCAACATATGTTACGGTTTTTCTAACGTGTAGCCTTTGACAATTTTTTATGTTGAAGTAGTCGTAGTTTGCAAAAATATTTATTCGATCAAATTGTCCTCCTTTAGATAACATCTTTGATAACATAGTTATCTTAAAACTAATTCATTACTAACATGTAGAGATACTATAATATATATTGACTGTGGCCTGTGGGGATCTCCAATCACAAACTCATACTCTTAAGAGATCCACTTTATAATCGATAACAAATTTAGGCCCGTAGCTTATATGAGACCAGTGAGGCGGTTGCTTTGGACCCAACTTTGGAAAGGGACCTAAAATTTATTTGTATATATAACTTGATTCACATTTTAAACTAGAAATAAAATAAAATATAAAACATTGGAAAATGTTAGTGGTTGTATATAGGGATGTTAAAAATCGACCCGACCCACCAATCCGACACGAAAATAGCAGGTTCGGGTTAGCATTTTGACCTCTTTACGTAAATGGATAAACTCAAACCGAACCCAATTATTAATTGGGTTAGGTTAGGGTTCGAATTTTCAACTCAAAATCAACCCCTTTAACCGAATAATATATATTATTAAATTATTATTAATATAAATAAAATAAAAGGATTAACCTCAATTCACTATCCACTCTCACGCTCACACATGATGTTTTTAGAAAAAATTGCATTAGTTCTTTTTTTTGTTTAATTTGGATTTATAGTCAATTTTGTTTTTTCTTTTTTCTTTTTTAATTTTAAACGGGTTGGCGAGTTGGCGGGTTGGGTTAGGGTTAAAGTAGGTTGGGTTTGGGTTTGATTTTTCAACCTGTTTAAGTAAACAGGTCAGGTCAGTGTTGAACCCGAACGTGACCCAGCGACCAGTTTACCACCCCTAGTTGTATATGGGCCTTAAAGTTACCAAAACTAATTCCAAATTTTACTTTTTATTAGAAAATTCATAGCAATTAATATTACTTTTATCTTTTTTAACAAGATAAATTAGACCTGATTCTCTTCTTACTTACCCCATTGAAATAAGACTTTCTCGTATTTCGCAAAGGTACAAAGTCTCACTGGATAATGCTTTACAGACCCCCTAGATTCTATTTAAACCCCCTATTAATCATCACACAATTAAATGCAGCTTAAAAAACCATACTTGTGACCAAATACAAATTAAATAAAATTTTTGAGGACTTTTTCCATTTGAACGTCCTTGATTAACACATTAATCAAGTTCCTAGCTCTAACTTCTACGTACCTGTTTGAATGCCTATTAACTAAATATACAAATTATAATTTTATTACTTTGTATACATGTTCTTGTATAAGCTGAAGAAAAACTTATGTTTAACAAATCTCCACTTTCCATAATATTAACTTATATATTTTTAATTTTTCAATAATGTGAGAGGAATATTATGTTATTTAGAAATTATTTTTATATTGGACTAATAAACTCCTATTTCCTTTTAAAATATTTATTTCTTACTTTTAACTAAACAAATAAACTCATTTCGATATAAACATATACAGATTTTCAACCATAAATAAATAAATTTTATTTACAAAGAAATATAGAAAAAATATATATATTACGTAATGTAAAAAATCACATACAAAAAAGATTGCAAAGCCTTCTAATACTAGTATTTATTCCGGTTTTTGATAAATTAGCAATTGATTGATAGTAATCTTTTTCTTCATATTAAATTTATACGTATTTATTTTCCATGTAATTTATGGTGTATATATTAGGAAAATGACTTTACAAAATATGATTATTTTTTAAATATTTTCATGAACGGCTTCTTCCTTCGATTCGCTTCAAACTCTTCACATATATATACTTTGTCGACGGCCTTACTTAGTTTCAACTCAATATATGTCTACGTAACTACGACAAACCTCAACCTCGGTCCAAAAATGTAGTATAAAAATCGAAAACCTCATTACAACATAAACAAATAAGAAGGCAGAAGTATCATTACTGCAAAAAATAATCCGTGGATGCCGACCGACGACGGAGAATCTCCGGTCAACTGAACGGATCCCGAGAAGCTTCCGGAATTGCTGCTTTCGACGGGGGAAGCCGAAATTGGAGCAGACATCTTCTTGCACCTACCGAAAGGCTCTCCCGCCTGTAACAGAAATAAAGCTTTTAATAAGCGTTAAATAACAACTTTCACTTAACAGTATGTGTTTGGTTTGAAGAAAATTAAGGGAATGGGGTTCTAATAAGTTTTTACTTGCGTTTTTCCCACTATTTTGCGAAGAAAATAGTTTTCCTAAGCTTTAAATATAAACCCCAACTAGATTTTCTTTCTTTTTTCCTTTCCCTCGTCTATTTCTTCAATCAACAGAACATAGAAACTGGTTTTCTTTTTCATTTTGTTTTCGTTTCCCTACTAATCCGCAAACCAAACACAGCCTAAAAGTCTAAGATGTTAAAGGAGTGTATCATTTTTATTTCTATATATTTATTTCCAACACGTCTAGTTTGGTTTTTCTTTCGTAGGTTTTGCGGATTTGAACCCAATAATATTTAACGTCCACTTCATCTAAAAGATATTGTATCACTTACCTATTTCCAAAGGCAAGAAAAGAAACTCATTACCTTGCAAGCTGCGACGGTATTGCATCCGCACAATGTCCTTCCGTTCATCTGATCCAGACCGTCGAAAACTCCTCCGCCGTCGCTTCTCTGAGAAGTCACAAAATAAAATGCAAGAACAACAAAGAAAAAATTTATGTTTGCAACAATTCTAATACGAGGAAACTCCCATTACCATGTAGAAGTTGACCGCAAGAAAATTAGGCATTTTGTTCCCAGCTGATTTATAGCACGTAGACACCATATCAGCGAGCAGAGCAGAATGCTCCTTGCAAGCCTCGCTCTGAACAGGAATCGTCGGGAAATAGTTCATCAGAATCAGCGATGAGCTCTTAGAATCCAAAGCCTTCGATTCCTTACGGTTATGGCACGAACCCTGTTGCACGCCCGGGTCTCCAGCTGTAAGAACAATCATAAAAAGATAAAACTTTTTTAAGTTTCCGAAAAATTCAAAGTTCTTCATCTAATAATGATAAAAGAAATCACTACTTACGCTCGTTTTCAAGCATATAGTTCCACTGATAAGCGATTCCTTCTGAGGCCTCTTTCGAGGGATCGGAGGTAAAAACGAGAAGCCGTCGATTACTTTGAACCATGGAGTTCACGGTGGGCCAATCTTGGCCTTTCTTGGGCATTTCCTTAACTGAGAACCAATATTTGTCCAAACCAGCATCAGTAAACAGCCTCGTTAATCCCTTTGGGGCGCGAACGTAATCTTCGATTATGATAGTCACTATCTCCGTTGGATTTTGAGCCATGAATGCTTCGACTTCTCTCAGTGTATTGATGGCGGGCCCCTAAAATTTCATAATTATTGCTGTTAAGACTGCTATTGTTTTCTAGACAAACATTTTTGTTTTTCTTACAAAGGCTGTGAAGTTGTAGCACTGTCCCTGAAACGAATGGCAAAGCCAGATATCGTTCTCGAAATCGTACATGTCAAGCATTAGTCCCCTCACTCCATTCTACAGTGAGAGCTCAAATTAAATCAATTATTACCAGATCAAGATTGTTACACATGACTAAAGAAAGAGAGCTTATGCAGCCGTATGAACACAAAGGGCCAAGAAATATTTCACCATACCCTCAATTGATTAGTGACAGTATCTTCTTGATTGTAGAAAGTAACCCTTTGAGGACCACTCATCAAAGGCGCATCAACGATCGAAAACGCATTGTGAGTCACCAGCCAAGTGTACTTATTAAAGGGTAGCCCACTAATCTGTAACAAGAACAAACCATCCTTAAACGAGAAACTAATCTTGAATGTATATGATCAACTATATAAATAAACCATAATCGAAGTATTACAATTGAAGTGGGTATTGTGGCTTGACCCCTTATGCAAAAAGGTTGAGCCTTTGCTAGTGAAGGACAGCTCCCACAGTAAAGACCTGAGCCACAATCAGTGGCAGCCGAGCAAGTTTCAAGGAGCTGCAAGAAAATTGATTTCTTTGTTCTTGTAATAAATCTGCTCAAACCCACCTAGTAAATCGATGCAAAATTGCAAGAATCAGCAGAAATAAGGTACCTGACAATTCGCATTAGAGCAAGCAGTTGAAGTCGTCGACAAGAATAGCGGTGATATTAGGTTAAAAAAAATGTAATATACTCTGCTTTTTATGCAAATATTCATGGCTCGAAGAACCATTAGCAGGGAGAGTGTAAGGAAGAGATATTTTGCCGGGGAGAGATTAGAAAATATTATTAATCTTTGTAGAGCGAGAGAGTATGTAACAGATAAAAAGAGGGAAAGATAGTGAAAGCTGTAGTCTTCTTTTTTTGCGACCCATTTGGGACAAGAGACCTTAGTCCTTATTAGTAATTTAAGTTAAGGAATTAGTTTTTAAAAGAATTAAAAAAAAGGATGTTAGACTTCTTCAATTTAAAACAAGGGAGTGAAGTTGAGTATATTAGTAATCAGTTAATTTTTGCTTAATTAACAAATATTTTAAGAGTAAATTTCGTGTCAAGCCCCATTAAGCATTTTTCATTTGAATTCAGGCACTACTACTTTAAATTTCAGTTTAAAAGACCCATCCCGAGTTTGGCTTAGAGTCAAGGACCCATTTGTGCTAAAACGATCGGTTTGCCCTCGACTGTTGCAAAAAATTACATGTATATGCCATCATCCCTTACGTTCTAGTTTTTGGTCCATTTTCGATTCTTCCAACACCCAAAACGTCATGAAATCTCTGAAATATTCGACGTTATTGAGCAAAAAAGATAAACTCGAGCTCAAATTCTCATGGGTCCTCGTAACCAACGAAAATTTTCGATGTTATGTTGTAATAATGCTTTCAAACTAAATTTGAAAATTTTGCTACAAACACGAGTGAAATCTTGACTTTTGTGCTCGAATAATGTGGATTCGCACCAATTCGGATGTGGGTTTGAGTAATCGACACGAAATAACAACGAAATTTTCCGCGACCTAATATCCAAACATTTTCAATTTCACTAACAAATCACTTGATGTGGGTACCATTTTTTGCTCGTACGGAAACTCTACTATCAGAATCTATACCAGATTCTTAACATTGAGGAATAAATGTTGCCTCAGTAATAATAAATAATTTCAGTAACACGTCACTTTATCTAGGTGTCACTTTCTACTATTTTGGAAACCCTACCCTAAAAACAATAACAAATTCCTAACATTGAGGAATAAATGTTGCCTCATATATGACAAATAACGAGAAGACAATAACGGTTTGCTTTTTATAATAACTACATGCAACTAGTACGGAATATGGCATCAAGAGAAAGATCAAAAATTCGTACGACACCAAAACTCTCTAAAATCACAGAAATCTTCAACGTCAGTAATCGAAAAAGGTAAAATCGATCTCAATTTCTCATGGGTCCTCATAAACAAGGACAATTTTCGATGTTAAGTTGGAATAATGCTTCAAACCCAATTCGCAAATTTTGGTAAAAAACGAGTGAAATCTCGACTTTTATGCTCGAATAATGAGTATTCACACCAATTCGGATGTGCGTCTTAGTAATCGACATGAAATAATAATGAATTTTGCTGCGAGCTAAGATCGAAATATTTTCAATTTCAGTAACACACCACTTTATATGGGTACCATTTTCTGCAAGTTCCAAAACTCTACCTTCAAATATTGTAACCGATTACTAATAAATGGTAACAAGTCTTGCCTCATTTATAACATATAATAAAAAACAATAACGGTTTGTTTCCTATAACTACTACATGCAACTGGTACGGACTCAGGTGTCAAGAGAAAGATTAAAATTCGTATGCTTCACAAAACTCCCCGAAATTGAAGAAATAGTAATCGGAAAAGGTAAAACCGATCTCAATTTTTCATGGGTCCTCATAAACAAGGAAAATTTTCGATGTTATGTTGAAATAATGCTTCAAGCCCAATTCAAAAATTTGGTAAAAAAACTAGTGAAATCTCGAATATTATGCTCGAATAATGTGAATTCACACCAATTCGGGCGTGGGTCTTAGAATCGACAATAATTATCAATGTTAGTCATGGAATAACGACAAATTTTGATGGGAAATATTGGAACGTTTGTCAAATAAAAAGTTGGTTGGTAACACTTCATTTATTCTGGGTAACAAATCACGCATTCTGGGTAACACATAACTAAGAACATTCTAGAAGGTTCTAGATTGTCAGAGATATTAACAGTACAATAACTTAATATTACCACATTGCCTGCAAATAATACCATATGTCTGATAAACAATAACAATATAAGCAAATGTTATACCACATTTGTAGCTACAAGAACCACAAAATAGCTAATCAATACCACATTGCTATTTCGATTACTTTCCTTCGTAAATTCATTTCGTTGGGATGTATAAGATTGACATTCATGGAAATAGGTGATATGATGAAGCCAAATCACAAAATTTCATTAAAGACACGTTTTGTGAATGTTGATATCAATATGTGAAATTTGAGATCAAAAGTCATGTAAACACATAGCTCTTCTTTCACAAAATATACTAGTATCTCTTTTGATGAGACATAATGTAATACCCGGGTCCCGTGAGTAAGTTGGCCAATAAATTTACATGCATATTATGTGTTTATATGACTGCATATTCAGTATTTTTATTTAATTTTGTGTTTACATGATACTTAACATTATAAGTTTGAAATTTGGGGTTTCTTTTTTGATAAATTTCGAAACTTTATGATGTGACAGTGAGTTTCGAAATATAAATGGAAGGAAGTTGAAACCTTAGGAAATTGGTGTATTTAGAAATTTAGGTGGAGAATTTCGAAACCATGGGAAAGTTTCGAAATTAGGATGTGGTTTCGAAATTTCTTAGTGTAGATCAAGAATCTAGAAACAAATGAATAATAGAAGTTCAAACTAGTTGTTAAGAGGAATTTCTAAATTTAAGTGATGGATCTCGAGATGTTATGGAAGAAGTTCGAAGTTGATGTCGAGATTTCTAAGATAGATCTCGAGATTCTATTATAAAGAATGATTAATACAAGGAATAAAATACTAATATTTGGTTTGTGATGGTATTAGGTAAGGATTATAATTCTTTAGAAATCAATACACGATAAGTATGAGAGGATGAATCCAAATTTCAAAAGCTAAAGACAAAACATAAAGTAATTTAAGATTTAAGTAATAATAATAATTGGAACCTTTATGATAAGAACATAGAAAGAAAGGAATCATTAGACGAAAAGAACAAGTTTAGGAAGGAGGTGAAGAACACAACTCGTAACCATAACACAACTGGGATTTGGTAAGGGTTCTTGTTATAATTTTTATATTTCTAGTTAGGTTTGGTTAATCTAAGAGTTATTAAGTATGGAAATCACGTAAGCTTATGTTCTTTAGGGTTTTTGATTTTTGAAGAGGAAGAACACCATTTAGAGTTAGATGATATTTATCTGTTCTTGATAAATCATGTTTTGATTGAAAGTTTTAACAAGTTCGAAATTTAAATAGTGTTTTTGGTAAGGTTTCGAAAGTTAGGTTTTGAGAAAGAAAGAACTTCGAGATAATAGCATGAAGTAGGAGAGCTTCGGAATTGGATTAGGGTTAGTATTGATGAATTCGAAATGAAGATTGAAATGAAATCTCGAGATGAAGTTTGTGGAGTTCGAAATACATCTCGAGATTTAGTTTCGAAATTTTGAGAAATTCAAAATGAAGAATATGAAATAGTGATATTAGGGTTTTGATGTTTGTTTCGATATTTTTATGAATCTCGAAAGGGAATATCAAAGTGTATGTCGAAATGTTTATATGAAGTTGTTTCGACATTTTTGTGAATTTTCTAAGTGAATCTCGAAGAAGATTTCGAATTTCTTATGAGGATGTCGAAATGTTTGTGTGAGATGGTTTCGAAATTTATAAGAATTTTGACATGGGATCTCGAGATTGGTCTTGATGAATTCTCGAAACAATAGGATCGATCTCAATATGAGTCTTGTGTAATTGAGGATCTCGAGTGGGATTTCGAAAGGTTTATGTGTGTTTTGTGAATTGTGAAAGGAAAATCTCGAAGAAGATGTCGAAATACTTGTATGAAGTAGTTTTGAGGTTTTGTGAATGTTGAAATAAGATCTCGAATAGAATGTCGAGATGTTTGTGTAAGGTGATTTCGAGATTTTTAAGAATTTAGAAATGGTTCGAAATTAATTCATCAAATTGACCAAAGTTCGAAACATAGGAATTTTGAAATCAATATGTTTGAAACATGTAGAAATCGAAACTTGATTCAAATAAAATAATAATAATAATAATTTTTGAAAAACCCTAATTATATAGTTAGACCAAAATATACTAATTTTATAATGTTTCTATATTTAAGGTTCGAGGGTTAGACGACTTACAATACAATAAGCTAAGTACCTAAGGATACCAGGTAAGTGGGAATTTCACCTACAACACATAAATTGATTGTTTGATATGTGACATGTTACATGACTAATTGCTTTGGTGAATACATGCAATGTGAATTATCTGTTATATGTGATTTCTTGGAAATTATTATTATTTGTCGCATTATTCATGAAGTATAAGCATATGCACGCACGATGTGTATTTAGTATTCTTAAGAATGAATGTGCATTGTACTATCGGAGTTATAGTTGATGTAGATAAATGGATATATAGCTACTTCTACCAAAGCACCATGACGGGATGTAAACCGTCGAATGTATGTACCTAAATTATTTTGGTGCTGGGAAGGCACATGGTATAACCAGAGTGCCAAGAAAAGTGGCCAGATAGAGGGGCGACCTGGTGATGGTAAGACTGGAGATAAACCCTAGTTTGATCCTAGCCAGAGTGGGCCGACTATCGTATTTTTATCCGTAAAGGATTTGAGCTCATATTATGATGGTGCGCGTAGCAAGTTAGCTAAGGGCCCGGAGAAAAATAAGGAATATGAGGAAAATGAGAAAATGATAGAAAAGAGTAAAGAATAAGAATGACGTAATGAGTATTAGATAGCATTGGCGTGGATGCCTTTGCTATTTTGGCACGTGCATACATGCATATTTCCACTTACTGAGCTTTGTAGCTCATCCCATGTTTTTATGTGTTGTAGACGTAGAGAATCCGGTACGTAAGTGTTTAGATGAAGAGGCTGGTCCTTCTGGAACTTCCGGTGACTTTTGACGGTGGTGTGTACATGGATGCGACCTGTGTGGCGGGTGTTATGTTAATTACGTTGTGCTTTTGTAAAATACGTTTGTATCGTATGTAAAATTTGAACAATGTTTGTATTGTAAAATAGTCGTGTGTGGTGTGCTTCGTAAAATCGAAAAATTCTATTGGTGTTTCATATGTAATATATTTTATATTCTAGTTAGTCACGTAAGTTAGCGTAAGAAAATAGTAGTAGATGGCGGGTCGTCACACATAACATTATGAATTTCATCGCAAACGTATTCAAAGTTCAACATTAAAGCACGGACAACATTTAATAGAACATAAACTGAAAATTCGAGACCTCAAACTAAACGATCGCAGCAAAATGGATTTTTGAGCGTAATTAATGAAATGTTTTAGAATACTACCACATTACCTGCAAATAATACCAGATGTCTGATATAAAGAAACAATGCCAACCAAATTTATGACACATTGTTTGGTACAGATACCACATAATATGCTTTTCAGTATAACATCATTAATTAGAGTTATTTTGTTCGTAAATTCACTTTTTCCCGAATGTATAAGATATATGTTCATGTAAGTATGTGATTTTACTAAGTTAACAAACCGAATTCCCTTAAAGGCATGTTATGCGAATGTTCATATCAATATGTGAAAGTTGAGATCAAAAGTCATGTAAACACATAGCTCTTGTTTCACAAAATATACTAGTATCTCTTTTGATGAGGCATAACGTTATGAATTCCATCACAAACGTATTCAAAGTTCAACATTAAAGCATGAACAACATTTAATAGACCATAAACTCAAAATTCGAGACCTCAAACCCCAAACAATCGAAGAAAAATGGATTTGTGAGCGAAATTAATGATAATAGTAGTATGGTATGGAAAACCTATTATGCAGTATCATATCTACAATAGTGTTAAAAATTGGATTTGTATTGTTCTTTTATATCGAAAATTCAGATTGGCGAGTAATGTGGTAATATCCATTGACAATATAGAATATTCCAATTAATGCAATTCCCGCCTAAATTATTGAACTCCCGCCTAAAGTGGATAACACAAGTTACACAGAGAATAACAATTAATAACTTATTGGTACCACTTTCTTGTTTCGGAAAATTAGGCAAATCCGACGATTGTATTTAAATTTCGGCAACCACGAGCGACGAACAATAGAGCCTGTACTGTGCTTCAACGACTTGTCAGGATATGGGTCTCTCGAATTTGTACAAAATATCTTCAATTTCGATCGAATTGAGATTCGATTTTCACCGTGTTTTAATTATTTGACTCAAAAGAATTCGAGAAATTTACCCGTCAAATTGAACATTCGAGACCTGAATAACATGATAAACCATCTAGGATACACCCAACTTGGTTTGGTGCAGGTTGTGCAGATGGAAACAATATATACTATTGATTGGTTCGATCGAGTTTCCACTGTTACGGTGATACCAGATATTTGGCAAAGGGTACCAACTCCAACTTACTCGAACCTTTTAATCAGTATATACACCATATGGCAGCTCACCAATACCAGTTAACTGTATTACGGTGACTGATGCCTGACAATCCATACCACGTTTTGGGAACAATTGTTTAGGCAACAATCCGGCGATTTTAAATTTCGGCAAACCATGAGCGACGAACGGTAGAGCTAGTACTATGCTTCAGCGATTTGTTTAGGATATGAGTCTCTCGAATTTGTACAAAATATCTTCAATTTCGACCGAATCGGGATTGATTTTCACCGTGTTTTAATTATTTGCGTCAAAAGAATTCGAAAATTTACCCGTAAAAATCGAACATTTGAGACCCGATTAACATGATAAACCGTCTAGGATACATACCAACTTTGTTTGGTGCAGGACGTGCGTTCGTGCAGATGGAAATAATATATACGATTGATTGTGTCGATCGAATTTCCACTGTTGTAATGATACCAGATAATTGGCATTCGGTACCAAATCTAACTTAAAGATACCTTTAAATCAGTATATATACCATATCATAGCTCACAAATATCAGTTAACTATTTTAGGATAACAGATGCATGACGATCCATAACGTTTCGGGAACAAATGTTTAGCCAACAATACGACGATTTTAAGTTTCGGCAAATCACGAGCGACGAACAATAGAGCCAATACCGTGTTTCAAATATTTGTTCAGGTTATGGGTCTCTCGAATTTGTACAAAATATCTTCAATTTCGACCGAATCGAGATTCAATTTCGTCGCGTTTTTTGAGTCAAAAGAGTTCGAGAAATATACCCGTAAAATTGAACATTTCGAGACCTGAATATCGAAATAAACCCTCGTGGATAGATTGCCTTTCGTTTCCGAGGATCGTTCGAACTATCTGCGAGTTTTTTTTATCATCAAAAGAATATTTTATTTACTTATTAATATGGTAACGAATGGTAACAAAAAGCTGGTTTTGGATACCACTTATTATACAACTTTGTAGGGGTATTTTGGTCAGATCAAGTATTTGGTCCTTTTCTCTAAACTTAAAAAAGATATTGGGTCCTTGAAACCGAAATTTCTACTGACAGGGCCTGAATCATGTTTTAAAACTTAAAGAGGGTCTGATTCGTAAAAGCCCCATATTTTAATTATCTATTTTCATAAAAATTAAATTTATTGTTCATCTTCTCCATCGTCTTTTTCATCGTCGTTTTTTCTTCTGCAAATGGTTCCAAAAAAAATTCCAAAGAAAACCCAACACCCATTAATACTTTTTTCATCTCGCCGTCTCACTCTCATCAGAGATACAGTCGATAATTTCATTTTTCAGTCAATGATTTCGTCTTTCGAATTATTTTATTTGAATAATTTGTTTAAGATATTTTCGACAATAACTTTCATTGCAGAGAACCAATTACCCTTATTCAAGTTTGTTGGACAGAAAACTTGATTATACAAAACTTCTATGTTTTGCACTTTTTCAAATTTGAATTTTATCGATTCCAAAATGTGTTTTTCGGATAGCTAAGTAATTAGCATAATAATTCGAATAAAATTTATTCGACTATATGCGCACACCTTATCAAATAATTCGAATAAATAATAATTCGAATAATTCGAATTATATTTGAGTAACTCGAATTAAATTCGAATAAGTAAAGAGACGATGATTTACGTGGTTCGGATTCGGGTGAATCCTACGTCCATGGGCCGCCGGAGAATATTCACTATTAATCGAGGAGGATTACACACTCAATCTCACATTCCCTCATGTTTACAAGCGATTCTCAGCTCTAAACAGTAGAAAGAAGATAAAGAGAGTGAGAGAGAACATGTGTGTGTTTTCTTGGTGTGTTAGTGTGTGTAGGGCGTGTATCTTCTGGTGTAAAATGGATAAAAGACACTATTTATACTGTAGGGGCGGCTAGGGTTTCGTGCTGCTCTCCCTCGCCAAGTCTCCCGATCGCTTCCTTAGCTCTCTCGATTACTTCATTTGTTCCCTCGGGATAGCTCCGTAGCTTCCTGGGATATCTTCCGAGCTCCTCCAGATAACACCTTCGTGCCTTGTCCTTGTCAAACCTCATACCTAGTCCTTGCCTCCTTCAGACCCAACCTCCTACACTGTTCTTTGTGGGTTGTCAGGTCAGGAGGAATGCTGGATATGTCACCGCTATCATCCAGTCCCCCTACTCTGAGTTGCAATATGCAAAGTATTGCAGCTCGGAGTATTATTAAGAAAGCATTCCTCTTCTTGTGTCCTTAAATTTCTTATGCCATTTTCTCCCGTTGCCCAAGAAGTCCCGAACAGCCTAGGACTTCACAGGCTGATGGAAAGCTGATCTTTGAAATCCTAGTAGATCAGGTCCTCTTTACTAACAAAAAGCTGCAATTGAAAATCCTGATCATACAGATCAGGTCTTTATGAGTGGGAAGAGAGCTGAATTCAAACAATCGGACTAGATGACCCAAGTCTCCGTCTTTCAGTTAGATCTGGGCTTAAAACGTCCGGATGGGGTGCATCAGCTCTTTGCTTGCCAGCATGGTGCCGGACCTAGGAACCTCAAACAGATGACGGGGCTTTTTACATGCCAGCATGGAGCCGGCTTAGAAACCCCAAGTAGCTGAATTGGATCTTCTCAGGCCAGCATAGAACTGGACTTGTAAATTAGGATCGAGCAGATCTAGCTTATGGGTGAGAATTAACCTAAAATCCGAAGAGCTGACCTGAAAATCTGGAGAAGGTAGATCATGTCTTCATTCATTGGTTCGAAGATAGACTCCTAATTGCATAGATCAGGTCTCTTTATCAACGGAGAGCTGATGTAGAACTCTTGCTCCCCAAAGCCAGGTCTCTGTATGTTAGCGTGGGAGGTGGGTTACCATGTCGTGGACTTTGTCCGTCTCCCTTGAGTAGGATGTCTCCTCCGCTGGCCAACTCCTGGTCGTGGCTCGTCCTCATGGAGCTAGCCGAGCTGCTGAAGCGTAGAGATGCCACGGTCAGGCAGTTGCAGGATGAGCTAGCAAGCTTGCAGCAGAACAGGAGCAGCTCATCGAGCACAAGGCTGCTAATCTGTTGGCGAGGAGTAAAAAGCCAAGCTGCAGCATTCGAACTGAGAGTCAGGGAGAGGCGCATGGACTTTGCTGCGGAGAATTATGTCTTAGTCTCTCTCGTGTAGTTCTGCACCTGTGATCTTGCTATCTTTCTATCGAAGTAAATAGTCTCTTCCAAACATATGGCCGAGTCTCCCCTATTAACTACGCATCTATTCTTAACTATGCTTAACGGAGTAGCACATCTAGAGTACTCCAAATTAGACGGCATCCCCTTCCGCTCCTTCTACACGCCAGGCTACTGCCATGCTGGTGCTTCCGTTACGGGGTACCATAAGCTCATACAATCTTCCTCCTAACATTTACGAAATACCAGATAGAATAATCAGAATCTACTCACCATCTCGAAGCTCGACTCGGAAACCTCATGGGGAGCTGTACTCAGATATCCTGAACACGTAATTCGAGCCTCCAGTCGCCATCTCATGGTTGAACTTAGATATCCCCAGTGAAGTAGGCTAGCCTCGGCGTGAGCTGAGCTTAGATATCCTGATGAAGTAGGTCGGGTCCTAAATGCCGGAGCAGAATTCGACTTAGATACCCAAACAAATAAGTCAGGCCTTCGTGTGCCAGCACGGAGTTGGATTTAGATATCCCAATAGATAGGTTGGTTTGAGTGCCAGCGCGGAGCTGGACTTAGATAACCCAAACAGGGCCTTCCCGTGCCAGTGCGGAGCTGGACTTAGATATCCCAATCCAGACGGATTGGGTCTTTGAGTGCCAATGCAGAGCTGGACTTAGATAACCGAACCGGATAGCTTGGGCCTTTCCGTGCCAGCGCAGAGCTGAACTTAGATATCCTCATCCAGATGGATTAGGTTTTCTATGCTAACGTGGAGCTAGACTTATATATCACAACCACATAGGTTGGGCATTCTGGTGCCAGCGTGGAGCTGGACTTAGATGTCCCAATCCAGATAGATTGGGTTTCCTATGCTAGCACGGAGCTAGACTTATATATCCCAAACACGTAGTTTGGGCACTCTGGTGCCAGCACGGTGTGACGCCCGGGGCCGATGGGCGGGGAGTGATCGCCGGTGCCAGAGATGTGCACGGACAAGGAGCAGCTCCTAGCAAGGCTTCTAGGCGAAGGGATACATGAACGAACCGATCTGACACCCGAATGAGAGGGATCCTGAGACTGGCAACGTATGGGCGTGTCAGGCTAAGAATCGTATAAGAGAATTGAAAGTACTACTCATATCACCAAGGTCGACCTACCTTTTCGGGAGTCCATCCGAAAAAACATGAAAGTTAAGCGTGCTTGACTTGAAACAATCTTGGGATGGATGACCCCTTGGGAAGATTGCCCAGGGTGCGTGTGAGCAAGGACGAAGCACGCTGAAAGGTTAAATGGTGGTACAGTGGGGCCAGACTATCAGTCGGAGTGTGGTGGGCCCAAACCCACTGATCCCGGTAGGGACCGATGCTATAGTGACACCCGGTATGGGACGGGATGTTACACACGGAGTGGGACTTGGATGTCCCAATCCAGCTATTGGGTATCCTGTGCCAGCACGGAGCTGGACTTAGATATCCCAACAGTTAGGTTGGGTATTTACGTGCCAGCCCGGAGCTGGACTTAGATATATACCCAACAGTTAGGTTGGGTCTTCTGTGCCAACACGGAGTTGGACTTAGATTTCCCTACAATTAGGTTGGGTCTTTAGGCACCAGGCAGCATTAATGGTACTTGCATCGTGCTAGCTACCCTATTGCTACATATTCTCCTTTTTGCACCCTTCTTTCATGGTGCAGGAACTGAGAGATCTGTGTCGGCTTTGGCTTTCAGAAATAGGAGGCTTTGGCTCTCTTCCGAATTTTCGTTTAGCATATTCATCAGTCTCGGATTAACGCAAGCCGACTTTGGTTCGCCGTTTGACTTGAGAAATCTGCTTCTGGCCGAATTTGCAGAAGAAGCATCTTAATGGCGTACTAGGCTACTACCAACATCAACATCTCTTAACAAAAGCCACTTGAAACCAATTCGCTTTTGTTCAAGGCTAAGTCCCTACCAATGGAATCAAACGGCAGTTAAATGGGATGTAAAATCCCTCCAAAAAACAGTCTCCCAGTAATCCAACGATGGAGCTTTTAAACAACAAAAGTAAATTTGAAATAATTCCCATAATCCCAGCAGTTCAAGCAGAAGAACCATGCCATGGGCACCCTCGATTTCACGAAGTTGGGTGTCGATTTTTCCAACTTTTAGATGCGATGCTGTTAGGATTTTCGTTCGTTGGTGGGACTTTGTTCTCAGATTTGTGTTCCGAGGGGCAGTTGTTGCTCGCCGTCGTTCGGCTAGATGACGGCGTGATGCTGGCATCGATTGAGTCAGCAGAGGTCGTCAGCAACGGTGGGCTGGGGTCTCCGCTGGCCATGGCTGTAAAGCCTCCTCGTTCGGTGGTGTTGTGCGGCGGGACATCGCTGCGAACTCGGAGGCAGCTGTCGTTCGTCGTTACCCGAACGATTGGTGGCGTGACGCTACTGGACGGGTGGCCGCTATTGCCTCGCCGGCGGGTGGTGGTCTGGTCGCTGACGATGGGGCCGAGGTGGCCGGTGACCAAGCCTATGGCTGGACAAGCCTCCGCTGGACGGGTGTTCGATGAAATGCCATGGAAGAAAACTCAAGAACGGCCCAGAAAACCTTTGAAAACAGCCGTTGAATCCAAGCCACGACCCCATATCTCACGTTCCAAACCCTCGATTCCCACAGACGGCGCCATTTGATGCGGGTTACAACCCCGATCAACAAGATTTATGGTTTGGGCATTAAGGTGAGGGCCGGATTCGGTGAATCCTACGTCCACGGGCCGCCGGAGAATATTCACTATTAATCGAGGATGATTACACACTAAATCTCACATTCCCTCATGTTTACAAGCGATTCTCATCTCTAAACAGTAGAAAGAAGATAAAGAGAGTGAGAGAGAACATGTGTGTGTGTTCTTGGTGTGTTAGTGTGTGTAGGGCGTGTATCTTCTGGTGTAAAATGGATAAAAGACCCTATTTATACTGTAGGGGCGGCTAGGGTTTCGTACTGCTCTCCCTCGCCAGGTCTCCCGGTTGCTTCCTTAGCTCTCTCGATTACTTCATTTGTTCCCTCCGGATAGCTCCGTAGCTTCCTGGGATATCTTTCGAGCTCCTCCAGATAACACCTTCGTGCCTTGTCCTTGTCAGACCTCGTACCTAGTCCTTGCCTCCTTCAAACCCAACCTCCTACTCTGTTATTTATGGGTTGTCAGGTCAGGAGGAATGTTGAATAGGTCACCCCTATCACAATGTAATGATAATCATCACGTTATTAAGTTCACAATGGCAATGTCTTCTTTTTTTCCTTCTCTTTTTCCAACATTTTTCTGAAGGTAACAATTGCTGCTTGAGCTTCAAAATGAG